>SSNS01000041.1:2219045-2504859 GCA_006937985.1 Aphyosemion australe
CATGCAGGGTAAACGTGAAAATAGTCTTCTACCTCTATTTCCATTAGCCGCCGATCGAAAATAGACGGGGAAACACTCGGATTGTTGGTTTAGCATCCAGGAAACAGCAGAGAACGTCTCGGCTAGTAGAAGCTAACCGTTAGCATTAGCAACTCCACCACACAGCAGAACTCCAGGCTTGTGTTATTTGTGGAGATAAAACATCAACGTTGCAGAGCAAACAGAGTCAGTCTGCGTTTACACACGCATTTGAAAACCGAACCTTTTCCCTAAAAAGACTCAGGTCGGTTTTTTTAAATGCATGTAAACGCGTTAGCCTGGCTGAAAGTGAACTTCTTCTAATCGGGCTGAAGCACCCAGATGATGCGGTAGTTATCTGACTTCATTCTGCATGTAAACGGGGAAGCCGAGCTGACCCGAGTGGACACTCGCGTTCCGGAAGTGACGCGGCTGCAGTAGCGCTTGTCTGATAATATCATCGCCACAACGTAACACGCGTAACAACATCTAACGCAGTACGTACCAATAAGCTGTGCTGCAGCGTTGTTGTTGTCCATTCTTTCATCCACTGTGTATATCCTGTTTCAATTCCGTCTCATTTACTCCCGCCAGCATTTGTTGCTACAAGCTAACCGGAACAATGCCCGACATGAAAGGGTGCATGTCGCCCCCTACTGTACCGGAGTGGAACAAACATCATTTGAGAGGTCGGTTTTCTAATGAGCATGTAAACAAGGATAAAGACTCGCAGCTTATTATCATAAGATTGACCTGGATCGACTTAGATGTTGATACTGCCCATGTAAACGTACAGAGTGGTAGAGTCGTGTTGCTGTTAGCCAATCAGAGGCGAGATATCCTGAAGCTAAACTCTGGTCTGGTTCACTTCTAGTTCCTTAGACAGGTAGCCTAGTGAGCTAGACCAAATTCTTGCTTTGCAGAGTTTGGTCTAGGCACGCTTCATTGGAACCCTCGCAGCCTGTGGCTGTCCAATCACAGCTCGCTATAGTTTTGGTTGGGCCAATCACAGCGCTCTATATTTTGGGCCAATCACAGAGCGGGAGTAGCCGATGACGTCAGCGCTGCGGCCGCGAACCCAAGCAACATGGCGGCAACTCAGGAAACACGTTCGTTTGAAACGGCTTTGTCATCAACATTGGATTATTTAGACTCCAACGTGCGTAAGTCTGTCGGCTATACTTACGGCTTCTTATTTTTATCAAACAAAGTAGTGCAATGTCCCAGTACACCTGATATTCGCGTGTTTTTCATACAAAAACGACAGAAATCATTGATGTTAGACGCCATTAAAGCCTCCCGCTTTTCCGTCGCCGTGATTACGTCACGTTGTTCGTCACTCTGATTGGTCCTAGCACTATCCAATTGCGTGCTGACATTTTGAAAAACAACCGTAGATCCCGCCTTATGACTGAGAGCCGTCAATGGTTCGTGGCCAGACTATATATTCACATATATAGGATGGCTTGCCAGGCTATTAGACAGGCGCACCGGAGATTTTTTACCTCAGAGTATGACTTACAAGGCATTCTTTCCTACTAGAGATGACTGCAAATGTGTTAAAATATGAGTAAAGTTGATCTTTAAGATGATTACAGGACAATCTGGTCTTGGTTGCATTTGGACTAGCTGTTAGCTCATCAATCCCAAAGGACCTAGATGCTGTTATCTCTGAACAGAGGCTGAAAGATTCTAAAACTGATGAATGAAGTACATATTTAAATATTGTGGACAGAACGCTTCAAAATGGTGAAAACAAGATCTTCTAAAACAGGTTCAGCTCTGCTTTCCATTAATCTGACACAACTCTGCGTGTTTGTATCGTGTCTGAAATAACTGGTGTTGCTGATATTCCAAGTTTTGCAAACCACAATGAACTTAATACACTCTTGTGAAATATTAGGGCACAACAGTATGCTAGTGTGGAAGACTAAACAGCTGTAACTGTTTCTCATCGTGAGACATCAAGATGCATCTGTAATCAATTCATCATCAGTTTGTTCTGATGGGACAGTGGAAGAAATCAGGTTCATCTCAAGAATCTGAGTATTGCTACATCATATCATGGTACTAATAAATTATTTTAAACATCATGTATACCGTAATCTCAGCCAGTGATGTGAAATAGCTGGAAATACACATTTCTTTACATATTTATAGACTTTTTTACACAGTTTCATCGGAGGAAAGCAATTTTCATTGGAGTCTGTCTCTGAGATTGTTGTAAATGAGTTAGTAGAAAAGTATTTTAAGAGCCAAAATACAATGTTTATGTTTGGATCAAAAAGAAAAACCAAGGAGTGGTGTGATTGTGTTAATGCGACTGAAGATGCTTTAGTGAGAGGAACACGCTTTGGAACAAACAAATTATGACTGGTGGGTATCATCGGTTAATTTGATGACCTTAAAGGGGACATATTATGCAAACTCACCTTTTGCATCCTTTTGCTGCCATGTGGGTCTCTACTGCCTCTATAAACACTCCAAACGTCCAAAAGACTTCTCCATCCGTTTTCTGTATATGTTTGATTTTAGGAATTATGTGCCTAAAACAAGCTGTTTCCCCCATTTGTGATGTCACAAACAGGGACTTTTTAAAAATGGCTTTAATTGAAATTGAACCACCTCTCACGTTGCTCTTCAACACTGCTGGAGAAGCAGCGGCTCTACTCCAAGCCCCTCCCAGACATCAGAGCTTCTCAGCTTACAGCAACGTGCGTGAGGGGTGGGTGGGCGTGGCCAACTCCAGCTTGTTTTCTTAAAGTGACAGAACCCTGAAACGGCTCATTCTGGAAGGTACTGAAACTGTCAAGAATAAAACTGCAGAAATAGCGTTATGTGAGAGATTTAGTACAAATAACCATAGAGCTATTATAATAAATGACCTGCAATTTTATAGCACCTTTCTGAGTCAGACGACTCCAAAGTGCATTATAACTAATGTAAAAAAGTCACAAGTCCCCTTTAAAATATATTTTGTATTATTTTTTATATATATATAAATGTTTTGCTGTACCAGCAGCATTTGGTTTTTGTTCTGAGACGCCCAGCTGTCAGAGCTCACCAGTAATGCATTATTTCTCAGAGCTCAAGCAGCGCTCTGAACAGGAAGTAGTAAAACTACTTGGTTCTTTAGAGAAAAAACATTTATTTAGTCTGATTTATTAATTTACATTTTGATTCAGTAGAATGTTTAAGTTGTGAGTAAAGTCACAGTGATACATTTAATTGTTTTTTTAAAGGAAGGCAGTAAATTTTTATTTATTTGCTCAGGTATGAAAACAACAGTCAAATACATTGTAATGCTGAATTTATGGAGCTTTGAAAATGGGAGCCATAAATCCCATAAAACTCAGTGATTGGCTTCGTAGGAGGGAGTCTGTCTTGGAGTGATTTCATGAGTGCAGGAGAGGGAAGCTGAGGAGGAGGGAAAGTTAGGGTGGAGGAGGAGGAGTGGGAGGAGAAGGGGATAACATTTCAAACTGCAGAAAATGTTGACTGTTACCTTTCGGTGCTGAGCAGCCAGCGCCCTTCAAGTGAACAGAAAAAAGGAGGGAGCAAAACAAAGGAATGAAATCACCTCTTCTCAAAGCAGAATGTGCTTGAGGGACGTCCCTTTGTGGGTTTGCTTTACGGTCTAAAGGCTCGGTTTGGCTTTGCTTTATGCATGTACCATGACCTGCAGGAATGCAGCCAGGCGCGCACACACACACACACATGCATGCACGCACACACACAAAGCTAAAACTCTCCTCTATCCTATAACTGCATCTAGTTTTCCAGCTTTCTCATATTTCTTATTTTTCTTTGTTTCCAGGGCTTGTTTGCTGTAACACGTTTGGCCAGAAGGTGGCATTAGTAAGCTGCTGAGCGGCTCAGATCCACCGATGATGTATTTTAATTCAAGTTATCCATTTTTTTCATCACTATCAGCTTTTTCATTTTCACATATCCAAACAATAAAGCTGTGGGTCTCATATGGTGGCTGATTAAGGTTATTCCAACAATAAAGGGAAGTATTATAAAACAGCAGTTGGAGAATGAAAAACAAATCAGGGAGAATATTACTGAGTCCACCTGTCATGAGATGTTACTGACAGATGTGATTTATTTGGTGAAGTAGCTGATTACATTTTTGCCACATGTGCAAAAATCTTGATTTGCATTTTGCTTCCAGGGAGTCAGATGGTATAGATCAACAGCTCTTCGGGCTTTCTGAAGGTTGTTCAAGGTTTTTCTTTGAAATCTGGATGCTTTTTTACCCTCAGAAAAGTAGTGGAGCATTTTCATATTTAGTTTTTTCTGATAACCCACTCAGGTTTGACTCGTGACTTGTTCAAGCAAAAATGGAGATCAAGGGTTGAACCAGAGTCGTAGCCAACTTAGCAGAAAACTAATGTTGAGACAGATTTGAACAACCTGTCACAAACGTACAATTTATCCCAATTTCTTTATTTTCAATGTCTAAAAAGGAACCCTGAAACAGCAACTTTTGACCATCAATAGTATAATAAAGGCAGCTATTTTAGCAACCACAACATTAAAGGTGCATGATGTAAGAATGACACCTTGTGGTCAAACCTTGGTACTGCAGCCCATGTATCAAAACAAACAAGTCCGCTCTTAGCAACTGTTACCAGTTACGGATCAGCACCAGAAGATTCTAGATGATGAGCGAAGACGAGTCATTTACATTAAGTTGATAAGTAGATAAATACATTTCACTGTAATATTGAGTTGTTGGTAATTGATAAAAGTAGATTGAGACATTTTTAGAGCTGACTATTGTTTTTTAAATTTACTGTTGGCATTGTTAGCTCAACGTTAGCCTCTAGCCTTTTTTACGCGATATTAGATTAGATTATTGCACCAGTGTGCTCCAGATTAATTCTTTTCTACGCAAAAATTGTTTTACTTACTTTTGCTCATATCTTTTGCTTCTGGGCTGCTCCTTTTGGCTTCCATGTGGGTGATGGCAGCAGAGGGGTTAAGTGGCCGCCTTGCAATCGGAAGGTTGCAGGTTCGCGTCCTGCTCAGTCTGTCGCTGTCGTTGTGTCCTTGGGCAAGACACTTAACCAACATTGCCTGCTGGTGGTGGTTGAAGGGACCGGTGGCACCAGTGTACGGCAGCCTCACCTCTGTCAGTGCGCCCCAGGGCTGCTGTAGCTACGATGTAGCTCATCACCACCAGGGTGTGAATGTGTGCATGATTGACTGATTGTTTTGTAAAGCACCTTGGGTGGGTTCTAGGACTATATCAAATACAGGCCATTTACCATCCATTCTTTACACGACCCTGCTGCTCTTTGCTGGCCGGTGTCAAATTCCAAATGCCGTTGCAGCAGCGTTTTCTGGTGCAGATTTGGCTATCTTGCAGGCTCACATTTGATTGGCTCTGGAACCAGGAATTATGGAGGTGGGACAGACTGTAAACAATGACTACTAAGCCAGCTTGGAAATCTGTTTCAATGTAACAACCTTCCAACACGATTGAGACATTAGACTCTTTAGTGATCTTTTTAGTGTATAATTCTTACTTATTGCACCTTTAAAGCTCAAAAACTAAAAGTCAGTTGTTGTTCATATGTTCGAATATAATATCAAATACATTTAAAGGGATACTATGCAGTTTTGCTTGCTTTTAGCACCCCCTAGTGTTTATTAGTGAAACTAAAAGTGAAACTTATCTCCTCGCTGTGCGTTTGTCTTTTTAACACCTTAATCTAACAGCTGAAATGTCTCCTCAGCCTTCATTAGTGTCTACAGGAGCGGTTCATCACTAAATCAAACAAATCAGCCGTGTTCATGATCTAAAACATGCAGGAAACATGCTGGAAGCAGACTGCAGCACCAGGTATGTCAGCTCCACTTTACTAAGTCCAACAGGGACCGGACCGGCACTCTGAAGTTGCAAGTGCAGTATTCTGGCCACAGAGGGCGGTGGTAAATTTACCCCGAAGTTCTGATATAGGAAACGCACCTAATATGGCTCTATGGTCAGGTAAAAGGGCTGAACAGGCAATACGGTCCAGAGTAAGGCTTTAAAAGACCTACAGAGAGTTTGAAGAACTATTGATCAAGATCTATAAAATATTACAAGTTTGGCTCTAAGGAAGTAAAAAAATAAAAGATCAAGAGTTTAAAGTCACTAAAGCTTGGAACAGAGGGACGTGATTAAAAGAAATTCACAAGTTGCTCACTTTTTATAAATATACATTAATTTGTTCCAGTCTTCTAATCTGGTTTCTTGGATTAAACTAATCACTTCTTTAATTATCCGTGCTTGAGTTCAGGGTTGTGTTGTTGATGAAAAGAAAACGTCCTTCACTGCAGCGTGTGATAAAATAATAACCCCGTTCTGAGGAAGAGCCCCGTCCGCGTTTTATACATTTATTCATGTGAATGGAAAGTCCAAGGACTTTTCGCTTCCGCATTCATTCCACAGATCAGCCCACAGCCTGAATTATTCTTTAAGATGAGCTTTGTGCATGAGAACATTTTCTTCTTGAATCAAATGTTTTGCTCAAGAAACAGAAACTGAAGATGTCTTCAGTAAAAAAAAATCAGTGATTTCTGAGAAATGAGTTGTTACAGTTTTACTCGACATCTCATTTTTATAATGTAGCCACAGCGGCCTCGGGTCAAGGTGGGATGAAATATGACACCTGCCACGATTCGACGGGTAAAATTATTTCCGATGGGTGTAGTAGCCCAATAAACCTGTCCGATTTCATCCTACCAGAGTCCATCAGGAGGCCGTCCTGCAGACGTTTCAGCTGTCAGTAGAAATGTCCTGAGTCCTAATGATCCTCCTTCCTGTGCGTGTGTGCTGGAAGAGGAAGCGAGTGGGAATACTGAGTGTTGGTACTCTGACAAGTAAAGAGTGAGGAGAGGCAAGGCGAGGGGTTAGAGTCTGGCAGCTGTACAGAAGACCCTTCAACACTCTGTTGACACCCTACCCGGATCTGACAGGTTATATGGGTGGGGAGTCCTGGCGGTTCAGACAACCCTTCTGCACCCCCGCCCTCTTCTTGCCACAGAACCCGAGGGTTGCACATGAATTATGGATTCCTGCTCCTTATGGCAGCAGCTCTTATATGCAGCTTGCACGCTGCTATTGTTACGGTGTGAGCTCCTGTTTATCACATGGTTTCTTCACACTTTCCACGAAATCTTTTCATTGTTTCACAAGGTCAGCCCGTCCCCCTTTCTTAGATGTTCATCTCTTCTGACGGTGTTTAGGAATGTTGGTGCACTGCAAAAACTGATTTTCAAGAATGTAAAAAGGAATTAGACGTAAACAGAAAAAAAATCTTTTACCTGTAAAAACAACATTGCTTGAAATAAGGTAAATATTTTTAAATATAAAATAAAAAATTAATGTATTGTTAGATTTATTTGCCAGTTTTAAAGAGCATGCTCACTGACGAACCATTTTTTTTAAACTTTTTTTAAAAATGCAGTTGGTCAGTCTGATTTTCACTAGTCTTCTACCCCTATTTCCTACCGAAAGAAGCAGGGGAATGCTCAGATCAGAAAAAGCCACACAGATCAATATCAAACTGTAAATTTGCATTCATTGCCTCAACCATCTTGACTTGCGACCGGGAAAGCCTGTGTTAAATTTTGCGTTTCAGCTAGTAGAAGCTAACGTTAACATTAGCAACTTTACAATATGGCAGAACTCCTCCAGGCTTGTGTTATTTGTGGAGATAAAACATCAACGTTGCAGAGCGAAGGGATCCCAGTTGAAGAGTCGCATTGCTGAAACACGTCATTCACACCAAGGACAGAACAGATGTGGTCCGGTTTTCTTACAGCGTCTGGATAGGCTGCCATTCACACTGGTTCATGTGCTGAACGTCTCTGGAAATCTGCTCTCACAAGAGCACCAAATGATTAGAAATTTGAAATAATACGTTAAAAAATATACCTGTAAGAAACGTATCAATGTTTGCCTGGTGCAGGCGAAATTTCTCATTGCTTTGAAAGGGAGAACCACGGAAAGACCCGGATTGAAACATTGGATTAATCTGATGTCCAGTAACTTGGCAATGGAGAAACTAACGTATATTGCCAAAGGACAACTTGTGGACTTTAAGGACATTTGGTTACCCTTTTTATGCTTTGTAGAAAACTGTGATCTGTAGGAAAGAACTCTTGTTAACGGGTTGGGTGTGGGCGGTGTTCCGGGTGATGTTCTATATGTTTTGTCTTTAAATTGAAAAAATTGTAACAAATATATTTGTGAAAAAATATATACCTGTAAAAATAACAAGAACTCTCATACACTGGAAAAACTATCCAAAACCTGTTTTGTTTTGAATTAAACCGAATGCATTTTACTGAACAACATCTTCCTTCCTGCCTGGCTCATATGCGGCGTCTGGATAAAATAGACTCCATGCAGAAACTCTGCATCCAGATCCGCACCGCAGCCGATGTGACTCTGTAATTTTTGGTCTATGTGGAATCTGTACCAAACTGGACAGCATCCTTTCCAAATTCAGTGTGAACAAGGCTTTAGCCAATCAGATGCAAGATGATATCATGGATAATAATGAGTTAGCCGTTTTTCTTCCCAACACTCCAGCTAACTTCTACTTCCTGAAACAGGAACACAAGAGTATTTTTCCCCCACAGGGAACGACTCAAGGCTATCTAGTGACCACTGAAAAAAACAAGTGAATGAGTGAATTTAAGAATCCTAGCCAAGCAACTTTTTCTTTAACCATTGGAAGATTTTCTTTACTCTAAAAAAATTGGATCATATTAAATAATATTTACATTATTTCAAGTAGTGCTATTTTTCAGATAAAATGTTAATTCTTTTTAGACCAAAGATAAGATGACATGTCTAGAAACAAGGCGTTTTTTTTACTTTCTTTAAAATCAGTTTTTGCAGTGCATATTATTCAGATGCGTTGTTTAGTATGACTATGACGTGTATTTGAGATGAAAAATGGCCAACTGCTCATCCACAGCAGTGAAGCCGTGTCTGAAAAATGAAAATCCCGATTTCCCACATGGAGAAGAAACCACTTGGTCACCATCCAGTCACTATGTGTACGTTTGTCTTCTTGCCTCCCGAGCAAGATAAACAAGTTGGAAGCGATTGTTCCTTAAAGGCTTTACTTGTGTTTGGTCTGGAACTACAATGCCCTTTTCCTGCCGACGGATTTACAGGAATCCAACACATGCACATTTAAATCCTGCCAAATGCACAAATACGTCTGCCAAATGTGAAGAATTTCAAAATCTGTTTTGTTTTGTCCTTTTCTCTTTCTTTACACCAAATATAGAATAAAACATTTTCAGGAAATTCCCTAAAATTTAATTATAATTACAATTAAACGCAAGGAAAACGATAGAAATTAGAAAACGATATAGCCGTTTTATTATGCTAACACCTTTTTATTTGTCTTGTTTTAAACCCGTAATGTCTTTTCCATAATTGGTGGCATCACTGGTGTTCTAATATCATTTGTGGTGGTGGAGGGGGGGTGTGTAATTGAGTTTAGCTTGAGCTTTAATGGCTGAATGATAGATTTACTCCTGGGATTTCAGGTCATCTCTGACATCTTGCATTTAAAGGCTTTCTTGTGCAAACTCAATAAGAGTTTGAGTATTAAATTAGCATGCTAATGGTCCGCTAACATGGTAACCATGGATTATCCAGTTATGTGTGGCAAAGTTCACATTGGTTTTAAAATGAGCTAGCCTCCAACTGCACCCGTGGAAGATTTTCATTTAAAATTTGCAAAATATAAACAATTTGTTTTAAAAATTTACTTTTTTTTGTTTTAAACCGTGTACAATAAAAGCAAATAATCAAAAATAAATCGAAGCAAAAATCTTTGTCATCAGCTGCTTATTTAATGTATAACAACAGTAAAAAGTGAATCTTTTACTTGCAAAATAGGAGTGTTTTTATATACAGTATTTATACAGGAATATATAGTTTAAAAACATTACAGTTGACTGTTTATTGCACAACACATTTATAAATTATCAAAGCACAAATGAAACAGATGAATTTTGTATTTTAACATTTAACATGAAATGCATTTTTTTTACTTTTATAACACGAATCAAGGTCCTGTGAGGAGTTTAATAACTCCACGAATACTGACGTGGTCAGACCAGCAGCGCTACGGATGAGTCAGAGTTTACGGTTGTGATGAATCAGGCTGAAGAACACAAAAGTCTCCCTCCGCCATCACTCCGGTGGGCGAAACGGTCAAAACAAAAACCCTGAATAACATTTAGACAGATTTTCTTCTCTTTTGACGATGATGATAAAATGTTCAAAAATGGCACCGTGACTACAGCAGCATAAAGACATGAAAAAGCCAGGTCAAACATACAGAAATGCAAAAATAAAACGTGAAACACGTATATATATATATATATATGACGAACACAAGAACAGTCGATGCAAAGCAACAACAGCGCCGTGATGCGAGAAACGGATTTTTACAAGGACCAAAAATCTGATCCGGATACATATTTAGTTAAATAAACATCCACTCTGTTTACAAAATATAAGAAACACCTCCTTTAAAATAAACTTACAGCTCCTTTTTGGTCTTAAACCAAAATCCTTCTTCATCTTATCCTTAGATTTGATTTCCAGGCCATGCTCTAGGTAGATATATTGAGGAAATCAATAAATAATCCAACTTAATCCATCCAGATTACTGCACAGGAGCTGCAGGTGTTCTTAATATCTTGTACACTGGGTGCATTTCAAGTATTATGCTTGATGTAAACAATAGCTGATGAGATGGAGGGGGGGGGGGGGGGGGGGGGGGGGGGGGTGCTGTGGGCCAGGGTTTGGCTAATCTGATCCACAATCACGCCTATAACATCATTAATCATGCGTTCTGCTACAGTTCAATTTGGGCTCCACTTATCTTTGAATGGCTGAATTAGTGGTCTATAGATCACTGTGGAAATGTCCCATCTCAAATGAGATCTCTTCCCCACAATGGCATGTTTTATTAATCGCCTCGGCAGGAGCGTTTAACTTGGATAAAACACGAGGTGCATTATATTTGGCACTAAGAGCCAGTAAGCGGGCCCAAAGTACCTCCTCGGATGTTTAAAATTAGACGTCCGTGATCTGGATTATTAAACGCCTCGTCAGTGGCGAAGTTTACTGCTTTCTAAACCTAAAGTTTCAGGTGATCAGGCCTCTCAAAGCCCCAAAAGAAAGCCCAACAAGATCTCGTCTCCAAATGGCTGCAGAGAGCGACGTCGCCCAAACTCAGTGATATGTGGTGAGAAGAAGAAGTGTTCCACAGCTCCGACATATAAAAAGTACTTTGAATCTTGTCTGTCCAGATGTTCCGTCCCATTAAATTTGGCTCCTGTCTTCGTTAAGCTCCTCCGGGGACTTTTTCACATTCTTTAATAAGTGCAGCTTTCTCCTGAGCTCCGGCCGTGCCTCACACACACTTAGTAGAAGCATCAACTACAAAGACAAACCATCGCCTGCTGGAAAGGAATTGGCAGTAAATTCTGCAGCCATGATGCCCCCGGTCCTTTTTTTTTACCTCTCCTCCTCTCAGAGTGTTTTAGAGGCTGAATGTTGGCATTTCCTTTACAAAAACAAAAAAAAAAGTCAAGTTGGATTCAGAAGTCTGGCTTTGGGACGTTCTTCTGTTTGATGTGTGTTGTGTATGTACATTTGTATGGGTGTAATTATGCATGTGTGTGGGCGTGTATTGTCTGTGTGTTTACACAGTAGGTCCATTTTCTCTAAAGTCTCGTGTGTGTGTGTGTGTGTGTGTGAGAGAGAGAGAGAGAGAGAGAGAGAGAGAGAGAGAGAGAGAGAGAGAGAGAGAGAGAGGGAGGGTGTGTGTGTGTGTGTGTTGGATCAGTACTTGTGATTAAACATGTCCACATGCACATGTGTGAATGATGATGTCCACATTCTGAATGTTTAGAACCTCTCTGTTACAGTTTGTTTTTGGTGTGTGTGTGTGTGTGTGTGTGTGTGTGTGTGTGTGTGTGTGTGTGTGCGTGGTATGTGCAGATGGACTGTGTTTATTTGTGTAAGTTGGGTTTTTTTGGTGTGAATCTCAGCTCTCTGCAGACATGGCTAAGATGATCTGCTCCACTTTATAGGCCAGCTTCTGCCTCTGGGCCTGCTCGTCCTGCTCCAGAGCCTCAGTGATCTGCAACATAAAAAACAAATGTCACATATGTTGGGCGGTTAAACCAAAGCGATCAGTTCTTTTGCGGGTCTGCTGGGGGAATAGCATCAGCTTGCACCAGTTTTTTTATATATTACAGAAATTTGATTTGCTGTCAACTGAAATGGTCACATCTAGCAGTGATAAATTAGCCTTTTTAAATTAATTCCTAGTTTGAAATTATTTATTTATTGTCTAAATCATTTGCAAGTATTTCTCGCCAGTTGGTTGACATCTGACTTTAAACTCAGAGAATTTTTAATTTGTATTTTGGAGTATCTGATCATTTAAAAGCCAATCAGTGACTGAATTATTCATTTTTGACGCAGTTTACATCAACTCATAATGCTTTCCACTGTTTTACTGCCACATGAGCTCGTGTGCGTGATAGATAAATACTTCTGGTTTTGTGTGACTGCTGTTTGATGTGTAAAGCATATGAAAATGGTAAAATGACTAGAAAATATTTTTATGATTGCTGTCAGCTCCATTTTACTAAGTCCAATAGGGACTGGACCGCCACTCTGAAGTTGCAAGTGTGGTATTCTGGCCACAGAGGGCGGTGGGGGGTCTGAGTGACATTTCATTAACCCTGCAAAGGGTCATTTTAGCACAAACTGGCTCAAGAAAATGATATAATAATATGAAAAAGTTGCATAGCATGGCTTTAAATTCTTCTTTGTGCAGATGGAGCCTCACCTCTTGGCTGTACTTGCTGACGTACGCGTAGATCTCATGGAGGGCACTGAGCACGTTGAACTCACTGGAGTGGAGGCGAGCCTGTTCAGCCAGATAGGCATTCATATCCTGATCACTGATGGCAGGTAGGCGGCTGATGTCAGCGTAGTACCTGAGAGGTCACACACACACAATCAGTGTCAAGGACACACTTGTGTGTCAAAGCTTCTGGAATCAGCCAGTTGTTATTGAAAAGACAGATTATTCGACGTTAAAGCTGCAAAACAAGCTAGCTTTTAAACACAAACACAGTCATGGAACTCTCACCACTCCTATCAGATATCATCTTTGGGCCATGTCCACCGGATACCAACACTGGCATTGCCAGAGGAAACGAGAGAGCGCTAAACACCAGTCGCCACTTTCTACGTTCAGACATCTTTTGTTGTCCGTGACTTCAAATGGTGTTTTTCTTTTTGGGACTCTGGTAGTTTGTCCTAAAGTTGAAGTGGTAGCAGCCGGCTGTTTCTCCTTCTCTGATATTATTGAGCGGAGAACCTCTCACACCAGTGGTGTTCTGCTGCTAAATACACGAGTGTGTAATGACCGGAGGACCCCGGGAAGTGTGGTGGTTCAGCGAGACCGACAACCAGATGGTCCAATCGTTGGTTTCGGACCGAGCCGTGCTATTGGCTGAGGTTTTTAAACAAATGCGAGAAAACCACTTCATTTTTTTTATCTCCACAAAATATTCTTAGTTATTCTATGTTTGAATGTTGTTAAGAGGCTTGGAAAAAATGTTTTAATCTATTTTATTTTGCAGATTTGCAATTGTGGCTTTAAAGGCATCCATACATCAGAGGTAATTGGGTGGAAAAATATAAAATAAATGTGTTATTCATAAGTTAAACCATTCAGTAATAGTAATATTGTTCAAATAGAGGTCATGCTCTTCTATGTGGAGATATACATCCTCGCTGTCAAAGAAAAACCATCATTTTATCACTAAAAGCATAAATTCCAACACTGGTCCTGTGTGAACTCAGACACACACCTTTCTACCCAGCTCTTGTAGTGTGGTATGTCCTTGGCGTAGAGGAGCTTGGTGGACGGGGAGTCTTTGCCCAAACGGTGTTCGGACGTGGAGCAGGAGTCCATGAAGGTCTGAGCCACCACAGAGAGACAGGCGTCCGTGATGCTGCTTTTATGGATGTCAAATACAAACTGAGGATTCTTGATTACGTTCACCCAGAAGCGCAGCGGGAGGCTGGAAACAGAAATACAGAAACATTTCAGGCAGCGAATGTTTCCTGTAAAATACAAATGTGTATTTTCAGCTCGTAGTCGATTAATCTTTAGTACTGGAACAATAATAATAACCAAGATGAATCAAGTGGAAGCAGTGAAGAATGGAGGTGTGAAGTGCAAACGGTGCTCTCTATGAAATGTCAAGATTGTTGTTTAAATCTGCTGAATTTCAGATGTCAGGAGTCGTTTCTGTATCTCCGCTGGTGGATTGGCTTCACACTTTAGGTGAAGATGAAATCACAGAATTGGGATTTTGGTGTTGAGGATGTTAGTGCTTTGAGGATTTTCCTTTTATCCCGGTTTTTCTCAGCTCCCCAGGTTATTTAGCACCTTGCACATCTGTCCATCTGCTGATCATCCAGCTGCTTAAATACCTCTAAACCTGCATTATGGGTCCTTCTACACCACACTGTTGTTTAATAATTAAAATTGAAACCAATGAAAAATCAGCATCAACATGTATGTAAAAAATTCAACTGTTAGACATAATCATGCATGGTCCTCCTAGGGATGTAGACATAACGCCCATTTTTCATCCGACTTTTGGAGTTCTCTGAATCTAAAGTGAACTTGTAACAAAACACACACAAAAATCATAGATCCTTCTCACCAGTTGCTCTTCCACGTGTGGCGAACATCCATGTCATGGATGCCATGTCTGTCAGCCTGCTCATCCAGGAAGTCGAACATGTATTTGATGGCGAGAGGCAGGGCGGTGCCCCGACACACGGTGCTGAACAGCGTCTCAAACAGGTCGTCCACAAACTTCTGCAGAGTGCCCTGAAGAAGAAATCAGTGGAAACAGAACATAGACAGAGTTTGTACTCCTGGTTCCAGATTGTTGTTTTTGTTTTAGGATCATTTTCAGTTACAGAACAACAAAGTTTGCATCTAAAATGTTTTTCCCCGGTGGGAAATGTTGGATGTTTCGAGATGAGGCTGGAAAATGTCCACTGACTGTTTACGTTAGTCCTTCTTCTTTTGATACACAGCTTACATTGAGTTACATCATGGTGTTTAACATGATGACGTTAATTCTCAATATCCCGACATCTATCAAAACCTCCTGCTGAGAGATGATGTAAACATTTGACACTGTTGATTTAACAAACAAGCCTCCACCAACTTTAAAATCTGTCACTTTTCAACAGCGTTTTTCAGTTTTGTTCCCACCTTTTATTAATCGGCGTGGATTGTTTCCTTTAATTCAACATGGATGCTGCACAATTTTCATATTTTCTCTCTTTCAGGAGTCATAGTAGGCCTAAAATCAATATCACGGTATACTGAGGAGTTCACCTCGATAACGATAAATGGACAATAGCTACATGTATGTGCAAAAACAAAAGATGTCCACTAGGTGGAGCTGTCACGTTGTCATGTGACTCGAGGTGGTACAGCTTCTTAAAGGGGCATGAACGTCGCCAACCTACACACATCTTTTCATTTTTTTATTACCGAATTTATTCACATGAGAAAAACGATATCGGTAAGAGTCAGACATTTCTATAACGATAGATTTTCGATTTATCGCCCAGCTCTACATCATAGCTAAATGAAATTTCTTCTGCTAAGGCTAGGGCTTGTTGGTTAATTTCTATTAAGATAGATTCTTGTGTGTCACCTTTGTTGCTAGTAGTCTCGTCAGGTAGATCTCAGACACCATCTTGCTGCCCCGTTCGCCCTCCTTCTGGTCGCCGTGGTCGTGGTTTTTGACCAAATGCCAAACTTTGACGCCACTCTCCATGTCAGGAGTGAGCATGGGCACTCTGGAGTGGGGGCTGTCGGGGCTGGTGGGGGTGGAGCGGAATGGCACATCCACACCTTGTCGGATATGAAAAAGAAGAAATTTAAACCCAGATTTTTGTAACTCTTTAGTCAAATAAAATAAAATACTTTTTTTCTTCGTTTCGGTTCTGACATTTTATCAGCCTTTCATAAACATACGGATGACTGCCTTCATTGTCGTGTGCGGATGAGCAGGTTTGACACGTCTTTAGACTTCGTAATCTGCTTCAGTCATTATTTCATTGGTTGTCATGGTAATGCCTCAGACATGTTCTCACCGTTTCATGTTTCAGCTCTTCTCGTCTGAGAATGTGACTAAATGTTTGATGCTTTTATTTCAAGCTGCAGTTTCTGAGACGCGTTTTAATACAAGCAAATTTTGCATGATTAATTTCCACGTTTCCCCATAAAGGAAAGAAAGTATGATGCAATGATCTGATGAATAAGAGTAATATTGAGGTGTTGGTGTTTCTTCCACAGCACTGACCGTATCTGCTGATGCTGCGTGGGAAGCTGGCTGAGGAAGGGATGATGAAGGAAGACATCTGCTTGGGCACCAAGGCCACTACGCAGCGGTCGGACACCTGAGAGACAAGAGGTGCAGAAATATTACCGTGTTAGTCAAAATAATCATAGCGGGAATTTAAAATACTAACAAAAGTAAAAATCCAAACACTAAACCGTATCACATTTATGATTAAAGCTACAACAAAAAACCTGCAAAACAAGCTAGCTTAAATTTTTTTTCATGCCTCTTAAAAATGTTCTAACATCGTATAGCTATGAATATTTTGTGGAGATTTAAAAAAAAAAAGGTTTTATTGCATTTTTCTAAAAATCTCTGCCAATAACGAGGCTCGGAACGAAACAAACAGCTGGACCATCTGGTTGTCGATCTCACCAAACCACTGCACTTCTGCATTTATCTGGGTCCTCCACTCATTTCATGCTCGTGTATTTAGCAACAGAACTCCACTGGTGTGAGAGGTTCTCCGCTCAATAATATCAGAGAAGGAGAAACAGCCGGCTGCTACCACTTCAACTTTAGGACAAACTACAAGAGTCCCCCCCCAAACAAAGGAAAAACATAATTTGAAGTCACGGACAACAAAAGAACGTAGAATAACGTAGAACATGGCAACTGGTGTTTAGCACGCTCTAGTTTACTCAGGGAATGTGGGGTCCGGTACAGTTGGCTAGGGGTGGACTGGCCATCTGATGAGCCGCTTACCCAGTGTGGGCCAGTCCAACTACCCCCCCACCCCCACCCCTCATTCTGATGACCGGTGGGATGGAGTACTTTCCGCAAGACGGTCTTGCTGAGGTAAATGTGCTTTGGGTGGAAAAAGATCCTTGCAATGATTCTGGAGTGTGCGTGTGTGTGTGTGTGTTTTCTTGTATTTACTACATACTGAGGACCAAGTTTTTAACCAACAGAGTGAGGACATTTTCCAAAGTGAGGACATTTTTGTGGTCCTCACTTTTTTTAAATGCTTACCAGTTGGTTTTAGAGGTGTGGTGGGAATTAAGCTTTAGTTGAGGTTATGGTTAGGAATAGATCAGCATTAGTTAGGGTTAGGGTATGGGTTAGGCATAATACAGTCACAAAAATGAATGGAAGTCAATGGATGGTCCTCACTATGATAGAAAGACAGACGTGCGTGCGTGCGTGCGTGCGTGCAGCAGTTCCAGCAGAATGCTGAATGCAGTAACAGTGTCTAGTGGCCCAGTCATCCAAAGCAAGAGGCAAAAATGCATGCTGCTGCTGCTGCTTTGCACGAACCACATACTTAGTAAAGACCAAATCCATCTGAGCAACACAACACTATTACATCTCCCAAATGAAATAAAAATGAAAGAGTAACGTTATTGATCTCATTTGGAGATAGAAAAATGTGCAGCCTTTCTGTGTCGAAGCATAGTTTTGCTGCTGGAATGTGCAAAAGATTTTTATGTCCTCATTTGTCAGAATTTCAATAAAACGTTTGATGAAATGTCAGCTGTCTGAAGAGGCACGAAGCTGATACAGTTGTGACAAAAGATCTAAGAGTCCATGTAGCTTCGACTAAAGCTGATTTATTACAGCTTTGTGCAAAGTTAGGCCTTACATGAATGTCACTATTTATCACTCAGATAAAATGCACCTGGAAAAAAAGGATAGTTTGACTTTTGCATCTGACGTGATTGTGAGATGCCCGTTTTTTCTCCTCATTTTTACTCATTTATGATTCTGAGCTATAAGAGTGACACGTCTGAAGTTTCATGACACTGATGTGGGAAAATAGGGATTCATTTGTCAAAGCAGACCTTATGAAAAGCATCTTTTTAATCTGAGAATGTTAAACACATGAGGAGGGGAACAAGTTCATGTTTAAATCACTGTAAACAGAAACGAGCCACATGTGTGAATTTTAAATTATTGACCGAGTCCTGATTATCACCAGGTGCTTTGTTTGTGACTCCGTGCTCATTTCTGCTTCTCCCGGGGGGACACAACTGTTTTGAGCCAGTTGTGTCTGTGTTTGTAGATCAGATCACGTTTGTGTAATCTCACCTTACCCGCAGAAAGGTCCTGGCTGGTAATTCTGGATGGTGTGGAGGATTTCTGAATTTTGCTCATTTTAGGGCTACATAATAAATACTGTGCTGCCTTTGAGCATTTGTTACAAAGATAGCATTTGAAAGTAGTCAACTAAAGCTGAAATGTTTGACATTTCGCAAGATAAATAATCACTTTGAACATTTTAAAAACATAAAATTACAATTTTTTGGCAAATTCTTTTTTCTCTTTTCTTTATTTTTTCAATCATAATTTGTTCACTTCTAACATTTCTTCAAGCATTACTTATGTTATTGGTAACTTCAGGTCCGGTTCCACTATTAGAATTTACAGGGAATTTTACCGGAACTTCGCAGCTTGTGTGTGCTTCCATTACACCGTGCCAGTGGCGTGTCCGGGCCTTTTAAAATGGGGTGGCCCAGATGGGGCACTTATTTATGCATGGGTGGCACCAATGGTTATGCTTTTATTTGGGTGGGTGGGCCTCACAACTCACAAAATCATTCTTTTTTTTTGCATTTTAATGAATTTGTGAGTTTTACATTGTACCATGACTATTTCTTGAGCTGTTGTGGTGGTTTATCAAGTCACTTCTTTGTGCATTACTGCCACCAACTGGAGTGGAGTGGGACTGGGACCAGGACTCTAAATACTATAATGTCAATATGAAAAATAATAAATAATAATGATGATAATACAGAAATGTTTTTTTGGGCGGGGCTAGAAAACAATGTTAAAGGTTCGTGCTGCCACCTACTGTTATGGGGTTTATAACCCCAAACCTTTTGTGGACAATTTAAATTAAACTCAGTAGGGGTGGCCATTCAGATTCCAAGGGTGGCATGTGCTACCCCTGGCCACTCCCTGGACACGCCCCTGCAACATGCTAGCCCGAGATGACCATTTTCCGGTTCATTTCAGGAACCACCAGAGTACCTGAACCCCAGTATGTATTCAGAAAGGCCCGGTAGATTCGGTGAGTGAGAATTGTGGTTAACTCATGATGATTGGTTGTAATTCGATAGGAAATGATGTCACCAAACAACCAATTTGTAAATTTTGAAGAGTTGCTGGTGAAGTGGAATGGAAGGAAAATGTAAATAAGTATTTAAGCTACTTCAAAATTGGGGTTTCTAAACTCTCAATGCCAAAAAATGCAGCAAAAATCCCCTCAACACCGCAATTCACGGCCATAAAAAAATGGCGCTTCTTCTGGTCATTGAACTGGACACACAGCCGCTCTCTCCGTCTCCTGAATGGATAAAATTACAGCATACTTTGCAATAATAAAACTTTTAATGTTATTAATGTCCGTGGATGCCTTTGGCGCTGATCAGTGATGTCACTCACTGCCAAAACAGGGGCGATATGCTGACGACGTAGCAAAGACCTGAAAACCTGATTTTGTTTGGAGACACACAGGATAGGAGGACTGAGCAAAATTATTGCCGGTCACTTTCCTCCCTGCCAGAATTTTCCCGGAACTCCTATATTGGAAACACGGCTATTTATTTATTTATAGGCATCTTTCAGTGCTCTTAGATTCAAAATTGGAAATAATGATCAAATTACACCGATGATGACAATCCCTTGGTCTGCGTCATTTACTCACCTGGTAGTGCATGAGGGTGTTGAGTCTCTTCCAGTCGCCTTCGATCTTTGTTGTGATGTCCTCGTCCTGCAGGACCACACGAGCTGTTCTTCCCTGTCGCCACTCTGTGGAGAAAAACAAACCAGCTGTGAATATGTTGTATTCTGGGTAATGTTTAGATCCCGCGTCTGACACATATTTTCTCATGTCTGACATGTTTGTCTGCACTACCCATGAGGTTATCCCTATTTATTCTTTAAAAAGTTGTCAAGTTTTGCCTCCAGAATGTCACCAAGGTTGCATCTTGTCCTTGAGAATTCCAGGTTATTATTCTATGAGCCAAATAAAGATGACAGCGTGTTTCCTAAAGCGATCCGAACACCCCCCTCACCCCCTCAAGGTGTAAAAGCCCAAAGCAGATTCAGCCACGACCACAAAGGTGCCTGATTTACTCCCGTTAACGGTGAATACAATACAATACTAGATTACTGCCTATGTGTATATACATGTATCCTTGTTTTTTTATCTTCTTCTAATTACCCTTTGAGTGATGGTGCTGCTGTGACAAGTGAATTTCCCCACTGTGGGATCAATAAAGTCTATTCTATTCTATTCTATGCCACCTGAATTAGCGCCGTGTCATTCAGTATCTGCTGACATGTGGGTGGGTATGAGCCTAGGTGGAGGTGTTCTGTCAGAAAGGCTTAACGTCATTCATGGAGCGTTGCTGTGGAGCAGACGCAGACGTGGAGTTCTCTGCTGATGTCAAACACCGTTGCTTATTTGTATTCACATGGTCACTGGGAGGTGAACTTTTCCCACTTGTCATTATTCCAACAGGTAATGTGTCACAGCTGATTTTCATTCATGCTCACCCAGGTCCATGTCTGTGGCTCGAGGTCGCTGAGAGCACGGCATGTTCTTGTACACCGCATCCAGGATCTTCTCCTTCACCTGGGTAATGGTGTCACAGTTGAGCACCTTGACAGGGATTTCTGGGCTGTTCTCGTTGTCGGGGTTCACACAGCTCAGCGTCTGGAGATCCCAAACGGAGAGGAGAAGAGAGCAGAGGAGGGAAAAAAAAGAGAAGTGAACCCGAGAGGTGTTGCTTGGGAGGCCCTTTCATTACCTGCTCCTCACCAAACTGTCCTGGTGGAGAGCATCTTGGCTTGAAATGTAATTTCACACCTCCAGGATGTGGCTGTGCAGCTCTGGCAGGAGCATTAAACAAGTAATGAGACAGTGCCTCTCACACTCTCCGACACGGCGATCAGAGAGGTGTCATCTTGTCGCTGACTGGCTCTGCTCTGCAGCTGAAGCCAGAGGGGAAACGGGTTCTGACGGGCTGCTGGAGGAACCCAGCCAGCTCCGTTTTAATGGAAACATAAAAGACAAAGCCGTGCAGTTGGCCCTGCCACTTGACTGGGCTGATTAGCATACACAAAATTAGCAATTTGGCAGAACGAGTATTCTTAATTATTTTTAACACTTTAAATATATTGAGCTGTCTTTTTTTCCTGTAGCTTATCCAGATTTGATGATTAATCACTAGATGGGTGAAGAAAAAAAATCCTAATTCTGGACCAGTATGATGTAGCTGGGATGAGCTATCTGGGGGGTTTGGACCCAAACCAACATAGAGCTGCTCTGAGTGATCACTTTTATCTAGAAATACTCATCTCCATTTAAATGGAAGTTATTTCCTAAATGATGACAACACTGTCTAGATTTTACTAGTTTGTAAATGATGTGAGTGATCTTGGTGATGTCACAGCTGTAGCTTGGTTCCTGTGGAACCAGAATGCATTGCAGAAACCCTGGCTACGAGGGCATTTGGCTCAGACTTGCAGTTTGTTTACACGTGATTGTTTTGTGGAATCAAGGTTGAATCTCATTTTCACTAAAAACAAAACAGTCTGGAGCTCTTTGGGATCTAAGACCACCTATCCAACGGGTCTCTGTATGGTTCTTCTGTCTCGCATCCTAGTGAGATTAATGTGTTAACAAATGACACCAAGGGAGGAAGTGAGCCAGAGTTTGATTTAAATGGACTAAACACTGCAGATGTGAAAACATCCATGTTGCACCACATCACAGTCGTTCCACACTTTCTGAATCCTTGTGAACCTAAAATAGCTTCTTATTTCTAAATTTGTCAGACATTTGCAAATGTGCGTTTACTGAAAAGCAGTTTAACCAGTAAAAGATTAAACTGGGACTGTTGGTGACTAGTTGAGGACAAAAATTGTGAAAAAAGGGACAAATTTCTGTTGGAATCTCATTGAATTGGTGAAGTTTTATTTATGGCCAGGTCACATGGGGCACATGATGTCATTTCAAACAAATTTTTTAACCATTTTGCAAATGTTCTTTGGCAATGTCATCACATTTTTTTAAATTACATCTCAGTTTGTCCACAGCTGACCCTAAATGTATCCACTATTTGGTCTCCAACCCTTCCCAAAGTCATCTCAGAGCAAAGCCCCGTGACTCATACGAGGAAATCGAGAAAGGTTTGGGGAAATTTCTAAAAGTCTTTCAATTGTTTGCAATACTTTCCCAACAGCTGTAGCTCAATGAGACACTGACTTATTGGAGTTAAAATAGGTTGGAGATGTAATGTATTCCCTCTAGAAACCTAAAGAAGGAATTAAAAACTCTAAAAATAACAGTTATAGGATTTAAAGTTGATCATTTATGGTAAAAACAAACAGATGTTCACAAAAATTAGAAAGCTCTGCAATAACAATGGTTGAAACGAATCAACTGCAGCAACATTAGACAGTTTTTAAAACTCTGTTTAAACCTTTACAAAATAGAAATCTGTGCATAACTTAGTTTTTTTATAACCAGATATTTAAAGCGATTCTTAAGTGAGAACCTGAGCTTTGCATTCTTTGC
Organism: Aphyosemion australe; assembly: GCA_006937985.1. Taxonomy (NCBI): domain Eukaryota; kingdom Metazoa; phylum Chordata; class Actinopteri; order Cyprinodontiformes; family Nothobranchiidae; genus Aphyosemion; species Aphyosemion australe. The sequence goes on from SSNS01000041.1 coordinate 2,242,090, forward strand.
AAAAACTGAGTGCAGGCCAGATTTGGGTCTGTATATTTTTATTTTTCATGTCTGCCTCTGTGACTCACCAGTGTCTTGTACTCAATCTGCTGTCGGATGAGTTTGTCCTCACTGAGGGAATATCTCGCCTCCCCTGTGATGGAGTCTATGGGTCCCTTTTCCATTTGCTGTTTGATGGCACAGAACAGCATGAACAGCGGCTCGCCAGCACACTCCTTTAGGTTTGAAAGGAAACCCAGGAAATAGATCAAAATGTAGGAGAAAAGAGAGAAAAGATCCGTACTCATCAGCAGATGCACAGACATTCATGCCATATACAATAAAATAGGATCACACAACTAGATGAACCGTAACAACCTCACATGTAGCAAAATGTCTGCTTGGTGTGCATGAAAAGCATCAATATTAGACGAGAATACCCAGCAGTCTATTTAAAAATCAATGCAAATCACTTTAAGTGCAGCGCCTTTAGACATCACACTGACACCTGTAGCAAACAGGGCAAAAGGTTTTAAAAAGTAGCAGAAGAGCTTCTTTTTACCTTGAGAAATTTGTGGAGCAGGAAGGCAAACCAATTTGTCAGCATCTTCTCTGCCACCGACTCCGTTCTGCAGGAGAAAGAGACGCTCGTTTGTTATCAAGAGACGTCCCACAGAGAGCCAGAGTGCTCTGATTACTTTTTTATAATTTTAGACTAGAAGAGCCTAAAAGAGTTGAAGGGAAAGGACGTAAAATCAGGAGTTAACAAGATTCTCACTCAGCTGCGTGGCCTCAGAGGACACACACACACACACACGTTTTCCTGTAAGCCAAGTGCTGCTAGTGCACAACATATTTGGGTCATGACATAATTGTTCAGATGAAATGGCCACTGCAGGTCGCTCGTGCTGCTTTTTCTGTGCTTAGCTGCTTTACATGAGCACAAAACTGACAGATTTGATGATTTCCTGTCATATTTTACTTAAAATGCTGTAAAACATTAGATTTAAACATCTTTTTTTTCCTAAATCTGATCTCAAACATGCAGCATATCCTTTGATTCGTTTTTTTCCCCCTAACTAGCAGTACCTCAACCTGTAATGACTCAGCAGGTGACCGGATCCTATTGAACATTTCAGTTTTTGATAAAGCGAAGCAGGTTTTGACTAACGAGCTTTCACACTGGCTCCCATGTGAACTCATTCTTACATAAAGTAAGTGTGCTTTAATCTGAGACAGCACTTTTACAATACCCCAGACCAGAAAAATGTAGGGGAAAAAATCCTATGAAACATTCAGCCGGCTGGGCATGGCTTAGGACCAAAAAGAAAAAACAATTGCCAGATAACTAGAGGTGGAGGAAGGAGGGGAAGAGGAGAAAGCAAGGAAAAGGAGGAGAGGTGACGGGCCAAAAAAACGTGAGCTACAGCTGAATGTTTCATGAGGGGCATACAGAAGATAAGTCAGACTGACAACGACTCTGCTGCCGATGCACTCACTCTTCCCCATTAGGTTCTCTTCCTCTGCCAGTCCCTCCCACTCTCTATCACTTTTACCACTGCTGTCTTTCTCCTGTCTGCTCAGCCACCCTGTTTCTCAGACTCCTAACCAATGTTTCACACGGCTGCACAAAACAACGCTGAAGGAGAGGTGGGCTTCCCTTCACTGGCCTACTTACTCAGCCATCACAAGTGCGGTAACTGGGCTGGAAAGAACAATGCACCGAGGAATTATCTATGCTAAAAGATAAGCAGCGCTGATCACAACCAGTTGGGATTCTGCCAGAGAACTTCTCAGGTTTCAGTTCTGTCAATGCAGTGAAACATGCATGCATTTCTACTATAGAACTAGCCTAGAACCGCAGCAGCAGCCCTGCAGGTTGGTCTAGACATGCTCCAGAGCCACAGCAGGTCTACCAGTGGCTCTGCCCACTCCAGTCACTTTGTTTCAGTCACTTAACATTATGTTTGTGTTTTGCACCTGAACTGATCCATTCTGAGTACCTACACTTTCTTGTATATAGTAGCCAGTTCTCTAATTATTGCCTCCCTATATTATTATTATTTTATTGTACTTATTTCTTATTTTTATTTATCTCTTTTTTTTTGCACCAAGTACCGCAGCAACATCCTATTGTTGTGATTTTTCACACATATGGCAATAAAACCCTTCTGATTCTGAGTCTCGGACGGGCTAATCACAGCGCTCTATGTTTGTAGAGAGACGTTGGATGAACTTAGCACCATTTTGGCAGAGTTCTTAATTGATTAAAAAAAATTTATGACAGTAGCAAAACAATAATGGCGGCAGAGAAACGACATTCATTTGACACGCCTTTGGCGTCAGTTTTGGACAATTTAGACATGAGCTTTTTTTGAGACATGAGCAGATAGTCCTTTTTCTTCTTATTTTTCTTCTTTGGTTTTTCACGGACTGCCCATTGACTAATTTACACCATTATGAGTATGTCATGTTGTTTGTTGTCCAATTGCATGTAAAGAGTTTTAAAGACAATCGTAGATTCCCATGACCAAGCTCTGTCTCTGGATCGTGGCCAGACTTTACATATATAGGATGGCTTGCCAGGCTGCTATAAAACAGCACATTAGGTGCGTTTCCTTTATCAGAACTTTGAGGTAAATTTACAGGAAGTTCCCGACGTGCGCTTGTCTCCACTTGACCGGGCCGGCCGATCGGCCGTTTTCCGGAACCTTCTGAGTACCTGATCAGGGGTAGGTACTCGGAATAGCCTGGTGGAGTCGCTGAGCGGAACCTTTGGTTAACTCACGCTGATTGGTTGTAACTCAGTAGGAAATTACATCAGCAGATGTTGTCCAAAACAACCGGCAGTAGTAAAATTAGAAGAATTGCTAGTGAAGCAGAATGGAAGCGAACGGAATAAGCGATCGTGTTCAAAATTAAACTACAGACACCGGAAAACACGGCGGAATTCCCCCACATCGCCTTAATTCACGGGGCTTTGTTGTCTCACAGAGCGCTGTAAAAACTGAACTTCTGGTCTTTAAACGCCACATTTTACATCACGCAGCTGCTAGCGTCCTCAAAATGGATTAAATTATGATGAAATTCAACAGAATAAATACTTTTAATGTTATTAATGTTACTGTGGACGCTTTCAGTGACATCACTCACTGCCGAAGCAGTCGCGATATGCTGACGTCTGTGCAAAGTCCTGAAAGAGCTGAATCTTAATGGACACAAAACAGCTGAGAGGACTGGGACATTGAATCTCCCGGGCTTTTCCCCGTCCCAGAATTTACCCTGAAGTTCCGGCAAATGGAAACACGCCTATTATTTGAAATGTATACAAACTTTCTGTTTTGCAAGTGCAACTGCCTATCTAGTAAAATTTTTATTTTTACAGTAACAACTTTGCAAACTATTTTTTAAAAAATCATAAATGGGGCTGGCAATGGCTGAACAGGAAAAGAGGTTGTCCTATGATCCAAAGGTCTTAAGTACGTGCCAAAGCATCATTGGGCAAGATGCTGAACCCCAAAGTTGCCGCCTGGGCGCAATACAAGTTGCAGTCCATGCAACTTACTAATGTAAGGATGGGTCAAATCCAGAGAAAGAAATTCCCCAAGGGGATCAAAACAGTATAGCCACTACAAATAGTCATATTTGGTGAGTGAGTTATACCTTCGAAGGAGCAGTTTTGGGTGGTTCTTGCTCTCCAGGTTGCGCTCTATGAGATCTGATAGCAGGTGTTTGAGGATGTCGGTGGCATACTCTAGTCGTCCTTGCAGGGCGGTCATGATGAGAGAAGCGACGTAGCCGCGGTCACGCATGGAGAACGAGCGCTGCAGCTCCAGCGTACGGATGAATGTCAACAGGAAAACCTTATTATTCACCAGCTGAGCAAGCTGCTTCAAGGCTTTCTCCACGTTCGCCTGTCCACATCCTGGCACCTACACGCGTCAAGGGGTTTGTACACACAAAGATGCACACATTCATTAGGCATTGCTTGCAGAAGGATGAGTCATAACAGATGAAAATAGAAAGGAATATGCACAAAAAATGCTCTCACACCGCCTCAAGAGCTAAGTGTAAAATCAGACAGAGGCAAGTGGCTGCATGCTCTGAGCTAAAGCTGGACAGGTCCTGACTCATCTGGGCTTTCTGTGGAAATTCAGGCAGTTTTTTTTTAGAAAACGTGTAACAGTTGATTTTTCATTCATTAATGAAAGGACTGTACTGAGAACAGTGGCGTGTCTAGGCCTTTTAAAATGGGGCGAGTGCCCCCGGGGGACACTTGTTTCGGCATGGGTGGCATGGGTATGCTGTTCCTTTTTCTTTCATACTAGTAAATTTGTGAGCTCCACATTGTGCCAATTCTTCTTCTTCCTCTTCTTCTTCTTGCTGTTTTGTGGTGGTTAGCCAGCCATTTCTTGGCCCATTACCGCCACCAGCTGGAGTGGGACCGGGATTCTAAATATTTTTTATGTCGATATGAAAAAATGCTAAAGAATAAAAACAATAGACAAATGTTCTGCAGGCCTGGGGCTTGAAACCAATGTTAAAGGTGCATGCTGCCACTTACTGTTTTACACTTTATAACCCCAAGCCTTTTGTGGACAATGTACAGTCAATTTAAATGGAACTCATTGGGGTGGCCAATCAGATTTTAAGGGTGGCATGTGCTACCCCAGGCCACTCCCTGGACACGCCCCTGACTGAAAAAAAGCTTCACTTATGTGTCTTTGAAAATAAATGTGAATTGTGATCTTAATAATGGTTGATTTACTAGAATTTACACCACTAACCAATTTTGATTTTGTGCAAGTTTTTCTTTCACAAAAGATGGATTTTATTCAAAATTGTGTGTAGAGTGTTTAAAAATCAAAGCCCTAACATGATGTCATTAAAATGCATTGGAACAGCATAGACATGTTTAATGCATTACTCAAGATTTTGTTATGTGATCTTCTGACACATTTTTTCAGCTGATGATCCTGAAGCAAAGTAACCTCAAATTACAGACTCTATAGTTCACACTGATCTGATCTGTTTTGTTTAGGGTGTTTAGGAGCAGGAGTAACCAACTCCAGTCCTCGAGGGCTACCATCCTGCTAGTTTTCTGTGTTTCTTGCTCTACCACACCTGTGGCCGACTCTGCACAGGCCTGTTAATTACTCATTCATTCCAATCAGGTGTGTAGGAGCAAATAAACAGCTAACATGTGCAGGATGGTAGCCCTCAAGGATCGGAGTTGGTGACTCCTGTTTTGGAGGTTTGAGGTGACAATCCTGAAAGATGAGTGTTGCAGTGCTGCTAACGCTCCTCACCTCCAGCTCCCTCAGCACAGGGTGATCATCGATGCCGGGGAACAGGACCCTCATGGCGTAAGTGCGATAGTCCAGGAAGGGAATTCCAGCTCTGTCCAGATCGCTGGTTAGCTCGTTGATGTCCGTCTGTAACTCTGCAAAGGCTTCACATAGCAGTGGTGTGGTAAATATTCTGCCAAGTATGCATGATTCTAAAAGCCTCCCCGTAAAGCTATGATATGCATGATGCAGTGACATCCAGGGGGATAAATGATAGATTGCATACAACTAAACAAGGAAATGACAACTAGGAGATATGCAACAATTATACAAGCTCTGATCAACTGGAGAAGAGGAGGTTACCCTGCAGCTCTTACCCTCTTTACACTCGAGAGCCACCCTGGACTCCAGATTGTCCATCTGCATCTGCAGGCGCTTCAGAGTGAGGTCGTTCTCATGTGACTTTCGTCTATAGGCCAGCAGGACGATGATGACGATGATGAGGAGCAGCCCGCCTCCTGCTGCTATGCTGAAGATAGCAGGGAGGGTGAGCAAGCTGTCCGATCGGATGTGAACCTCTCCCGGAGAGATGTGAAGTCCACCTACTTGAACCTTGATGACGAGAATAAGGATGCACAAAGATTGATTTAAATCAGTAAATATTCAAAGAAAAATAATTACATTAATCAAGAGGATTTAAAAGGTTCAAACATCTCATTTGCCTTAAAATACTTTTAGAGACACAAGTCTGTTTTATTGCGTTTCATTGTTTTTGTTGTTTTTGCCATAATGGCCGTCAATAATTCTTGAGGACAATGTGCTGTAATAGGGGAACCTAGCAGAGCATGAGTGAGAGACAATGACAGAAAGCCAGTGAAGAGCTGAAAGCCCGTCAGTGACCCAAAATCACTGTGACGTCAAGACAAACGTTGACCTACAGACGGTGACCCACATTCATGCAGACACACACACACACACACACAGCAGAACAGAAAGGCAGGCGGTTAGTTAGGCTTGATGCTCACCAGGACTTTGTGTTGCCCTGTGAGGTTCGGTGGCTCGCAGAGTAACTGAGTGTCAGAAACGGTAAGGGAGCAGGGCCTATCTCCAATCAGAACCGTGTAATTGAGCCTGGCTCCACCAGATGCTGATGGCACCAAATTACGGCCCTGCAACACAGTAAAGGGAGCAACACAGAATGTTAAAACGCTGGTATTTCATGCTGTTCCACCATGACAAAAGCATTAAAAAGTGGCATTTCTTGCAGTGGCGTTTAATATAAAGAGAGGGTATCAGGTGGAAAATCCTCTCAAAAGAGGCAAAGTAAGAGTGGTTTAGTCTTTTTCTGTTAGGAAGTGTTAAATCACATTAGATATGTAGGTATTTAATTACATTATTGTATTAAAAAAAAAGCTCTTTGGCTGATCAGCCACTTGGTAGATCCCATTTTAGTTGGTATCATTTTAGAGCGTGCATTGATTCTAACTGGAATGGAAAAAACTATTAAACTAAAAATATTCAAAAAGTTATGAGTGTGTTTGGAAAAAAGTTAAATATTATTAGTTCAGAACAGTGCAGCTAGGTTTTTGACTGGAACTAGGAAAAGGGACCACATTTCCCCCGTGCTTGCCTCCCTTCACTGGTTACCAGTTTCCTACCGGGCACAGTTCAAAATTTTGCTTTTTGTCTTAAATTTTTTCCAGCTCCCGCTCACAATCAAACAGTCCCCATCACTGGCAGTTTTTAAGAGTAGGTTGAAAACTCATTTTTATAGGAAGGCTTTCCCCTAATGTTTTGGTTTGGGGTTTTTACACTTTGTTTTACTGCCTTTTAACTATTTAGTACATAGGGTGTTTTGGTTAATGTCCTTTTAAAACCCTTTTAATTTTCTTTTATCTAAACTAATTAGCATTTTATTGTTCTTAGTTATGGCTATGTTTTTATTTGTTTTTAATGTTTTTATTACTTGCTTCCACCTTTTATTCCTTTTATTTTCTTGTTCAGCGCCTTGGGCCCCCCTAGAGGGTGGTGGAAAGCGCTTTATAAATAAAGCATGATGATGATGATGATGATGATTATCTTACATTGTTATTATCTTAAAGCAGCAACCTGGAGTTTTCCCATTTTCAGGAATTATGTTAGCCTGGCAAGTCATTCTATACGTGTAAATATATAGTCTGGCCACGACATATTGAAAAAACCCAGTCGTGAGGCAGAATCTATGTTTGTATTTCAAACTGTCTAACTTACTTTGAGAATAATGGGCGCTCCGGGTTTCTGCTCCAGAACACCTGAGAGGCTGAGTGGCTCCAGGTAAGGATTGGGGTAGTAGACGAAGCCCGTGTTGTTGTAGGTTAGCAGAGCTTGGACGTTATTGAAGACAAAACCAAATTCATCGACGTGTTTTATCGTCTCCTGGTCCGTGCTGTACTCTGCCTTCAGAGAGGGGGCGTAGCAGCTGATGGTGGTTGTGTTCAACACTTTGCACACCTGAAAAGGAATCAAACCAGGTGTCCTTGTGTTATGTCACAATGCATACCTGCACAACCTGAGACAGTGGGGGGAGAATTCATTTTTTTAATCATATTATTGATACAGATGCTCCCAGCATCATTTTATGAATCTTGTTTTTAATTAATTTAACAAAAGCTTTATTTAAAAATCACTTCAGATAAAAGGGATACTTTTTTCTTGGAGATCCATTAGAAGTTCCAAATGTTTTCTCTTTTAAAATGGCAAAAGAACATAGTTTCATTCAATTACTGTTGTCCTGGCAAACCCATCAGTTCCCAGTTTTCGTATTGATTTTGGTGGATGGAGATGAAATCACTGGCCTTCAGGTAGTGCACTCTCCTCTAGTAAAACCCTGACTAGTCAGAAACTTGAGATGGAGGGTGCCTGAAGTTTTGCCATCAGGGCTGCAACTCTTTAGTCCAATCAATCACTTCCAGGAGCTCAGACAGGCCATCTCAGTCCCATAAATCATTCCCTAAAACTTTGTTTTTCTGTGTCTATTTTTTAAAATGTCATCTTGGAAGGAACCGCTCATCTAATTTAAAGAGCAGGTTCACTGAAAAAACATTTTTTACCTATTATTTTTGAAAATGATCAGTAACTTTGAGTTTAACATGCAGGCTGAACATGAAAATTGCGTTCCGCCCCTATTTCCTGCGTTAGCTTCTGATAGAAAATAGACAGAAAAACGCTTGGTTCAGAAAATCCTGACAGATCTACGTCACACTGTCACTTAACATTCATGGACTCACCCAACTAGACTCACGACGGGGAAGGTTTGGTTGGTTTAGCGTCCAGGAAACAGCAGAGAACGTCTGGGCTAGTAGAAGCTAACCGTTAGCATTAGCAGCTCCACCACACAGCAGAACTCCTCCAGGCTTGTGTTATTTGTGGAGATAAAACATCAATGTTGCAGAGCAAACAGAGTCAGTGCTAGAGTCGTGTTGCTGTTAGCCAATCAGAGGAGAGATGTCCACATATCAGGAAGTAAGACTCTAAATTCGTCCGTTTGAAGCTACTTTCTTCTCAAGCTGACGTCTACATCCTCAAACAGTTGCACCAGAGCCTTTTTCCCCAGAGTATATCTTACAAGGCATTCATTCCTACTAGAGACCACTGCAAATGTATTGAAAATATGAGTAAAGCTGATTTTTAACCTTTTTTTTGTCAGCCCCCATTGAAGTGTACCTTCAAGATAAATTATGCATGCAGTTTAAAAGAAATTCAAATATTTTTACCACTTTGTTAAAAGTTGAAGTTATTTCTCTTACATTGACTGATTCGTGTCCGGCGTATTTGACTCGGACCCGAGGTTCCTGAACCACATCCAGGTTGGTCCCAGTCACTGTCAGGGTGGTGTGTCCACTGTTTGGGGGAGAAAAATGCATTTAAATTACCATTCAGGTCTTCTAAGCAGTCGCTGGGCTATTCGTATGTTGCTTCAAAGCAGCCCGGATTTCTTGTAATATACTTTAAGTGCTCTTGTGCAAGAGTGTTGCAGGCTTTCTACGGGCTTTTCAAAGTTTCCCTTTGAACAGTAGTGGATGCTTTTGTCCAATTTCTGTCCAGTCCTTGTACTTTACAATTTCTTATTTCTTTGTTAAGCCACCTAACAGAGACCTTCGAATCTTTCAAGCATAAAAATCTTCCAAACCAAAGAGACAATAGCCTCAAACACGGCAAACAGTTTTGAATGGTAAGTTTAGGAACTTGGAAAGCTACTAAAAGAATATTTTTTAAATTCATCTGGAAAACAACACAAAGCTATACAAAGTTTGGAAGGATTAAAACATAAAATATATGAATAGATGAACAAAAACCTGGTGAAATAAAAGATGCATCAGGGCATGTGTTGCATTTTTGTAGGATTTCTTTTAATCATTTTATAAAAACATTTCATTCAGATTTTTTGGTAACACTTTACAATAAGGGTCCTTTTATTAATGTTACTTAGTGCATTATTAAGCATTAATAAACAAAAGGTCCCTTTATTAACGTATTGTTAACTATTAAGTGTCCTTAAGGTTAGAACAAAGGGCCAGGGGAGGTGTCTGCTTAGTAATGCATTACATAATATAGTTAAGCAGTTGTTAATACAATATTTAATAGTTTATTAATGTACTAACGTTAATAAAGGGACACATTTTTTTAGGCTGCTAGTTGTATTGCATTTATACCATTTTTGTGCAAATCAAACATTTATTTAGCAGATCTTTTAAAATCAAAGACATGGCAGTTTGATGTCACTCTATCGATACAATGCAGAAAAAGCTCCTAAAAACATTCTAAAAACCGTTTTTGGACAAAAGTTGGATAGGTTGTGTAGACACCAGACCGGTTCAACCTTTGGGTTAGATGCATTTGACAAATAAATTGCCCAGAATTCTGCAGCTTGAAGAGCGAGTAACACCTAAATCAACGATTTTTGCTGATAACCTGTGTAGATGAGTGTCTAATAGTGCTGTAGACATGTGTAGTCATTATTTTGGCAGTTTAGTGCAACTAACTTAAAATTTAATATTTCAGCCCAAAACCATAATTGTATCTCCATCTTCAGGTTTAAACTGCTCCACACTGATTTAGAATCAGCCACAGAGCTGCAGGGTGACGTCTCTACCGTACTACGTGGCTGCGCTGGACTCCAGCTCTTGGCCGCACCTCCAGCCAATATGAAACGTTAGGGTTCAGAGCCGCTTGCCTCCTTAAGAAACATCTTCCTCCCCCCTTTCTTCTAGCGGTGGACAGGAAATCCTCCAGCCTGCTGCAGATTCTGTTTGCTCGTTTTCCCGAGCGGTGAGTCTGCTGTGTGTGTGCTCGTGTGCATGCAACAGTGTGCGCGCACTTGTTAACTCAGAGAGCGCTTGGGGGGGTTGAGGGGGGTGCTGTCAATCACTGCCTCATTGCTGCTCTCTCGGTTTGCCAGGCGATGCCTCCTTTAGGCGCATTTTCCTAACAGGAAGTGTGCGTGAATTAAGTCTCCACCCATGGTGTGACTCACCCTTTAATAAATAAAATATTCATCTCTCCTAAAAAAGTCTGCAACCAATTATCAAATATTAACTGAAACACTTTCAGAAAGCCTGAAAACCTGTTCCTCTACACCTGAATCAAACGGTTCATGTAAGCTTGGCTCATTAGGAGCAAAAATAAAGAGGTGAAGGATGTCTTGAGATTTGTGCACACCGCTCTGTTCCAGATTAACGTCGGCTACAACATGCACACAAAAAGCAAACGTAGCCTGCACATGAATACAAGTTGCTTTTTCCCCCTCATCAGGATTTAATTAGAGCGGCAACCACAGAGAGACCAATCTTTTTCATCAACATTTTCTGGGGAATTTGCATTAATGCACGTTTGAGGAGGTATAGCTGGTAGCTCGCCTTTTGTTATTGGGCAGTCGAGGCAGATCAAACGGAAAACCAGCTGGCTGCTGTTTTAAATTCATCCATGACTGTGAGACTGGCAAAGCATGAATACAGGTGCTGCTTGTTTACTTATCTGTGCTAGATGTGATTAGAATAAACAACACTCAGATTTTTCATAACCCGAACTGCAAAGTTAGAGAATGCTTAGAGGCAGAGAGTAGAGAAGGAAAGAAATGAGGAAAAATGCTGCTTTAAAAACTGTCCAGGCTAGTGGAACTGACACGGTGCCAATCCTGCTCTTCTCACACTTCAAAGGCTACCTAAGCTTGTAGGGCCTCATGGTGGGAATGCACATTCATGATGAGGGCTCTTGATTGCAGCTCCACAAAGCTTCTCCTGTCACTCGGCTGAAGGCCAAGGTGTCTCTGAAGTTTAATCTCCTGGGACACTGTGCTGGCTAATCCCACCCAAACCCGAATTAAGTGACATCTTTTTATCATGGTGGAGTGCAGGTAGGGCATTCCTCAGCTGAGGTGGAAGTTTGTAACATTAATATGAACGCAATGAACATGATTCTGGTGAAATGAGCTGTTTTAAAGACTTTTGTGCAACACAGCATCTATTCAAAACTACATAATTTTCAATCAATTAGTCAAGTTCTTGATAAAATCACTTTCACTCATTAATCATGACATTCAGCGCCTTGCAAAAGTATTCATATACCTTCAACTTTTATTTATTTTATTTAGGAATATCAGAAGGGAGCTGAATGCAAATGCACGCCACAGATTTTTATTTGATTAAAATTTTGAAAACCATGGACTATTTACCGTATTTGGAAACCCGGAGTGGTGCCCTCTCTTGGCTGGTAGATGTAAACATAAACCCAAAATATTCGATAAATCTTTGATTATTTTTTAATTAAAATATTAGCCTAGTGAGCTAGACCAAATTCTTGCTTTGCAGAGTTTGGTCTAGGCACGCTTCATAGGAACCCTCGCTGCCTGTGGCTGTCCAATCACAGCTCGCTATAGTTTTGGTTGGGCCAATCACAGCGCTCTATATTGTGGGCCAATCACAGAGCGGGAGTAGCCGATGACGTCAGCGCTGCGGCCGCGAACCCAAGCAACATGGCGGCGGCGCAGGAAACACGCTCGTTTGAAACGTCTTTGTCATCAACATTGGATTATTTAGACTCCAACGTGCGTAAGTCTGTCGGCTATTTTTAGCGGCTTCTTATTTTTATCAAACTAAGTAGTGCAATGTGCCAGTACACCTGATATTCGCGTGTTTTTCATACAAAAACAACAGAAATCATTGATGTTAGACGCCATAGCTGCCTCCCGCTTTTCCGTTGCTGTGATTACGTCACGTTGTTCGTTACTCTGATTGGTCCTAGCGCTATCCAATTGCGTGCTGACAGTTTGAAAGACAACCGTAGATCCCGCCTCACGACTGAGAGCCATCAATGGTTCGTGGCCAGACTATATATTCACATGGCTTGCCAGGCTATTAAAATATAGCTTTTAAAGGAAATACTGTACCTTCATTCTGCACACCTCTAATCGCCCCGTGGAGGAATTATTTTTTTTTTAATATAACTTTTTATTAAATTGTTCCATATTTAACCTTTAAAGCAGAAATCCACAGTTTTTCTCTCAGAGGGCACCATCTGGAGGCAGAAAAATGTACTGCACCTTAAGCCCATCTCCCTACTTTTGTGATTAGGGCCAAGTTTCTTTCATGATTGTGTGTCTCTAGCTGGCCAACAGAGCTAAAAAACATAGTTTTACAATTATTATTCTAAAGTTATGTTGTTTATTCATATATATATATATATATATATATATATATATATATATATATATATATATATATTAAAGACATACTTGTCCATAAAAAATGTCATCTAACACTATTGGCTAATGCTTAGTTTCACTCAATTCATATTGCATTGGGTTTTACGGGATGAGGGGCGGGACCGGCAAATAAAAATGTATGTATTGCCTACATTATATCACAGTACATGGTAAGACTATCACTTTTACGGATTTCTAGGAATTCATACATAATTCCTGAAGGGGGGAGAACTCTAGATTGCTGCTTTACCAGGACGTTTCCATTGATGCTAAGTTACCTCGCAATGCTCCAGAGGGGTTCGATGCGCTGAACCGTGGGGTCTTCAATATACTCAAAGGCCAGACTTCCTGGAGCTCTGGCCCGGTCGACACTCAGCCCGACCTGCACAGGTCCCGCTCCCGTCACAGAGGGAGCAGAGAAGCACACGATCTCTGACATGCTCCTCCTGGAAGATGTCCCACAAAAAACACAGTTATTTGTGCTTTTGATCCCGTCTAGCCTCTCACTGCTGCAGCAGCAAACTCCTGACCTCATACTGTTATGAGCCAAACGTGAAGAGGGAGGATTCATCTGACCCATCTTCTCTTTCTTACAGATGTATTAGTGATGGAAATTGTAATTAGAGGGTATGCTGGTTAATGGCTTCTTGCCTCAGATACCTAAGTGCTACTATATGAGCAAAATGAACTTTAAATAGATTTCTATAAATACACAAGGAACAAAATCTACTGCTGAGTCTCATCCCTTCCTCATGAATCATTACTTTTATTGTGACCTGTGGGCACTTATACTGGTATGTGAAGTGCACTTTTCTTTTTAAATAAAGGGGTCATGGAGAAGGCTAATTATTTATTGTGCAGAGGCATTTTGCATCTGGTGTCTTGTAGACTAAAAATGACTAAATTCACCTGTACAGATCACAGGTCTGATTCCCAAAGTACACATTAACAGTGCTCCCAGCACTCAGATTCTCCCCAACGATGGTGACCTTGGTGCCTCCGGATTCAGGGCCTCTGCTCGGGGTCAGAGCCAACATGGTAGGGGTCTAAAACAAATAAAAACCCATTATTTCATTCCATAATAGGCAAAGAAAGTGTACAGAATGTCTTCTAATCTTAAATTAGGGTTGGGCTCTCCGTGGGTCACATGAAAAATCTAATCCAATAAAGGAAATGGCATTTTATCAATATTATTCTTAGATAATTTCCCAAAAAAATCATAAATGGATTAAAATAGGACTTGAGGTGGTTTGAGTTCTCATTTGTTTATGTAGTTCAGCCAGTTAGATCGGGGTTCTCAAGCTGCTTTAAGAAAGGAAGGGTTCCCCCAACCACTGGGCCAAAGATTGGTACCAGTTGTTTGGTTCCAAGCTGCACAAGAAAATAAAATTTCTCCATTTGTATTTTGTATTTGTACCTTGGTCTGAATGATATTTTATTTAGATTCTTATTCTAATTTATATTAACTCATTAACTGCCAGCCGTTTTCTGATCAGAAAGCCCCTGACTGCCAGCGTTTTTACTGTTTTTTGAAGAGTCACAGAACATTGTGCTCTATGATCATGTAAACGCCAAAACTACCAAAAGAAAGAGTAGACTCACTTCTTACATCAGGAAGAGTTGCCGTATTTCTAGCGTTATCCGTTCTTTCACAATCTGTTGTCGAAGCGTGAGCTGCAGAAGCATTTCTGGTTCGGCGCATCGTTTTTTTCACAGCAGCGTCCCAAAACAAACTCGTAATCCATTGATTTTCCGCTTCCTGATCACATGATGTGTGACATACACGGATGAAGATCCGCTTTAGACACGTGATGTTTGTTCTCACGGTGCGGGAGCTCGCTCCGACGCCCACCCCGTAAAAAAATGGAAAAGACGACTATAGTCGTCAATGGCAGTGAATGAGTTAAAGAGGACCTAGAATGCAGCTAATCAACAATCTAAAACAGCTTTGAGCCTCTAAAAAGCATCAGAAGTGTTCTTTAGGCTTTCATCTGTCCCAGGAGCCCTGATTCAGGTCATTCTAAAACCCCTAAACCAGCCTTGCTGTGAAAAGAGCTGTTAGCCCCTCCCACTTGGCCAGGACATGAATATGATAATGAGCTGCTTGCTGATTGGTTGGTTTCCCCAGAAGGCCTCAGACGCTGGAGACATGCAAGTTTGAGGAGGCGTGGCTCCCCCTTATGACGTGTTAAGGAAGGATTTCTCAGAACAGAAGTTTTTCTCTCAACTTTTTCAAGTTTCTAATTTACATTAAAGTAGGTCAAACACGGCTTTGACTTTTTGGCATGCTACTGTTGACCACCCAAGCTGTCTTTTTTCAACAATAACAAGGAAAATGTTCATTTACATTCTCGGTCCTCTTTAAAGTTCGGTAATAATAAATGGCATTTGTATGTGACAATTCAATTAAATATTTCGCACTGTTATAATTTCTCATACAAAAGCAGTACATGATGCAGAAACTGCTATAGAACATTGTCCTAATGAGTAAATAAATTTAAAAAGTCAACACAAATGTTTCTTATTGCCTTAAAGGTCTAAAACTATTGTTTAATTAGCCATAAAATGACAATAACTTCCAAAATGAACAAATATTTAAACTATTATCTACAATCTGTTCTTTTTTTTTTTTTCTTTTTTACCGGTGACAGCGTTGATGCTTCACAACAAACCGACAGAAGTGTTTTGCATTGAATTACCACAAAGGAGTAGAGCTGGGAGGACTGAGTGCTCAGCTCTGGTCTGCATTCACCAACACACAGCTTAACCGGACCCGGAGTACTTCCATCAGGAGCCGCGGCCATCTCGCACACAATCCTGTCCAAAACAAAATCATCTTAGTAGTAATGCACCAGCGTGGGGAATGTAAATCACACTAAAGACTAATAGTGAAATCCCGTCAAACACACACAAGCATGGCTGAATGGTATTTATCATGACCAGTGCTGGTGGAGGATGGCTGTGATTGAAGCAGACTTTCATATAAGTTGCGGGTCAATACAAGGGGCCATCTTTCTTCCTAATGGGAAACCTATAACAGCAATAGAACTCAAATGATAAACTACAGCCTTCTCCACCTCAAACAGGGCCGCCACCCACCATTACCCCCAGTTACCATGACAACATAGCAGTGTCTTCAATAAATCAGCATCGCATGTCAGGTCAATAAGATAAAGCATGTCATGTACAAGTCATTATAGCAGCTGACCCCATGCTGAAATGAATGGTTGTAACATCTGTAATGCCACGTTCTGAAGCACTCTGAGCTGAATGAATGGCATAAAAAAACTACAGTAAAAGCACCTAATGAATCATTCCAGCACAACCCTTCTTTTCAAAGATCGCGTGTTTTTTCCCATTTACTGCTGGCATGTTCTTTTCTTTTTTTTATTTACAAGGATATAAATAAAGTCCCTGCAGCCTGAGCCCAATCGCATTACATGCCTGTGAGAGAAACACATGGCTAACAGATTGTCCCTTCAGTCAGCGACATGCAGCGCATTTCAATTACAGCTGTGCCGACAGCCTCGTAACGACGACACAGAGACCGTCTGTCTCTTCCTTTGTGTACGACTGCATCAGAGCAGTGAGAAGCCTCACAAAATCCTGCCACCTGATGAGGACTCTGTCGGTCTCTGATCACAGACGGAACATGATGTTAGCTTAGTGTGTTTGGCGGGGACTTGCATGTGTCAGATTTGGTGTGTGCTTATGTACATAATAACTGATGCATAGGTAAAAATGGGAGTCTAGGTGCAGATGAGGAGTAGCTTAGAAATCTAGACAAACCGTAGCAAAAGATTTAGCTCTGCAGGTTGTTCTAGCCACGCTCCATTGTAGCCTCGGCAGGTCTGCCATTGGCCGGAGCAGTTTTGTGTTCAGCCAATCACAATGCTCTATGTTTGCAGAGAGACGTTTAGCACCATTTTGGCAGAGCTTTATTTTACGATGACAGCAGAGCTAAGACAGAGCAAAACAACAATGGCGGCTGCTCAGGAACGGTGCTTGTTTGAAATGGCTTTGGCATCAACTTTGAACAATTTAGACATAGGGCCGGAATATACTTGCTTTTTAACCTTGCGTTGGTGCAGGCAGCAGGCTGCGTCTTTGTTCGCATACTTGCTGCTGTACTGCATGTAGTACTGGAGTGTTCCACTAGGGGGCACACTAGAGTACTCAGACCGAATAGAGAGCCGGGTTTGTGGGTACAACCAAAACAAACATGGCGGCAATAGAAGAGATCAGTAACTGCTTAATTTTGAGATCATGGCAGAAAAAAGACAGCAGCGATATTGTAGATAGTATAAAAGACCTCTAAACCAGAGACTGGGTCACCATGGTGAGTGTGTCTTGCTTGTTTTGTCAACTCCGCCTGCTGGTTACTCGTATATTGCAGCGTTCCGACGTGTCGCGTTAATTTCGGGGGACGTGCACAAACGACGTTTCAGATCAATGCAAGTTACGCAAGGCAGCCATTTTAAACACGCGTACATGTCGTTTAACAGCAAGTGTATTCCAGCCTTTAGGCTTTTCTTAGTAACATGAGCAGGTAGAGGTACTTCTTCGATGGTGTATGAATAAATCACATTGATCGTTGCTCTGATTAAATTGCTCACAACTGATGTAGAAAAGCCCTTTGTTCCTGGGCAGAAATTACATTTCACATGGAGATTGTTGCACTTTATCTCTTTTAAGAGAAATAATGCCAGTAGTTTTTAAACTATATAAAGTTGCATGTTTTTTTTAGCATTTCTTCTACTCCTAATCTAGTAACAGCAAACATCTAATCCAGAATTGGCACAAATCTGATTGAGAACATAAATTTGCAAACTAGGGTTGGACCCAAACGCGGAAGTGCTGATGTTGGGTGGTGTTCTAGTAACACCTGAGCGCCCAAGACGTGTTCTGACCGAATCTGTGGTAAAGCGGAAGTAAGCCAAGGACCAGGAACACCAACTGGTTCCAGTTGGAGGATCATCCAGGGAGATTGGAGATCGTGACGAGGAATAAACAAACGTCTTACTCATTGCTCACTGGCCACGCTGCATCAGTAAGGGAAACAGCGTTGTAACGATGGAGAACACCTTACTGAAAACACTAATTCCGTCACTGATGTAGAGTCTCTTACTGCTCTGCTATAATGTATCCATCCTCCTGTGGGGTGCATGACACTCCTGCCACTTCCACGTTACCCTCAAGCTCAGAGAAGGACAGTCCAAGGTTCAGACCCTGGATGGTGACGAGTGTGCCCCCCTCCAGAGGACCAGCCACTGGACTCACCTATAGTAGAAGAAAAAGACAGTTATATATATATATGGATTAAGTGAAATTTTAATTGTGCAAAGAGTTTTGATCGCTATCATTTAGTGCTTCTACTATAGTGATTTTATATTTCTAAGCAGCAACATGTTAGCAGCTGTATGTCTGGAGAAAATTTTAACAGCGCTCACAGTTGGTGCATGCAAAAGGCATAACTTGTATTCTGATTAAGTTTAGTAAAAAAAAGCCTTGACATTGGCTCTAATTCAAAATAAACTTCAATGAATAATGCAGTGAGTCACAAAACCTTGAGAAACTCATTCACATTTCTTTTCAATAAGAAGTTAAACCATGCCAGCAGGCTACAGTCGGACCTACGGAGCAGAACAGGAGCAATGCTGGAGCAACCCTCAGCCGGCTCTGAAGCAGTGCTCGCTGGTTGATTCATTCTGCTGCAGCTCCTTCAGAAACACTAATAATGTGACAGGGACATCAAAGGCTCCCGGCTCTTTGAAGTGGAAGAGCCTTGCATCTCTGTGCATGACCCACTGTGCCTTATTCAAGAGAATGAACAGGGGTTTGGGACATAAAAGATCCATCACTTCTTTCTAAACAGACTGAATTTGTTTAGCTGTCAAGAACTTAAGGTATTCAGCTGGCATGGACCAAAATGTGAGACAGTCTCAGGTAAACAGACGTTTGGCTGGGAAACCAGGAGCTGGCCACGGGCAAAATGGTTTTCTCACTGATATTTACTCCAGAGACCAACGTGTTCTGGCTGGCATTTCTGATGAGGAACTTTTGACTTTGGGGACAACCTTTTCCTTTTTTTAAGTTAACCTCTAAATTTATGAATTAGTGTGCGTGTTTGATTAAAAAAAATTCTAATCTCCAAGAAACACTTGACTTAGAGTTAAATGATTGCAAATAAATCATCCATCCATTCTCTTCCGCTCATCCGGAGTCGGGTCGTGGGGGCAGCAGCCTAAGGAGGGAGGTCCAGACTTCTCTCCCAAGCCACTTGGGCCAGCTCTTCCGGGAGGTTCCCAAGGCGTTCCCTGGCCAGCCGAGAGGTATAGTCCCTCCAGGGTGTCCTGGGTCTTCCTTTAGGTCTCCTCCCGGTTGGACATGCCTGGAAAACCTCACCAAGGAGACGTCCAGGAGGCATCCTAACTAGATGCCCGAGCCACCTCAACTGGCTCCTCTCAATGTGGAGGAGCAGCAGATCTACTCCGAGCCCCTCCCGGATGACCGAGCTTCTCACCCTATCTCTAAGGGAGAGCCCAGACACCCTGCGGAGAAAACTCATTTTGGCCGCTTGTATCCACAATCTCGTTCTTTTGGTCACTACCCAAAGCTCGTGACCATAGGTGAGAGTATGAATGTAAATCTACCGGTAAATCGAGAGCTTCGCCTTCCAGCTCAGCTCTCTCTTCACCACGACAGACCGGTACAACGCCCGCATCACTGCAGACACAGCACCAATCCATTTATTGATCTCACGCTCCATCTTTCCCTCACTTGTGAACAAGACCCTGAGATACTTAAACTCCTCCACGTGAGGCAGGACGACGTTCCTGACCTGGAGAAGGCATTCTACCCTTTTTCCCTTTTTACAGACTCATTCAATTTTAATTCCTTGCAAGCACAACGTCCGTAAAAACACAGCAACAAAAGGTAATTATCTTTTTTTTAACTTTCTGAACAAAATGCTTTGATCTAATAATTTAGGCTTTAGCTCAGTTTGGAATTTATGAAAACATGTTGGAGAAATAAAAGCTGGAATTACATTTATAGTTAGAGAAAACATGTTAGAAGGTCATTATTGACATGATGATTGAAAGTCAGGAGAAAAACAACTAGATCGATGTTAAAAAATTTATAACTTGGCGGCAAAACTGAAAGTTTCAAAGGTATCAGCTAAACAGCAGACCTCTGTGATGCGAGGGTTGGTACACTTGACGTTGTTGGCAGAAAGGTCGAGCCATCGGCTAGCGTAAGGCGAGATGGGGGGGCAGTGTTGCTTCATGGTACATCGACCCTCGCCGCTACACCAACCGCACTGGAACTTCCTCTCTGCCCGCAAACACATGCCACAGCTGTCTCGCTGAGCGCTGCACTTGTAGAGATGAACTGCAATAAATGAGACAAAGTGATGCATTTAAAGGTAATATTAGGTAAGACATGCCATTTCGTTTTTAGAAAGCTAGTAAAACTTATAAAATACAATTCTAACCAGCAGGGAGTACTATTGTACTTCAGCTCAAACTGTTGATATTTACAGTTGCAAAAGCCTGTCGAAGCCCATTCACAGCAACGTGTCTGAGTAACAAACACAACTCTGTTCATGGCTTCACTAAGTTCGTCTTTAACTGCAGGGATATATTTAACCCTTTAAAGCATGATGCATGAAATAATAGCCTGAAATAAGTATTCCTGTTTTTATCCAATTTATTTTATGTTCTTATAAAATTGATTTTAAAAATGACACTTATCACCCACAGTGCTTCAATCGTCCACCAGGAGGCAGGGGAATTGTATGGAATTGAATGCAGCAGCTATTTGAGGAACATACTAATCCTGTTAAAGCGGTAGGGATGTTCCAATCACGTTCTTTTGTTCCTGATCCGAGTCCGAGTCATTTGATTTTGAGTATCGCCGATACAGAGTCTCGATCCGATACTTTCGGGAAAGGATTAAAATGAGAAGAAAAAGGGAAACACACCCGAGTTGGTCTTTAAGTTTCATATTCACTTGTTTAGGAAGTACCATCAATTCTCTACCGTTTATCCGAAGTCAGGTCACGTGGGCAGCAGCTTAAGAAGGGAGGCCCAGACTTCCCTCTCTCCAGCCACTTGGGCAAGCTCTTTCGGGGGATCCCAAGGTGTTCCCTGGCCAGCCAAGAGACACAGTCCCTTCGTGTCCTGGATCTTCCTTTGGGTCTCATTTCGGCCGCTTGTATCCACAATCTCATTCTTTCGGTCATTGCCCAAAGCTTGTGACCATAGCTGAGGGTAGAAACGTAGATCGACTGGTAAATCAAGAGCTTTGCCTTCTGGCTCAGCTCTCTCTTCACCACGACAGACCGGTACAACACCCGCATCACTGCAGACGCAGCAACAATCCGTAAATCGATCTCCCGATCCATCTTTCCCTCACTGGTGAACAAAACCCCGAGATACATAAACTCCTCCACTTGGGGCAGGACCTCGTCTCTGACCTGGAGAAGGCATTCTACCCTTTTCCGATTCCAATTGTTTAGGAAGTACATAGATCAAAAAACGTGTTAATATTATGAATATATTTAAAAGTAGCAGCGTTGCTAATATTTCAAGTTGTTGACTCCCTCAGTATGCAGCTGTATTGAGCAATGTGCATTCCCGTGATGGGGTAGGCAAGTGGTGCTATGGCCGGCAGGCTAACATTTCCCTGCATAACACCTGTAGCTACCAGGGACAGCTGGGGTGCTGCAAGAAACTGAGAAACCCAGATGTTTTGCAGTCTGTCTGCAATTTTTCTTTGTTTATTAGCATTTCATTCACTGACAACTGGCTCCATGTTTTTGTCCGAGTTGCCGCTGTGAAGGGAAAGAGAAAGAAGTTTTCCACCATGTTAAATGCCCAGTATGCACACATTACAAGCAGCTGTTGCTCTGCCTTTGCTGTCTGTTTTAAAATGCCACCAAGCTGAAGACATTTCAGCTCTCCTAAGGAGACACGTTAGCTCTGCGTTAGCCTGCTAGCTAACAGCTGCACCTTGGTGTCTGAATCCCTATCTACCGTAAATTGTGTGACGTTATGGTGTTGTTTTTGTCCAAGGAACAAAGAATATTGACGTAGAGGAACTTGTTGAAATTAAAACTAAGCCATTGTCGTTCTGTTTGGAAATATCTATCTCAGGATGAATTTAAAAAGTCATGTTTGTTGTTTTATGAGGTTAAATCCGATCATTTCCACCCAATACCAATCCTTCGGGCCCGATATCTGATCGGAGCATCCCTAGGTCGAGCTAGTTGTATCAAATATGACACAAATGGCATTATAGGGTCAAAGGCCACTATAAAAGCTGATTTCTTTTGCTCAGTGACTGAGAATAAGAGATAGGAACCAGGTCAGAAATCATAACGATTGAAGATTTACCCTTCACCCCTCTGGGCACACAAGTGATTTGGTGCTTTTTGATAATACTGCCTGCTATTGTTAACTTTCTCTCAAGGCCTTTTTGGAAACCTTGGAGTGCTCTCTATAAACTATCTATTGCCTGCGGATTGAGTGCTTTACACTCCTTTGGCTTGGCAGTGATGGATGGCGGAGGCACCTTTAATCTTCTCCGGATTGTCGATGATGAAGTTGCCATTCCATACGATGGAGAGGTCTACTGCCAGGTCACTGATCTTCACACCCTCGTACATGTACTGGAAAGAAGAGAGATCAAGAGAATGTACTAAAAGTGGAAGCCAAAAGGAAGGAGGAAAGAGACGGAGGATAGAGGGTATAAAAGGATACAGAGAGAGACAGAGTGGGGAAAATGAGAGGATGAAAGGGCAGCAGAGAGACGATGCTTTTAACCATCTGTCATTTTCCGCTATGCTTGTCTGCTCCTCTCCTCTTTGACATGTAGGGACGCAAACTCTGGCTGGGGTGACAAATCATCCACATCTGAGGAAAATGGCCTTTTCATACATTGTCACAGTGCAGCAGTATATGCCACGCTTTGAAATTTAACCTATAATTTGCATTTTTGCAAAAAAAGAATATTTTGTGTTCCTCTCCAATTAGGAATGTGAGATAAAAATTTTCATTCTTAATGTAAGTTCCCTTTTCTCTACTTTCTTGTTCATACGATGCACGCCTAAATCCTAATTCACCCACGCTGATTCACCCTAAACAGCTCGACTCCACGGCGTGGAGGCTTTGCACCTCAGCTGACAGCTGGGAGACTCCCGGTGAGAGTGTTTGCGGTCATACCGAGCTGTTCTGGCACTGCACGCTGGTGCTGTTGAAGCGCAGCGCCGTGACACGATGGCTGACACCTTGAACGTTAACCACACACTCGTAGCCTCGCTGGCCCGACTGAGGCTGGGGGAGGTTTCGAGCCCTCAGGGTGATCGGACGAACCTCGCCAGCCGGTAGGAGAATTTCCCCAGAGTTGAGGAGCTGAGGGCAATCCTGTAAATTAATAAACAAGATTACTACGCATTAAAATTCACACTCGTTATAAAAAAATAACACGGATCAGCAAATTGTAGCTTTAAAAATATTGGAATAACTTATTTTTGTCGTATTTTCACACACATCCGCCTGCCCGTGCTCGGTTATGTAAAAAAAAAAAAAAAGAAATGAGGCAAAAGTAGATCAGGGATTAAACGGGCAAATGCAATCTAAAAATAATCTGCATTTATGTGGCGTGCTCCACTGCAAAAATCAAAAAGAAATTTCATTACAGACACGTGTCAATGTTTTTTTTTTATTTCTGAGCAGGACTATTTCAGCTCTGGAAATCTTTACTTTCAGAATGGAACCAAAATTCCCAGAAAACCCATCAGCTGATTCATCATACTGGGAGCCATCTGAGGCGCTTTATTGATCTTATTTGATGATCATCTGACTTTTTTTCATCGCCAGGTCAATGCTGAAGGTTGTCTGCTTTTCTAAATGCATTCAGAATAATTATTATTTTAAACCTCGTCTTTTTTAATGCTGTTTTTGTTTATTTTTTAAAGATGGAGGATTTATTATAGATCATTATTATTCTGGTAAATTTAGATTTTTATATCCACAAAAGTAAAGATGCTTATATTGTACAACAAAATAACAAAATCAGGGTATTAAACAAGTGACATAAAATTGTTTACTCACTAAATATCTAAATTTGACCCTCAGATTCTTGTCTAGCTTTTATAAAATTTAGACATCTCGTCTCAGATTTCCTTGTTTATTTTGCCGACTTGAGCTTTCAGCTCCAACCCTCCCTGTCCTGGTTCTACCTCTCAAAGTCACAAGCGTGGCTGTAAGCCTTTAATCCTGTTGATTCTTTGTTCTGGAGCTACGTTTTCTTTGTTCCGTTTAGGCAACAATGTCACACATCAGCAGCTCGATTGAGTTCACCTAAAATCAGCGGCGGTGTTTAGTGTTACCTCTGACGCGTTGACTCTGCCCTCCTGGAAGGAACAGCTGCTTGGGTCGTGGGTGCAAAGGTTTCTGTATTTACACCAGTGGCAGCGAAAAGTGCTGTTTACGCACGACAGACACCTGCAGGAAGAAAAAAAGGCGTGAACTATTTTAATCATGTCACATGTGTGTTTTATTTGGGCAGTATGGAGCAGCACTGCACATCATCAGCATCTTCTCCTGAGGAGGATATAGAGGATTATATTTAATTAATGTTTTGTCAGTGTGCTTTAGGATAAAAATGTCATCGCTTTATATGCAGCCACTAGAGCTGCCCCTTTTTGAGATTACAATAATTGATTGTGAGAAAATAAGGCTGTACAGTTAATCACATTTGTATTTCAACTTCAATTTTGGCTCCAAAAGATGACAAAAACAACATAATTTTTCCATTCAGACCCTTTTCTAAGCTCTAATGCTCTCAAAAGAACACATTTATGATACTTTCTGCTCCTGCAGGAGCTTGTCTCTGCTTTTAAATCGGCACTGACTGCCCAGCTTTTATTTATGCAGTTAATCAAACAGAAATCTATTTCCAATTGCTTTGTGCCTACACTTGTTTTAAATAGTTGAAAGTTATAATATTATGTAATTCAATTCAGTTTATTTATATAGCGCCAATTCAAGATAAGAGTCGTCTCAAGGCACTTCACTAAGTAAACATTCCAGTTCAGTTCATTAAGCCAATCAGCAAAAAGTTTCCTATATAAGGAACCCAGCAGATTGTATCGAGTCACTGACTAGCGTCGGTGTCTTTTCAACAATCCTCATACTAAGCAAGCAGTGGAGAGGAAAACTTTTTAACAGAAAGAATCCTCCAGAGGTATATATTTAAGTATTATTCATAAAAGAACTAATGTTAGGTATTTCAATGTTCATCAGTGTTGATTTTGGTATGATCAAAGTAATTTGGTCTGATAATTTATGATATCTTAACTTTAATTCACCATTAAATAGCACAAATCTTCCTTCTGCAGATATTAATGAGTACCTGCATAAAAAATGGGCTTTACATAATCAGAAAACGTCTGACA
The DNA here is from genome assembly GCA_006937985.1 of Aphyosemion australe. Lineage (NCBI taxonomy): Eukaryota > Metazoa > Chordata > Actinopteri > Cyprinodontiformes > Nothobranchiidae > Aphyosemion > Aphyosemion australe. Next base: position 2,267,558 of record SSNS01000041.1, read on the forward strand.
TGAAAAATATGCTTTCAAAACATATGTTATTGGTGGTCAAAATAAATGTATTCATTCAACATACTCAACAATATAAGGGTGGAAAACCTGAAGTAAAGTGAAAACAGTAAAGTCTAGTGACGTCCATGCAGGTTGGCACTTTCACTGTGTCGTTTTGTGGCTGCGCATCACAGATTCTAGTTTGTTTTTAACTTAAAGCAGTGTTTCTCAATTATTTTCCATCACGCCCATCACTGAAGCAGGAAAATCTATTAGCAACTTAGCTCCACCACGTAGTTTCTTCACCAGTCACTACAGAGCTTTTTCCTAATGTACGACCGCATTCAAAGTTAGCCCAGGGGTTATGAAGGCTTCGTCTTGTTTTCTGCCGACAGCCAACACTTCAGACGTTTCCTGACACCTCCCTGCTCCTGTATGCGTTCATATGCTGCTTCATCTGCTGAGTAAAACAGGCAGCCTGTTGATTAGTGAGAGCGCTGCTGCCACATAGTGACTGGGGGCGGTTTAGCGTTCCAGCATGAAACTATGCTAAGAATAACTGATCCTCCTGCATCTCGCCCCACTAATTGAGAAACACTGATTTAAAGCAACACTATAGAGTTTTTAACACCTTTGCTTTCAAAGATGCTTCAGTGGTTCTTGAGCCAAAGACTTGAGTAACTTCACATTAGACAGCACTCCAGCCCTCTGCTGACCAGAAACTGCACTTACCGGGTTTGTGGTTCGGCTAGGAACACTAGTACCTGCTTTATGGCAGTGTTTACTGTGCTGGTAGCTAATATAAAGACTGATAGTTAGCTTTTTAGTTTGCCGACTCAATTAAAACTGCAAGGGAGCTGAAGGAGGCTACAAAATTACAGCGTGATGGTGATCTGGCTTTATTGGACTTGTAAGTAATAATATTTATTTGTCCAACAAGGTGGATCTTTTGACATTGTGGCTTATTTTAGTATCAGATGGCTTGTGCTGGCGACAGCTCGTTGTTAGCTTTAGCTACAGCAGGGTTGTTTACAGCAGTTGTAATTCTGCTTTCAACCAGTAGGGGGGGAGAAACTGAAAACATATTTGATGTTCATGGGCGGCGCCAGGCGGTGGCTAGGGGTTGCTATAGCAACGGCAAGATTGGGCCCAGCAACGGCTCAGCAACCCCAACTCTTGAACCCCACTCCTCCCTCCCCTGTGCTCCGGTTCGCGCCGACGGACGCCGGAGGGTTGGGTGACGGTGACCAGTTGTTCTGCTTTGTGCGGGACTCCTGTATTTTCATTACTTTTCACTCATCCCGCAAATTGAGACTGTTCCGCATTATTAACAGTCTCTTGTTTCGAGTTTAAATCTCGCAAAAAATGTGGAGAAAGCCGTGGCTGTCAAAACAGGAGGCGGGGCTTTAACGCAGGTGCGCTCCGCGCGCTCACGAACCATCAACACAAAAACAAACGTCAGTGAGCGCGGCAGGTGAGATGAGCGAGCATGGTGGAGAACATGCTGTTAGAATAAAGATGTGTGGCTGTTCAGAGACGCTCTGACAGAGTCTTTGTGGTGTTTCTCAGGATCATTTCTCCGTGTCAGGGGGACGAGTCCGATATGAAACGCTGCAGAAAGTCTGAGAGTCATAAACATGTTGGTCAAAAGCAGGTGTCCCAGTAATTGTTCAGGTTCATGCTGAAACCCACAGATGATAACACAGAGGAGGTGCTGGGGTTGTTGTCTCAAGCTAACATCACAGAGATGCTGAGAGAATTTAATTTGATGACTTAGTCTCAAAATTTTGAGGAAAAAGTCAGAATTCTAAGATTAGTTCTGACTTTTTTCAGAGATTAAAGTCAGTGATGTTTTTTTTTCTCTTCCCTAAAAATTTACTATTAGAGATTTGTTGACATTTTAGAATAAATATCATTTTGTTTCTAAATTATGAAGAAGAAAATTTGCAAAAGAGTGGTTATTTTAAATGGGACGTTGATAGCAGTGGAAAATTAATTTAAAATAAACATAAATAGATCTAAATATTACTGGTACTTTGTTGTGGAAATTCAGATCAATTATTCAATGAAAAATCTGAAAAGCTGCTTAAACCTGTATTTTTTTATTGTATTTTATTTACATTTTTAAAAATGAGTTGGTTTAAAATCCTTTTAGCTGAAGTTATTCAGAGCCGCTGTAGAAGGACCAAAGAGCCTGAGCCTGTGGTAATTTAGAGGAACTGTGAGATAGTCTGGAAGCTTTTGCTGTTCAAGTTGAATTCAAACAGACATGAAATATGACAATAGTAATAATAATTTCATGTATATTTAACAGTGATGTTAGAGCTGTAAGGCAGAAAAGAATTTCTTTTTATACAAATTTTTGTTGAATTGGAATTTCACGTTATCCCACACTAAGTAGTCTCTGTGTAACATTTGGCGAGTTTGAATTCGGTCACACTACTCCCCCCCCCCCCCCCCCCCCCAATCCCCGGACTGGTGGAGAGCAGCTACCCCATCCACACCCCAAGCAACTATAAAGCAACTGCAGGTTAAAAATCCTGGAGCCGCCCATGTTGATGTTGCTTTAGGAGTAGGAGTAAATGCAACATTTCTTTTCTTACTAATAAATATTCATGTTGAATAATTGTGACTTATACATAATTTTCCTTATTTCTGATGGTCATGAGAACGTGCGTGTAGTCCTTTGTTACGTGTCACATGTCCAACGCTGGATCATGTGAAAACTGATCTGGGTTGGGAGTGATGACTGAATATTAGAAAGGAAGAGTTGTGCAACATCCGTGGCTCTGATTCAATCGCCTGCAGCAAACGGTCAATTGTGGATTAGAGTTGCTCTTAAATAACCTCACTGGACTCGATTTAATCACATTTTGAGCATCAAACACTGAGGCTGTGCTGATACAACAGAGATGACTGATGCATATCAGTTTACACCAACAGAGGAATTAAAGAGATTGGAAGGCGGATGCATGAAGGAGTGTAGATCCATGCTTTACTCTCCTGAATTAAAAAATATATATGTGTTTAATAGGATACATCCACTAGGGAGCCATAAAACCAACAACATCACTCTGGTGCTTATAGCTCACACCGAGCATCAACTGACAGTAAATGAAGTGCAGCATAATTAAATTTTGATATTAATTAGCTGCCCTAAGCCAGTATGGACATAAAATGATTGCTGGTGTATAGGAAAATTAAAAATTAGGGGGGTTGGGTGTTGATACAGTAGAGCCGGACCAGCAGGGTGCTGCAAACACTGGATAATTAATTACAGAGGCTGGTGTGGTGCTGAGGTGGTGGTAGGAGGTGGGGAGGTGAGAAAGGGGTGCAGTGTTTGGAGCATGTTTGGTCTAAAATATTAATCACACCAGTACACAGGGTCAGCTGCAGCTAATGGAGGCCATACTGGTGTGGAGCAGACGTGATGAGCTCCCAACTGTGTCTCTGCACTGGCTTAATGTAGATATATAGGAGTGCTCGTGTTTCAGCTAAAGAGCTTTGTGAGAAAATGCATGTGTATCCTCCCAGGAGTAATTTCTCGGGTTTAGTTATGAATGTTGTATCATTTAAATATTTTAATTTAATGTGATGCTGGATCCATCTCTAAATTACAGCACAGTTAAGGGGTGGTCAAGCAACCAGGATACGTTTCAGTAATAATGACCAAAATAGGTCAGAATTTGTTTACTTTTGTTTAATTATTTTTGGGGAACGTCAGATTGCACCAATGCTTTTTACAAATGATGTTGTCCATTAATCTTCAGCTATCGCTGGAAAGATTTGTAACCCAGCGTAAAGCAGCTGGGATGAGGACCTCAGGTATCTCAACCGTTTGGTGCAACATCTGCTGTGATGCGGACGCTGTACCGATCTGTTGCTGGGTTGAAAGGCGAAGCTGTCGATTTACCGATCAATCTATGTTCCCAAGCTGTGGGTATTGACCAAAGGAACAGGATCACAAACGCAAATGGATGAAAAGGGTTTTCGTCACAGAGTGGCTGGATTCATATTCAAGGAAAGGGTCAAAAGCTCAGATTCTGCCTCTCTACATCAAAAGGAGCCAGCTGGGGTAGCTTAGGCATGTGGCATGGATGGAATCTGGATGCCTTCTGAGTTGTCTCAATTATATCCCAGTTGGAGGAGACCTCGGGGCAGAACCAGTACCAGCTCCGGTGGCCTAGTGGTATGAGTGTCCGCACCGGGACTGGGGGATTGGGGTTCGAATCCCGGTCGGGTCATACCAAAGACTTTGAAAAAATGGGACCCAATGCCTCCTTGCTTGACACTCAGCACTAAGGGGTTGGATTGGAGGGTTAAACCACCAAATAGTTCCCAAGCGCGGCCACAGCTGCAGCTCACCGCTCCCCACCACGGGGATGGGTCAAATGCAGAGATGTAATTTCACCAGTGTGTGATGAATACTTGGGACTTTAACTCAGCTGGCCTGGGAATCCCCGTGGCGGATGGATGGATGGATGAATGGATGGGTGGGTGGGTGGGTGATAAAGGTAGTTGAAGTGATGTTTGAACACTTTGGGATTTTATAGGTTGCAGTGATGAGCTGCCTTGCAGTAAGGCTGCAGGTTTGAATCCTGGCTCACACCTTTATGCATGTTCTCCTAGTGCATGTGTGTTTTCCATTTTTTTCCCAAACAGATAAAAAAATACACATTAGATTAACTGGTGATTTTAAATTAGCCACGAGTGTGTGTGTGCAGAATTATCCGCCACTACGTGTGCCTCATGACTGACGGGCGACTTGTCCCAGCTGTACCCGTCTCTCACCAGTTGATGACTGAAGATAGACACCAGTTACCCTAAATAGAAAGTGGATGGATTGAATTCTGTCTGTTTCTGAAAAAAATCTGAAATTTTCTGGTTAACTGAAGTAATTTAAAGCTGACAAATGCAGCTAATTGACATTTAGCCTAATAAGATCCACCGTTGTTACCACCTGTAAATGTTATTCACAAAGAAAGACTCTTGTCATAGTTTACTGTTGTGATTAATACAGTTGACATTTGCAAAATGACTTGCAGTCTAAACAGCTTCCGCGCCCAGTTAGGGAGTTTATATTGGTTGGCATTTAAATAAAGTGCTCTTTAATTTACATGATTTTACCTACCCTCGAGGCACTAAAAAGGGACAAAACTGTAGAGCGTCATGTGTTTTGCAAACACAAATCTGCAGCAGGGTCCCTTAAGACAAACTCGGGGTCAGAAGAGGGTTTGTGAATCTAATGCTTATCTATTTAGCAGCGCTTAAAGATTGCCAGCCCACAGGGAGCAGCTTCCTCATCTGAATATGTATGAGCGCTGCAACTGATAATGAAAGTTTATTGCTGTATAATCCAACAATGATTTTCTATCTTAATCACTCCATTTTCATTGAAAATGTTACGGCACAAATAATAAAAGTCCAAGTTCTCAAATGTCTCCTTTAATCACGCTAGAGCTTCTCTGCAGCACTCGTGCTTTTCACTTGATCACAGATAACTGTGGAAGTGTCGAGTCTCAATGAGTCTCAATGTTAGGCCCTTTCGCACTGTAGGAACCTCTAGGAGCTCACTAATGGTTTTTGCAGGATGTAGTTGTTTTAGCGTGTAACATTTTTGCACATTAAGTATTCACTAAAGAGTTGACAGAAATAAAATATATCTCCTTTAATATGGAGTCAAATTTCATGTGAATTGCTGATGTTGCAAGGATATTTTTTTCCTGCTATGAGTAAGAATAAAGTGGTGAGGATCAATGGTGTAAAAATAACCCTTGTCTGATGTTACTTTAGTGTTCCACAAAATGAACAAAACTCTTTTGGTTGTTTCAAGGCAGCCGTAGTGTTCCAGCTCTTTAAACAGAAGCATTTTTTGTTCATCTTCAAGGAAACTTTTTAATTTTTAAATTCTAAAAAGAAAAAGAAAGCAACAAGTTCTTTGCACAAACATTCCAAGCACAAATCACAAAGAGGAAATTTTCTGGAAAAAATAATTATAAAAATGTAAAATTCATTATCAACAGTTCTGCCTCAAGGCCAGAAACAGAGTCGAGCTAAAAAAATAGAAATAGAAGAAATATTTTCTTCCTATTCACCAAAGTTTTAGAATTTCACAAATGAACCCTTTTACATTTTTAAAAATATATTTTAAAGGTCAACTTTACTCATATTTTTGATACATCTGCAGTCATCTCTAGCAGGAATGAATGCCTTGTAAGTCGTTCTCTGTGGAATAAAAGCTCCGGTGCACCTGTTTGAGGACATAGAAGTCAGCTGGAGAACACGTCAGGATTTTTAGTCTTACTTCCTGATATGTAAACATCTCTCCTCTGATTGGCTATCACTGACTCTGTTTGCTCTGCAATGTTGATGTTTTATCTCCACAAATAACACAAGCCTGGAGGAGTTCTGCTGTGTGGTGGAGTTGCTAATGCTAACGGTTAGCTTCTACTAGTCGAGACGTTAAACCAACAACAGCCTTCCCCGTCGTGAGTCAAGATGGGTGAGTCCATGAATGTTAAGTGACAGTGTGACGTAGATCTGTCAGGATTTTCTAATCCTAGAGTTTCACCGTCTATTTTCTGTCAGAAGCTAATGCAGGAGATATGTGTTCATGCTTGATGCATCAAGCAGGTTCATGTACAGCCTGCATCTTAAAGTAACACTCCGCAACTTTTACACCTAAAAATGATGCTTTTTTGTAAAGTTTTGGCATCATACTATCATCTATTATGTTCATTTTCGTACCTGTGATAGTGTTGGGGGGTCCCACGTCTGTTTACCGCACTATTCAGTTTTTGAGCTTGGGTCGCTACCGGAAGTACTGACTGGGTGTTGCTTTACGGCAGTATATGGCAAGCCAAAGGAATAAAAAAAAAAGCATGCGTTCTAAACGCACGTTTTGACCCAAAGGGGCAAAAACTCGCGTGTTCTAAAAGCGAGCATTACGTCATAATGTGAGTTAAGAACGCGCAATTTTTTTATCCCTTTGGCTTGCCATAATTGTATAACGTAGACTTGCGGTTTAGTAGTGGCAGATTCACCAAATAAAGCTAGAAATCCCATATCAGAGGAATTTAGGAAAAGAAAAGAAGAACGTGATAGAGCAACAGCAAAGACCAGAGTTATTGGGCCGTCTTTTCCTCGCTGGAGAGCTCTTTTAGAAAGAACAGCATGAACTACGAACTCTGACCTAGCCGTGCTGCTAATGGCTAGGTAAGTAATAAATGATTTCACCAGGGTTATTGTGTTTGGTCGGGCATAAAGTTGGTATACAGTCCTGATAAAACTATTTATTCAACGTGTGGAGGTGGAAAAGGTTTGTTTTTGTTTGTTTGCCTGACATTAGGAATGTAAACATGCCTCTTATGCCCGAGAGAGAGATTTAATGTTACGACAGTGACGTTACGCAGCAAGCCTTGAGAGGGCGACAAAGAGCATATATCTGCAAAGTTCAGGAATGCGGCTTTAAACTCAGAGTGACTGATTATAATCAAAAATAATTAATAAATGTTTTTTAAGTGAAGTTGACCTTTAAATCTCAAATGATTAGGACATTTTCAGAAAGTTACGATCTCTAACCAGCTCAGTGGCCTAGTGGTTTGAGTGTCCGCCCTGAGACTGGGAGATCGGGGTTCAAATCCCGGTCGGGTCATACCAAAGACTTTGGAAAAATGGGACCCAATGCCTCCCTGCTTGACACTCAGCATTAAGGGGTTGGATTGGGGGGTTAAACCACCAAATGGTTCCCGAGCGCGGCCATGTCTGCAGCTCACCGCTCCCCCAGGGTGTCAAATCCGTAATCAGTGAGCCAAGAAGCTGCCACTTAAACTGGAGTAGAAACAAAATGGGACAAATGCATCGTGTTGATTTAAATGAAACCTGACAGATAAATTGAATCCAGAGGTTATCTAACAGCACAGTCTTAAGTGGGGTTGTGAGCATCAGTACATCATTGCCCTAAATTAAGTTGTGCTCCTCCATCTATTGAACAAATCAGTGGCGGTGGGGGGAAAGGGGAGGGGGGGCTGCTGAACTCACATTTTATGTGTGCTGCAGTTGTAGAACTTCACCTCGGTGCTGGCGACCGTTTGACCCGTCTCGTTTGAATTCAGACGAAGCTCGACCCCGGCCCAGTCTGAAAAAAGCAGACAGAGACGGACAGCTTAGTTAGGAGTTAAAAGAACGAAAATGGAAGGTTAATGAGAGAGAGAGGGAGAAAAAATGGTGCAAAAGACAGGTAGAAGGACAAAATAGGACGAGTGAAAGAGCCACAACAACGAGAGGGAATAAAAGAACTCGGAACGAGGAAAGAAATGTTAATACTTTTATCGTTTTCCTGTAAAGAGCCACCTGTGTCTGGGTTCATGGAAGGCCACATTGCTGCTGTTGTGAGAAAAGCTTCAGACAGAAACTTCAAATGAGGGATTACTGTATATGGCTGGAGGGATTTCTACAGCTCCTTGTGCTCAACACACTAGTTGGATAAACAAACGTGGACACTAAATTAAATAAAAATAGTTTATGTTGCTGGGAAATGTCTGATATTATCACCAACTTCTAAAGCTCATTTGCTGGTTTTTGAGCCTGACTCCCGCACTCACCTTGTCCTTCTGGAATCCGAGGAACCTCCTTCCCGGCTGGAGAAAGACACATGACCCTGTTCCCGTTGACGTGACCCTCAGCTTCAGCCTGCTGGCCGAACGAGCAGGTGATTCCAGCGGAAAGGTCGGGAACGTTGTTCACCTCCAGGAGCAGCTGGAAGAAAACGGCGTGTTGATGTTGAGATGTTGCAAAAATAACCGGCCTGGAAGTAAATGATATTATGCAGTATACACCACGTCTGAGCTAAAGGACTCATTTAGATAAATGGTGTAATGAGAGAAGTGCTTAGTTGTGTTTTAGTGCACGGGCATTTTCCAATCTTTGTGCAAAGCTGTGCAGATCAGCTTCTGGCTCCGGCGGCAGATTTGCAACGCATCACATTAGTCTGCCTTCCCCAAATACAGATAAACCAAAACAAATACGGCAGATTCCCCACAGGGAGGGTCAGCCTCCTGTTTGGTTTCACTTCCCACAAATCTAATCTCTCCCAGGCTTACCCTTACTGTAGACGCGGCTGCACAAGGCTACTCAAGGTGATTGCTCATAGACACTACGGCACTGTGAGCGACAGAGCAGTGATTGGTGGAATGATAAGCGGACTCACAGGGACGCTGTGTGCTGATACGGCGATGCTGTCTGGGTGAGCAATAACCTTCACGCAGCGGTCAATGTCGGTGGCGAAACGGAAGCTCTCGTCCGCACGCAGACACCGATCCCTCCTCGAACACCTGTGACAAGATGAAAGACAATCATGCAAAAGCTTTTTGTTATTTTTTTTATAATGTCAGATTAACAGAAAATTAATTTGAAGAGGGCATACTCTAGAAATCTAGACCAACCATCTGGCCAATCACAGCACTCTACGTTTGTTAGGCAGGCTTAACGCTATAGCTGCGACGCAGATAAGCAACATAGATGGCGTCCATGGAACTGTGCACATTTGAAACTTTGGACGATTTAGACTTGAGCCCTTCTTTGAGACATGAGCAGATAGAGGTACTTTACTCATTTACTTAGAAAAAGGATGTATTTGCTTCTACGACTGTGTATGGTGGACAATCCCGCTGACTGACATTCGTAGCGATGAATACATCATGTTGTTTGTTGTTCCAATTGGTCCTAGCGCTGTCCAATAGCATGTGGAGACAGTTTGAAAGACAACTGGGTGGTTTTAATTGCTTGTGGCCAGATTATAAGGCCATACGCTCGTTATTTCAATAAATCGGCTGTGGAAAAAAAGCTCTGGCGCTCCTGTTCCAGGAAGCAGAATTTAGTCAGGAGTGGGGGGCAGAAAATGGCAGGATTTTGAGTCTTTCTCATTGTTATACATAATAATCAGACATCTCGCCTCTGATTGGCTAACAGCAATCCAACTCCTCCACTGTATCCGTTTGCTTCGCAACGTCCATCCATCCATTTTCATTCGCTTATCCGGAGTCGGGTTGCGGGGGCAGCAGCCTAAGCAAAGAAGCCCAGACTTCCCTCTCCTCAGCTACTTGGGCCAGCTCTTCCGGGGGAATCCCAAGGCATTCCCAGGCCAGCCAAGAAACACAGTCCCTCCAGCGTGTCCTGGGTCTTCCTTTGGGTCACCTCCTGGTTGGACGTGCCTGGAAAACCTCACCAGGAGAAATCTTAACTAGATGCCCGAGCCACCACAACTGGCTCCTCTCGATGTGGAGGAGCATCAGATCTACTCCGAGCCCCTCCCGGATGATCGAGCTTCTCACCCTATCTCTAAGGGAGAGCCCAGACACCATGCGGAGAAAAGTCATTTTGGCCGCTTGTATCCACAATCTTGTTCTTTCGGTCACTACCCAAAGCTCATGACCATAGGTCAGGCCTATTCAATTACTTTCTCTACTGGGCCAGATTTCTAAATCGTGGATCAGCTTAGGGCGGATACCCAAATCTTTATTATGTATTTTACTGACAACATTTACATATTAAATTTTAATATTTTGACTGATTACCTCCACCACTACTACAAATACAACTAAAAATAACAGCAATGCACGTCTTCTTATTGTTTTAATGATCTGCATCAATTCAACAGTTGCAGAGCTGGTAATACAAATATTTTTATGGTTTTTAACCTGCATTAACTCGATCGCAGCTACTAAATGAAAATTAACAATAATAGCATAGCAGCTATGCAAAATAAACATGTGGTAAGGTGGACAAAGAAGGGCCCAGGCGGGACTCGAATCTCAGACTCGCCGGGTAAGAGCCACGCACGCTAACCAGTCAGCCAAATGGATAACCGCGTGACCAAGCAGCCCAGGTGCATGATCAATCCAGTGACAGGATGCTCACTGTCGCACATATTTTTCCATCCAAGCTGGATTAAAAGCGGATCCAATATAGTGTGTTTATAGTTTATTTTCTGTTTATTTTGTGCTTTTTTTGTATTTCAGAGACTTTTTAACACGGACACATTTGTCCCTCATTCTCCACCTCTTCATTCGCTCGCCACCTCTAAACCCACGTTTCCCGTCATTTCCATCCACGAATAAAACGCTTGCTGCTTTGGCCTCAGACTCCAGCTGCGGGTCTCCTTTTCCCGTCTTCCAGCTAAACAACTGATCTGTCTGCTGGACATCCATCCTTCTCATCCTCCTTTATACATAAAACCACTAAACTACAGAGAAGTAACTATCTGTCACAGATCGCTCCAGTATCTAAAGTTTTGCCGTCAATGTCTGTCTCAGTGTTTTCTCCGCTCCGTGACAGCGCCTCAGCGCACCTTTTGACACCTGCTGTCAGATTGCGCAGCAGCCATCCTCTCCCTCAGCAACAAAACGCTACTGAACCCATTCTTAGTTTAATTATTTTAGTATAACTCCGGTTTTATTTGGTCTGTTAACAAAAATAAAACGGGTGTGTCGTCTATAATCCGCATTTTAAACATAAGTTGAAACCAGAGAGTCTTGCTGCTACGGCGTCCCAAAGGAGTGTTTTCATTGGTCAACTGCAGACATAGACATGAAAACGTAGATGGGCAGCTCCAATAGGCAGTGTCAGTCCACGGGGTGTCTATGTATATATGTCTGTGATTGCTAAGATGGTGTTGCGTTCAAGTGCAATATCAGTGTGGGAATTTTGAAACTCGCACGCAAAAACTGTTTTTAACTGGGTTTTTTCTGTCGGTGGTTGGGGGATAGGGTCAGGTGGGCCACCTGGTGAGGGCCCGCGGGCCGCCATTTGAATAGCCCTGCCATAGGTGAAGGTAGGAACGTAGATCGAATGGTAGATTGAACGGTAAATCTTCACCACGACAGACCGGTACAACGCCCGCATCACTGCAGACGCAGCACAGATCCACCTATTGACCTCGCGCTCCATCTTTCCCTCACTCGTGAACAAGACCCCGAGATACTTAAACTCCTCCACTTGAGGCAGGACCTCGTCCCTGACGAGCTGCTTTGCTTTGCAACGTCAACGTTTTATCTCCACAAATTATACAAGCCTGAAGGAGTTCTGCCATGTTGTGGAGTTGCTAATGCTAACGGTTAGCGCTGCTCTCTCCTGGCTGCCAAAATCAACACAGCCTTCCCCCGTTGCGAGCCAAGATGGATGATTCCATGAATGCTAATTTTTTTGTGTGACATAGATCTGTGTGGCTTTTTCTGACCCGAGCATTTCCTCGTCTATTTTCTATTTGTGGCTAAAGCAGGAAATAGGGGTAGAAGACTGTTTTCATTTTCAGCTGCATGTGTAACTCAGAATGACCGATCATATTTAAAAAATAACACGTAAAAAAGAGTTTTTCAGAGAATCTCACCTTTAAAAGCATGAATAAAACCAACACATTTCAGCCACTAGAGCACTCTGGGGCACGTTTTAAAAGTTCACTCACAGTGTCAAGATAACAAATCTCCATCAAATACATCAGAGCTATAAAACATAATGCTGACAAAGGCATCCGTGCCGCCTGATCCTAACATTCAGAGCTGGGAGCAAGGCTGTGCATGTAGTCAGCATACAAATATCAACTCTAAATCAAGTCTAACTGCGTCTATAGTCCTATTATACAGTATTGACTATCATTTTGCAGGAATTTGTTCTAAATCCTGTGTTAGTGGAAGATTTTCTAAGCCTAAATCCTTTTTAATTTATCCACCAACAAAAGGATTTTGCATGTTAATGAGACTTTTTCTTCCCTTTTCAAATTACAGAGCCACTGTTATAAGAAAAAAAACCTTCAGATCCTAGATCTCCAAAAAAGCAATTAAAAACAAGAAGTGATAGGGTTTCCAGCGCAGCAGGACCTCAGCGTGGCGTTATAGGACACAAGAGCAGATGTAAAAGTATACTGGTGGGTAATTTGTCCAGTTCAGCAGATGGGGATTAGTTTCTTTTTTAGCTCCACTGATGCGGATGCTTCATCTCCTCGTGCTGAAGTGGAAACAGCCTGAGTGTCTGACCTGTAAGAGCAAACTCTGGGAATATTTTAGCTCGTTCTGTGAATGTGAAGTGTTATCAGCGAGGAAGGACGGCGTTTAATTTGAGCTGAGATGCAGCTGAGGGGGAGGCTCCTCCTCAGAGGCCTCTGCTGTAATTACAGCTCAGAATAAAGGTGAATTGGAAACACGGCGGCCGGCAGCTGTTGCCGGCGTGGCTCCTTGAGGTGGACCCCAGCCGCAGGAATACAGACGGTCACCTTCTGACCGCTCAACACGTGAAGTGCCAGAGAAAAAACGACACCTTTCATCTCTCTGTCTTTTTATTTTCCGTCTCTTTCATCGGCCGTTTTGTCTGATCAAACCATTTGTTCCCTTTCCCTTCAGGCTTTTTTACATGTTCACAAACACCCCCTACCCACTCTCCCAGATAGGTGCTTTGGGACAATTCACCATGGGTGGGAAAGTGAGATCCTGAAAGCAGTCAACATGACAGTGTGAGAGTCATTCAGAGAGCTGAAAAAGACCCCAATCTGGATTTAATAGGACAGAAAAACAAAGTAGCTTCCCTCTGCAGCGTGAGGGATCATGAGTCTTTTGTGGTAACTGAAGGAACAGAAGCCCTCCTATTCACAGATAAGTGTACGGCGTTTATTCAAATAGAGACTGTAATGAGACTCTGACAGTGTGCTCTCCAAAAATACAGCAACTCTTTAATGAGGCAATTTAGATTTTAAAAATTGCCTTTTTTTCTGGACACTATCCTCCCACTTTGATCAAATTAAGAGCTGAAATTTAAGTGATGCTGATCGCCATCGAGATATCGCCTCGCCAAAACGACACTGGGATACATCTCTGGCTGAGGTCAGCTTCAAACACAGTGGCTGGTGCAGAAACACGGCTTTTTAATATTCTGAATCCCCTTTGCTCCATATCGTGGTGTTATGTAAGCTAACCTAGGGTCAGATAATTAAGATGGAGGAGATGAAGCAGGTCCAAAATGTTCTGCGGGTATGTGTGGCGGTGCAGCTGGTACGCTCGTGGTGACTGCAAGGCTAATCCCTCCCGTTTCCATTAACACCAGTCGTCCTCTCGCCCAGCAGACAATAACATCTGGTGGTCATGCAGCTTCTGTTATCCAAATGGTGCTACTTAGAGGGGATCACAAAGTCCTGCAACCACTTACCGTTTTTTATACGGTCCCTCCAAATGTTGATAACGGCTGAGCTCCAGGAAGAACAACATCAGTTATATTGCTGCTCAGATCAGAGAACTAGAGGCTTAACCTGACTCATAGCTTTCTGTGAGCGCTTTGGTAAACAGTGATGTAATGGTTTTAATCCGTCTGCTTTGATGTGTGTACCAGAATATGAAGGCAGCAGACTCACATGTTGTACAGGACACACCAGCCGCAGTGGGGATCACCGGAGCTGAGGCACTCGGCACACGTGGCATGCTGCTCACAGGCCTCCACGGGGACTTGGACCACCTGAAGGCGACAAACGACACAATTCCAACAATTAAATACAAATGAGAATATTTCTCATGAACATTCAGTTTCAGCAAATGACTGCATTTAGAGTTTTTGAGCACTTTTTAAACAGTACAGCTCAACTTTTTCTTATTCATCATCTCATTTTATCATTTTTATGGTGATTCAGGAACAATGCATTTTCCTTAAAGGCCACCTTGACCTTCAGATAGGCAAACATTTATTTTCATGCAAAACAGATTTATTATTTATAACTCGGATTCCTTTTGTAATTTACAATACAGTGAAAATGTAAAATTGTTTTTGTCACAGTTTAATGTTGCAGACCAGCAAACTAATTTTAGTAATAGTCGAGGATAAAAATGCAATTTTCAGATTAAGATTTTATTTATTAATGGGAGAAAGACACCCATCAAACTCTGAGCGGATGTAGCTATGAGCTAACCAAAGCTAACGGTGGTTGGTGGGCCCTTCTATCCAGAAAACCGTGGTTGAGCGACTCTGATACCCTCTGCCTTCTAGGCTGTAACACTTTCAACATGCGGCCGAGGCTGAGGCCTTCCCTGGAGCAAGTGAGAGGGCTGCTGGCGCTGTCGGCTCACTCGCTACCTGTCAATCAAAAAGACACCCCCCTATGTTTTCATAATTTCAAGCTTTAGTTCCATCTAAGCGAGTTACAAAAAAAAAAAAAAACACCCTCAGAGTTGACCTATTAAACCTAAAATGTTTTTTGAACCAGGCTGTAAACATGTTTATTTCTGCTGTGAAGTTGGCATTTTTATCATGGGAGTCAATGGGAACTTGCTCCTTTCTGGAGCCAGCCCCTAGTGGATGAGGGGGGAACTGCAATTGTTGTCACTTCCGCGTTTGCTTGACTTTTAACAGGTAGAGTTTGCCCCTTGGTTCTAACACCGTTGATGACAGCAAATGCAATCAAGCACTTGTGATAACTGGTAATGAGTCTCTCACATAACTATGGAGGAGTGTTTGCTGAAATTTTATAATGTGGTTCACTTGGAGGGTTTTCAAGCATGAATTCAGTTTGTTTTTTGTTTGAAGCTGTTTAGAGGTTGACTTGCTGGTGTGATGATGGTCAGACTTTCTCCATCAGGATTTTCTGATGGACAGCAGAAGTTGTGGTTCCATTTATCACATCAGGTCAGTCTGGCCCTTGTTGAGGTGGAAAACCACCCTACGTCACCTCCAGGTTGGTTGGTTTGACAGAAATCAGGGCTTCACTCATTGAACAGAAGGCAGCAATATAAAGCTTAACAGTTTATTACCAAGGATCCAAGGGAGACCACACACCTCTCTGAGCTCTGTCCCTGTTGGTCGGACTCGCAGGTCATCCTGCAGGCATACTTGTACTCTCTCTCTGTCCTTGTCTGCTTGGCAACTTTTTCTCCTCTCGGTACATCCCAGCACACAACGCTCTGCCCCAGCCCAACCTCGAATGTTCCAGGGTCGTTCAAGCTATGTGCCTGACTGTTTATCCGCAGCTGACCTTTCTACCTCCCTTCTCTCCTGTTATGTCTCATATATTATATTTTGCAGTTTCTGGCGACTAAACAGAATTTAACTTGTCTCATCCTCTACTCCACTCATACTTCCTTTCTACTAGGCCCCATGAATCTACTTTTATCTGCTAATTAACACACAAGAAGTTTTTTTTTATTCACACCCTGAAGCAGCAAAGCAAAGCAGCTTCATGACCATCACACTACCACCACCGTGTTTGACTGTTGCTGTGGTGCATAGTTAGTTTTACTGCAGATGTAACTGGATGTACACCTTTTCTTCTTGCATTTCTTTAGAACGGAGCCCGATGTGTTGCTTCTTGAGATGTTTTAGCTTACTTTACTTTATCAGACATGTTCTTTGGAATTTCTTAATTCCACAGAATTAACCCCAATTGGGGGATGTTGACGTTTAGCAGCAAAATACATGCCCTAAATATCAGTATAGTCAACCTTGGCTACAAGACCAATGTGCTCCAAACGCAACTAAAACTACAATCAAATGAGTGATCAGAAATCCCTCTACATGTGTTTTTGCCTTCATTTCTGTGTCTAATGATGCTAAATCATATCGAATTGCACACACATTATTATTATTATTATTATTATTTTCAATTTCAATTCAATTTTCAATTCAATTTTTATTTTGAGCCAGTAATGTGCCGTATACTAAACAATTACAACAGAAACTACAAAATTAAATATTAGGTCTAAATTTAACTTAAAAGAACAAAATCACTTAACCAAAATGCTCAAAATGGAGTGAGAAGAAAAACTTGTTAAACTTCACCCCAATCTGTCAGATTAACACATTCACACACAAATAAAATGGCTGCCTTCTTTTTTCAACTCAAAGGAAAAGAAGGAATCCATGACTACATAAAAAAACAAAACAAAAAAAACATATCTATTACCATTATTACACATGCATGTAAATTCTTATTTATACACAACCTAGCCATTGGCAATCCCTTACTACTCACATACATGGAATTATGTATTTTTGTATATTTTAAAGACAATACCATTATCAAAATGTACTTCATTCACTTTGCATAAAGCTACATTTATTTAAAGGAGACCTTCTCTGTTAATTGAACAGATTTTTGTGATGTGACGTTGTGACTCTTGCATTTCTTTTTCTTTTAGAGGAAATGAATCAACCTCGGGCGTGTTTAATGGACATTTTTGCAGCATTGCATTTGCAGGGCTAAAGTATAGAGATTTATGGGTTTTAAGGGTTTTTTTCAGCACACACAAGAACAAGAAGGGACATTCTGACAGATAGACAGGCACTTTACTACCGCTGCTGCCACCTCCTTGAATAAATGACTGGCAAAGCATAAACTCTCCATTAGCTGTCGTGAGACTCGCACCACCCCTGCACACCAAACCAGTCGAAGCAGCAGCCTGGGCTTGGCTATTTTCTACTTGGTTATTATTCTAGGTCTGTACATATGATGCAAGCAATTTCCTGATGTAAGCAATCACAAATGAAGAGTGGATTATGGATTAGAGTGTCTCCGGTGCTCTTGATAGCATAAGTGGGTGCTCTCTCAGGTCTGTGTTGGCAAAATGGATTATCTGTTGCTCCCTACAAATAACTTTCTTTTTTTTTTTCCCAAGCAGTTCAAAACCCGCTCAGTGCATTCCATTAGCAAAATGATTTTGCAGCAGGGGAGGGGCGGGGGGCTCTAATCCATGAAGTGTTCTTCTAAACCAACATCATGGCTCTGTGTACGGAAAGCAGCGTGACCTTTACAAGGGGACGGCTATGGATCTGCTTTATGTTGGCTTCCCAGGAATAAAATGTGATGCTTGCTTTGCGCATCAGGCTTGATTTGTTTAGCTGAACTGAGCGGGCGATTACTGAGCTGCATTCAGAAGTGATCAGAAGAGTCATCTTTAGGAGTGGTCTGAGTTTAAATGGAGTGTGTGCCTTCAGCTATCGTTTAGTACGAAGTGTTTTAACAGACAACTGCTTATTTAAAGATCCTATATCTTTATTTTTTTGATTTACGTTAGAACAGTGGTTCCCAACCTTATGTCCATAAGGACATGCTTGCTTGTGTCAAAGACAAGCCTCGACCCCCAATCCTAACTCCTACCTGTGTTCATATGTTAAAAATGATTAATTAGAACATTTAAAACTCTAGTTCCATTGTTTTTCTGTTCTTATTTATACAGATGAGCAAAGTTTCAGTTTTTACCTCATTTTGCTGACAGTTTCGGATACTTCCTGTCGCCTTTGTCAGAGCTTCACCGATGTTTTAGGTGTCTCTTCCGTTACCGTTTATCTGCAGGCAGTAGAGGACGATGTCGCCCTCTACTGCCCGTGCCTTCCTTGTCAATCCCAACATCGCATGAATGATCCAGTGTATAAACTCCTTCATCCCTATTCATGGTCCAGGGTCCACGTCTCCGTATCTCGATTGCCTCTTTAATCCATCTTTTGTACTTTTGTTGTTCTGTTGTTATAAACAGCAACGGAAGAGACACCTAAAACATCGGCGAAGCTCTGACGAAGGCGACAGGAAGTAACCGAAACTGTCAGCAAAATAAGGTAAAAACGGAAACTTTGCTACTCTGTATAAGAGAAGAACTGAAAAACAATGGAACTAGAAAAGAAACACAGAAAAAACATAACAAGGAGGTTTAAAACTCTTATACAGTTTTGATTATACTATTAGGTGTGTTATTGGGATTTTATAAATGTAATTTTTACAAATATAATCTTGGTAACCTCACAACCTCAGTATATACAAAGTTTTGGGGACCCCCTTGGGGGGTTGTGGACCCCAGGTTGTGAACCACTGGGTTAGCACACATACACCAGCAAAGTAGTCACACATCATTGTTTCTATAAGTACTTATTCTTGATGAAAATCAGTAAATCATGTATATTTTTAACAGCTAAGACTTTTTCTACTTCAAAAACTAAAATAATATAATGTGTTTCATGCTTTACTTCTGCACTTTAAAGTTGTTTTTTCTTATGTTATAAGATATAATAGATTCAGTACCTTCCAGAATGAGCCGTTTCAGGGCTCTGTCACTTTAAGAGAACAAGCTGGAGCTGGCCACGCCCACCCATCCCTCACTCAGGCTGCTATATGCTGAGAAAGTATCTGGGAGGGTTTTGGAGTAGAGCCGCTGCTCCTCCAGCAGCAGCTATCTCTTGCATGTGAGAGGTGGTTTCAGTCTACTTTCCCCGCTTGTGACATCACAAATGGGGACATTTTGAAATGGCTTGTTTTAGGCTCAGTTCCTAAAACATAACAGACAGTAAACAGATGGATGTTTTTTTTCCCCCACATTTGGAGTGTTTATAGAAGCCATAGAGACCCACATGGCAGCACTAAAAGGTACAAAAGGTGAGATTTGTATAAAATGTCCCTTTTAAGTAAATTAAGTTTACCTAATTTATGACTGGGTCAGGATTAAAAGGGGCCTTTTGTATCATGATTACATAATGTATAATCTCTTTCCAAATATAAATGAAACTTTCATGCATACTGAAAATTTCAACCTAAATGGAAAGCTGCTGCACTTGCTCTATTTCTGCATCACAACACAATGCATACATGTGAATCCTTGTCTTTCTACATTTGTTGTTAAGTAAATTCGCCCCTCATTAATATTTAATTCACTGTATCTGTTTATGTAAATGTCTGGTAAATCATTCATCGCTACAGAAAATGTTTAAAATTCAGCAGGTTTTTATTTTTCCTTCAGCTTTTTCTGAGAGGAATTCTTTGAGCGATGCTGATCAGCTTGAACAAATATGAACAAACGGAAATCAGCTGCTTAAAAAGACAAAATATCCGTCTACCTGCTGCTGAATGTCTCCTAGTGCTGTCAATAATAGCAAGGCAGGTTATTGCATCAACTTTTCAAGCTTTGGAAATTAAAAAAACTAAAGCGTTTAAAACATCTGGAGCGCCTTTAACGTGTAACTAGCTTTTGGATTTAAAACCTTCACAAATACAGATATTTAGACCTTGTAATGCTGTCATCTACATCATGTGAAAGCTAAATCTCCCAAAAGACTGAGACCATGATTTGTTTAAAGACCAAGTTCACTGAGAAACCATTTTTACTTGTTTCTTAAAGAGACGGTGTGTAGTTTACTGGCAATAGAGGTTAGTAAATATACGTCAGGATAGTTTTACACCAAATCGCCGTGACTGTCACTAGTTTAAATAAAACATTACAGTAAATGTTACCTGTCGAGCAGAAAGCATGCAACGTCAGTGTGACTCCTCAGACTTTGATAGTCCTTCAGTTAATTTCATTGAGAGAATGCAATGCTAATGCTAGTTTTCTGGCGGTGTAAGTTTCGGATCTGCTCGGGTTCTGTGCCTGCCGATGACGTCACACTACGGCAATACCACTTGGCCAAAATATAGCGCATTGCTTTTTTGATTTTGTTCTTTCACATAGATTTTGGAAAGAGTTTAGCAGTTTTGTTATTAAATTCATTTTTCTTACCACCTAAATGTTTTCGAACGTGGTAACGTAACTTCCGTAAGTCGTACATCCAGCCAATCATCTAGTGTGATGTCATTGGCAGGCGCAGGACCACGAGTCAGTTCACGTAGAAGGAAACTAGGAGTCCAATATGGCGTCCCTCAGAGACTATAGACCCCCGCCCTAGGTATTTTAGACCCGATTTTTATGGTTGTGTTACGAAACCGCCAATATTTTTCAACGACTGGACATCATTTTATTAATTTTCAACATTTCGATGGATATTTCCCGAGATTAATGGTAAAAACTACACATTGTCTCTCTAAATAAGATCGGTCACTCTGAGTTTCACGTGCAGGCTAGAGGTTCCTTGTCGTTGGGGATCCAGTGTGCATGCGCCAGTTAGCCCATATTAAGTCAATGGTAAAGATTGCTGCGCCCGAGAGGAAGTACGTCAACGATTCAGCCGTGTTAAAAGTAAGAAGACCATTATTAAACTACAATTAAATGCAGATTACACACAGCACTTAGTCCACATGGTGTATAGATCGTTTAGTTTAATTTTTATTAAATATATTTTGTGAGTCCTATCTTCTTCGTCTTCTTCCCGTGAGACTTGTGGGGCGGCACCCTAGCGCCCCCTATGGAAGAGCTGCCACTGCTGTCCAGGAGTATTAATTATACAGTGTTTGCAAAAACACCTCGGTCACATCTGTCAATAGCCCTTTTTATAAAACAATGCCGCCAATTTGCCGCAACGCCGATGCGGCATCAGGGAGCGTTAGGTCGTTTATAAGAGCTCAGACCGTGGCGGTAATGTTGCGCAATCATGTCCGTTTTATAAAAGATTATGCGATGGCGGCAAAAAGGAGGTATGGGGGCGGTTTCTGCACTGTCGCGGACTTCCTTGTATTTTGGACATAACTTGCCTTTTATTGCGATCGAAGCAGTGCTCCTTAAGTTTTTATTGAAATTGATCCCTCGACAACGCAACATGCAAAAGTTGCAGCTCAGATGAAAATCTATATGGTAAATGGCCTGTATTTTGTATAGCGCCTTCTTAAGGTTCTACAACCCCCCAAGGCGCTTCACAACACAATCAGTCTTTCACCCATTCACACGCTGGTGGGGATGAGCTACAACGTAGCTACAGCTGCCCTGGGGCGCACTGACAGAGGCGAGGCTGCCGAGCACTGGCGCCACCAGTCCCTCCGACCACCACCAGCAGGCAAGGCGGGTTAAGTGTCTTGCCCAAGGACACACAGCAGCATTCTCTGGCCGGAGCCGGGATCGATCCTGCAACCTTCCGATTACTGGACAACCCGCTCTACCTCCTGAGCTACTGCTGCCCGGGTATAATCTATATAATTTAACATACAGTCATTGTGCAAAGTAAGTGTGTCCTTTAGGTTTAGTAGGTTTTACATGTCAATAAATTAGAAGAAGCAGAGATCAAAACAGTGAAAACACTTACTGCTTTCATAACTGAGAGGGCAAGGAGCAGCTGGTGTGGCAAATCAAGTGCACTTTAATAACCGATCGTCATAACATTTAAACATCTCTGAAAACATTTTATTTTTGCAGTTTTGCTGGTTAGAGGTGTGTTAGCACAATGCCAAGTAAAGACATCAGAATTGCTTTAAAAGGAGCAGCTGCTGCTGTCTTATCAATCTGAGAAGGGTTGGAGGCCATTTCAAAGCACTTTGAAGTCCATCATTGTACTTTTAAAGAGATTATTCACAAGTGGGAGACATTAAAGACAGTAGCCAATCATCTCAGTTGTGAGAAGTTCACATTAAGGTCAGGCTGTGCAGAGAAAATAGCAGAAAATCAAAGAGCTACCTGCCAGACCTTGCAGCAGGGTGTAGGGAACCCTGGTCCTGGAAAGCCGCTATCTAGCATGTTTTACAGGTTTTCCTGCTTCAACACACCTGATTTTAATCAGCAGGTGATTAACAGACTTCTGCAGAGTCTAATGAGCTGCTGAACAAGTGAATCAACTGTGTTGAACCAAGGAAAACTCTAGAACATGCTGGATAGCGGCTCTCCAGGACCAGGGTTCCCTACCCCTGCTCTACAGACTACAGTTTTAGCTTGTTGAGCAATTTCCTGCTCCTCTGCCCTACTGGTTGAAAGTGGAATTACAACTACTGTAAACAACCCTGCTGCAGCCTGCTGTAGCTAGCGCTAACAAGCTAACACCAACATGAGCCAACTAATCCTAAAATAAGCCACAAAATAAAAAGATCCACACTGTCTAAAATAAAAACAGTGATCAAATTTATGCACCTGAATTTTGTTTAAACAATTATTGCACACTCTCTGTAAATCCTATAAACTTTGTCCATCCATCCATCCATTTTCTTCCGCTAATCCAGAGTCGGGTCGCGGGGGCAGCTGCTTAAGGAGGGAGGCCCAGACCTCCCTGTCCCCAGCCGCTTGGGCCAGCTCCTCCGGGGGAATCCCAAGGTGTTCCCTGGCCAGCCGAGAGACATAATCCCTCCAGCGTGTCCTGGGTCTTCCTTTGGGTCTCCTCCCGTTAGGACGTGCCCGGAAATCCTCACCAGGGAGGCGTCCAGGAGGCATCCTAATCAGATGCCCGAGCCACCTCAACTGGCTCCTCGATGTGGAGGAGCAGCAGGTCTACTCCGAGCCCCTCCCGGATGACTGAGCATCTCACCCTAAGAGAGAGCCCAGCCACCCTGCGAAGAAAACTCATTTCGGCCACTTGAATCCGCAATCTCGTTCTTTCAGTCACTACCCAAAGCTCGTGACCATAGATGAGGGTAGGAACGTAGATCGACCGGTAAATCAAGAGCTTCGCCTTTTGGCTCAGCTCTCTCTTCACCACGACAGACCGGTACAACGCCCGCATCACTGCAGATGCAGCACCAATCCGCCTATCGATCTCACGCTCCACCCTTCCTCACTCGTGAATAAGACCCCGAGACTTTGTTTCACTTCCCAAATATCACTGTGTGTCGCCTGTTTCAGGAATTCCCAATTTTTTTTCTTTGAGGACCCCCTTGCTCGTGTGTCCAAGTCAAGCCAGGATGTCCAACCCCAACTCCTACACACATAAACACATAAAATGTGATAATTTACAAACGTTATACAGACTTGAAAAGTCATGGAATTTTAATTGAGCGGAAGACCATTTTGTGGTAGATCAGCTGGCTCACTGCACCCCATGTCATTCGGAAAAAAATTCAGGTAAGCACTTCAATCTAAGCTGTGAATGTTGATCTGCACTACACAGTTAAATGTATATGCAACTCACACAAATGTGTTAGTGCATTGAATAAGTTCATGAGATATGTTACATTTTAAAAAGGTGTTAAAATTTTGAAGCTCAATATGTTATATAAATATAACTAAAATCATATGTAATTGATGTTTAAAAATATTTAAAACTTCTAAAGGTACCTCGGTATATGTTAAAAGCAAGAAAAGTGTAGATTACTTTTGCTGTATTTTATTTTGGTTTGCTGTATTTTATTTTGGTTTTATTTTGAAGAGGAGAGCTATGGAGTTTTGGACTGCTTCCTACTCTAAGCCTTCCCACCTCAAGGGCCCGGTTTCTGCCCGGTGTCACTCAGAGTGGCGCCTCCACCCAGATCTCGTGTCCCAGATTTGGGTCAGGTTCGGGGAAGCAGCTGTGGATCTGTTTGCGTCCCGTCAGAACGCACAATGCCCTCTGTTGAAATGATCCAGCATTTCTGAAATGAAACAAACTAAGCCAAACATTTCATTTCCTGTTAATTTCTTAGGTCCTTGAACCTTGGCATAAATGTGATTTTAAAGTCCAAAGACATTCAAAGCTAAAATATGGACCAATTATGGATTTTATCAACTAAATGAAAGGCAAGAATTGTCCTATAAGTTTTCAGACAACCTATAGGACGTGTCCAATACTTGCCTTCCATTTAATTGATAAAATCCATAATGGGTCCATATATTAGCTTTGAATCTCTTTGGAGCAGCTTTAGAATCACATATTTATGCCAAGGTTCAAGGGCATAAGAAATAAATAACTGTACGACTTAGTGTATTTATTTGAACCCAATGGTCTCATTGGAGCATGAACCAAGTTCTGTTTAATGCAGAAAAGACAAACATAAAAAACTAAACTTCCAATAATATCTGGGATCTTTGTTTTTATTCTCCTTCACTAACTAGATAACTACAAACTTTTCCACTAACCTGTCCTTTGGGAACATTTAGACTTTTATTATCTCCTCTTGTGTCTCTGGGAAGGAGCAAATAAGGTGAACAAGAAACCGTCTACTGTAACAAAGTAAACCAACGCTTCCTCACAGTTTTTCTTTAAGCTGAGTTAAACATCAATTTATTGTCATGAAACAAAATAATAAAGTTTAACAAGAACCTCTACAGGGTGGAACAGCAGCACAATGTTGCTTTTATTTCTCTTTGATTGTTCTCTCATTCAGAGGAGGTCACTCTCTCCTGTAAACTTCTGCATCACAACACTCGGTCTGAGCCTGACTGAGCCAGAGTTTTTCTGAGCGCTTCTTAAAACACCAAAGAGGAATAACTCTTTCAGTGTCTTGTGTGAGCAGACACCGGTCCAGCTCAAACTTTCTGCTGTCCTAGCTCGACTCAGCCTGCCCAGTTTACATAATTCATCGGCCCAAATCTGACTCAATCTGTCAAACTTACTCAGTTCAGGTTCGATCTCATGTTAGAACACCAGCGCTTAGACCTTCAATGCCACATAAAGGCGGACTAATATTTCCTACTTGGTAAATGTGGAGGACACATCCCACGCTCACATAATAGTTGCAATGCCGGTGCCGCAGTAAAAAAAAACAAAACAATTGCACTATAATCGATTATGGTGTGCTTGAATGATTCATAATCATTTATGTTTGGATCTCAATGCATCGATTATTAGATTAATTTCCTCTTTGCACTTTTTCCACACTTTTCAAGTTTCAAAGTTTTAAAAGAGCCTATAGACTAACAGTAGCCTACATCATTGCAGTGGCTCAAAGTATGTATATAACTGAAACTGTGTGTCATGTGTTTCAGATGCTCTCACCCAGCAGCCTGGCGATGAAGGACTTTGGTCAGCGGTACAAAAGGCTTCGTTATGCACCTGACCATGCAGGAGGAGTTGGGCATTGTGGAAGTGATCGTGTGAATGAAAATTAAAGGTGTGGAACACTGAAAAAACATTTTTAAATTGTTTTTTCTGATTATAATTAGCCTTTCGCTGGCCCCGCCCCCAAAACGGCTATTGTCCAATCACACATCATAGCAACCGTTACTATCCGACAACTCCAAACAAGATGATGAAGCTAAGCCTAATTTATACTACTAAGCATTAGCCTCGATAGTAGTCGTGTCTCCTTTGCTCCCCTTCAGAACCTCCTCATCGAGCTCACAACAACAGCCAAGCATGAGTGCTCCCCCCGCCCACGGCTGGGCGGAGGTCCGCCTCCCAGACTATCCAAAACCCTTTATAAGACACACTGTGCCGGCAAATCAGCGTAATATTACCTCAACCGTGTGTCTTATAAACGCACATTAAGCCTTGGTGCAACAGAGGGTGGTGTCAAGATCACGTGATGAATTAATGCCGAGCTCCGGCTGGGAACTATATTGAAAATGAAAGTAAACACGGGCTTAAGTTTCGTTTATAAACAGAATCAGCTGAGATGATAAACTGAGCGATGCAGAGCGCTGGGAGCTTTTCTCCGTTAGATCTGCCCGCAGCTCAGATCATCTGACAGCTCACAGGGACACCGCATCCCACTCCTAGGATCCATGCGTCCCCGGACGCCGCCTTCTTCCATTCTCCCAACTCCTAGGTCCCTGCTACGCTTCGCTCAGCGGAGCCGACACTAATATATCCCTCCACTTCATACTGTAACCCTTTTTGCCTCGATCTGGATGATATTGAGGAGGAATTACTCCAAAAGATGTCGCTGACACGCGTCTGTCTACTTCTTTCCATCGCGGCAATCTCTACCGAGCTGCAGTATTTGAGCCACTTATTGTCGGACTTAGCAACAGTAACTAAGGGGGGCGGGGCTCGCGAAAGGCTAATTGACACTCCTTTTTAAGTTTCGTGGATTTTATACATGGTTATGCTCAGGTTATGTCAGCCCATGTCCACTGGAAATGCTATTTGGTTAACTGTCAGCAAGGAATTTGCATTTTCAGTGTTAAATTTTTATATAACTTGAATGCACATAAAAATTGCTGCTTCTTTAAGGGCGAATAAATTGATTTTTTAAAGCTTGTTTGCTAATTTCACTAAAAGAAATGTGACTAATGTTATTTTGGACCTGCTAGTGTTTATTTCTCTGTTGAAGTATAAGTGAAAATGTGTTGATCTGTAGTTGTGTTAAAATTTCAATGTTTCAATATTCAGGTTAATTTAAATACAATTGTAATGGCATTGTTCTATAGTAAATCAACTTTGTTTCAATATTAAATTTGGGTGCAAAATGTTACTGAATCACCATTGACCTCTGATATTGATTCAATGATTTAACGTTGACAATGTAATGTGGATTCTACATTGTTTGGATGTAAAATCTGTGTGTCTGAGGTATTGTTTAAGTGCTTGGATGTGATTTTTTTTAATAAACTGTCAGAAACCAAATATTGTGGACATTTGGGGTACATTTTTGTCTCTTTTAGGTACAGAATAGGTTGTCGCTGGGGGGTACCCTTTTAAGTACTTTATTGTACCCTTTTCAAGGGAACATTTCTGTACTATAATTTGAAGGTACATTTATGTCTTCAGAGGTACATGATTGTACTTCAAATGGTACAACTTCATTAGGTACAAAATGGACCAGGACTAAAGGGTACAGAAATGTCGCTCAAAAAGGAACACCCCCAGCGACAAGCAATTGTACCCTTTAAGGTACATTTTGGTACTTCTATTTTTGAGAGTGTATTTCTACGGGAGAGCCCAGCCACTTTGGGGATAAAACTCATTTCGGCCGCTTGTATCCGCGATCCTTCGGTCACTACCCAAAGCTCGTGACCATAGGTGAGGGTAGGAACGTAGATCGACCGGTACAATGCCCCCATCACTGCAGACGCAGCACTCACTCGTGGACAAGACCCCAAGATACTTGAACTCCTCCACTTGGGGCAGGACCTCGTCCCTGACCTGGAGAAGGCATTCTACCCTTTTTCCCCATTTTTGTAATTACAAATGATATATACACACACATATATATATATATATGGTGGATCCCGGATCATAACACATTTAATTATTAGCTTCCTCTAATATGAAATTGTTGAAATATGAATTTATTTTAATACTTTTGATTTTACAGCTCATTTGATGAAATAGTGAGAAACTGTCAGCTAAAACAAAGTTAACACGCAGGTGATGGAAAAATAAGCGAGACGACAGGTAAAGATGTGTACGGCAGAGATTTAGAGCGATGATTTAGCGTTTTACAGAGTGGCACTTTGAGAGATTGCCCTGGAAAAACCTTGCAGCAGCTTCCCGTCTTCTCTGAGCTTTAAAGCCTCAGCCGTCACTTCGCTGGCGGAAGAATAAAACTCTGAGTTATGTGTTTGGATTCTAAGCATTTCTGTTCTTAGAAATGATCAAACTAAAGGCACACATGGGAGGGGGAAAGGACTGCTGCAAAGACCCTTTTTTTATATCAGTAATGGTCCTGAATGATGTTCTGGTGAAAACACACACAAAAAACACTCATGACCACACACACAT
The DNA here is from genome assembly GCA_006937985.1 of Aphyosemion australe. Lineage (NCBI taxonomy): Eukaryota > Metazoa > Chordata > Actinopteri > Cyprinodontiformes > Nothobranchiidae > Aphyosemion > Aphyosemion australe. The sequence goes on from SSNS01000041.1 coordinate 2,295,752, forward strand.
GCTCATTCTCCCTCTCTTTTATTTTATTTTGCCTCACTCTTCATCGTCATGCTAACCCTGCGTGTTTCACCCGGCGGGAGATCGAGGAGCTCATTGTCATTCCAGAAGGGTCGGCTGATCTCAACCAAATCTGTCTGTGCCTCGTTCCTCATTCCCCATTGTTCCCCATCGTTCCCGTATTGTGTGGCTCCAACCAATCTGATAAATCTCTCATCTCTGGGATCCACCAGAAATGTGGGAAATCTGCGAGTGAAACCCTCTCCCTTGGGGAATTCCTTACCAGAGCTGCAGGGACAGCTCAGCGCCGAGAAAGAGAGAGGAAGGCTTGACTCTCCTCAAAGCTCACGAAGGCTCCAGAGCCGAAGCTGTTCTAATATTGAGAGGCAAAAGCTCGGTCAAGCTGGGTTTGGTTTTCTGCTCGGTTATTGCACGCCGCTGAAGGAGATGTGAGCGAAGAGAGTGGCTGACGATCTCCTTGAAGGAGCTCACGTCTCTCCTTGAACAACCAGAGCTCATCAATAAGTGATGCCCTGTCTCTTCCAGTCGATCTCAGGCAGACGTGCAGCCTTGATTTGTTTTAGAAAACGCTCCTCAACACAAAATCGTCTCCATTCTCTGTAACTATTTTTTTAAAGAAAGATGGCTTTCATAGGGGTGTGTCGTGCTCCCAAACAGCCACTGTTCTCTGTTCGGTAAACCTCGTTCACCAACCACGGTTCAGGTGCTGAACATCTCCACAAATCTGCTCCCACAAGAGCACCAAATGATTCGTAATTTGACATAATACATAGAAAAATATAGCTGTGAAAATAACGTGAACTGATTAATAATAAAACTAGTTGGGGAAAATAATGCGACACGGGTTTTATTTAGAAATATACCAGATGCACCTCCCTGTTTCACGCCTCACTTCCTGTCTGGCTCATGTAATTTCTTTAACTTGATGACAATCTACATGCGGCGTCTGGAAAAAATAGACTCCGGAGCTCTGGATCTGGATCCAGACAGCACCACAGCAGGTGCGAATGCTCTGATTGAACTCAATGATTTCTGTTCCATGTGGAAGCCGTACGGAAACCGGACCGCATCAGTTCTGCATCCAGCGTGAGACGGCTTTAGGATGGTCTGTTAGCCAAAATAATGTCAGGATCATTGTGTCTGCTTGCCATCGGCACGCTTAGGCTAACCCAAACACCCAAAGAAAAACGAGCTGATCCGGTTAGGATGAGGACCTTGACTCTTGTTGAGGCCCATTTCACATAGGCTACGTTCACACTGCAGGCAAAAGAGCATCAAATCAGATTTATTTTTCCCATATGCGACCCATTTTTGATTTTTTGTGACAGGTGACAGTCAGGGGGTTGGGGTGGGGGGTTTCGTTGTGTGTGACTTGTCTTCTGTGCATGCGTGTCACTTTGGGGTCATGAAACGTTCACACTAGAGAGTGTTTGCTGTTGCATTTCAGTTACAGTGTCAACACAAAACATTGGATTTTATCAAAAATTTCAAATTGAGCATTAAAACCTGCAGTGTGAACGTAGCAATAGTCACTTAACTGATGGGGCCTGATGCACAGGAAGGAAGAATTTAGATGGGAAGTTACAAGATAGGAGGGAAAAGCGGAATCGGGGCTCTTTATTGGGAGATCGGGAGAAAAAAGCAAGTTGAGTTTACATCCTTGTCTGTTAGAGCAGCCAAATAACCATTTTACTGTGAAATCAACTAAATAAAAGTGATAAAAGAATACAAACTGGCTTGTTTTGACTAACTTAACAGGAGTTTCAACATGCGCAAACTATGGATGTGTATTGGTAAAATTCTGGCGATTCGATACGTATCACGATACAGGGGAGACGATACGATATATCATGATATATTGCGATACATTGAGCCAGATGATATTAGCGATTTTTTAGACTGCATCTATTGTAGGAAAATTCAATGAACAGTCCAAACTGATATGTAAGATGTTTAACGTGAGGTATCTGAGCCATAACAGAGGGATTTACATTTCAATGGTGGAAACAAAACCCATTGCACACTGCTGCCAACTAGCAGTCGGCGTTTGAATTGCACCAAAAGAAAAGAAAATACACAAATGTTAGCATGTAAATTCTTCCAAAAAATCGATACACAGCTTTTGAATATCGATATATCGCAGGAAAAAATATCACGATATATTGCCATTTCGATATTTTCTTACATTCCTAGTGCAAACGGTCTTTTTGCCAACCATCATGGCAAAGGGGGCGGTCCCATGAGCAGCGTGATGTCAAGTGCAAAAGGTGAATAAGGTGAGAGAGTCCAGGTCTGACACTTGTACCACTTACGTCTGCTTTATAAGTCTACTTCTGGTAATATTGTGTGACCTCTCCTGGGATCCAAAAGAACCGGGGAACAGCGTTTCAGCCGGACCACTTCTGGTGACGGACCAATAAAAGGTTATTTCTGACAGCTTCGACTCACCCGGTGCCCTTTTCCTCTCCTTCCTGTGACTCTACCACGTTCCAGCAGTCAGAAAACTACTAACAGTGATATTCCTTCTTCTTTTTTTATTTTTGGCCACACTGAAACCTAATCCCATTTCACAGTGGCGTGGCGCTCTGCCAAAATAATCACTTGATGGGAGTTGAAAGTGATTAACACTGTTCACTCTTATCTGCACTGAGTAGAGCATCGTCCAGCTACAACAACTGTTCACTCCTGTGATGCTGGGCCAAGGGAGGAGCGGACGGGGGCTTCGGAGGCGTTCGACGGTCTGTGTGGCTGGAGCGCTCACAAAAGAGACGCGTAATGTAAGTCGATTCGCTTGGATAAGTAATTAGAGCAGTAGCCCACCGCCACACACGCCCTACATATTAAACAAACCGTTCTGAAGACAGTGTGAGTTAGTCTCCTGCTGGGTTTGGTGATAAATCAGGACAAACCTGGTTGGATTCCAAATAAATTGTATACATTTATTAGACGTCATGCAATATTTTAAAATGTCTTGTTTTTATTTGCACACCAATGATTATATGTGTGCAGAACAAGAGCTAACGTGTGATTTGTAGCCTGATAATTAAATCCAAACAAATCCTTTAAAAACAAGTTATTTGTGTTTTTTAACTCTGAAAAGTTTAAATGCTGCATCTACTTTAATTACAAGGAAAAAAAAGACTAACCAAATTCCCATACAGTAAATTTTGATCGTTCAGCTCCAGATTTTCACACGACACATCACCATCTTGCTCAAGGACACGTCAGCATGCTGAACGCTTGATTTCAAAGTGCTTCCTTTTAGATTGATGCTTTCACCACTTGTCCCATCACCACCCAGCTCCACCAAAACAAGGGTTTTTCCTCACCTGGTTGTCAGACATGACATAGAGAGAGTTCCTGTCCAGGGAGAAGGCCATGTCCCGGAGGACGGGGCTGCTGTCCTTCATCACACTCAGTGTCTCATACAGCACTCCTCCATCCAGAGCTCCGTCCACCCTGATCTGCAGACACGACAGAGATGAAGAGACACTTTGTGTCAGATAGGAAGTGCTTACTCTGCAGTGAGACATGCTGGTCTTCTACTGTTTCTCTCTTTTATTTTGCATTGGCAAAGAATGAGTTAAATGCTAACTGTACACAAAAATATCAATTCCTTCCAATTTTATCACCAAACATTGTGTATTTGATTGGCTTTCAACATAAAAACCAAGAAAGGTTACAACACAGGGAATCCATCTCAATCTGGTTTAAATGTATACAAGGAGATAAGCTCGGGTAATTTCTAGTTTTCCTGCAACCAGGAAGGAGCAGAGTGAACGAAAGCCCTTTTGCCCAGTTCTGTGCGAGCAAATGGAACACAGAGTAACAACTGATCGTTTGAGAAGTTACACTTCTCTGTGAGATCAAGTTACAGATGGGAAGTAGTCCAAGCACGGCCTTATAAATGAAATTGTACCAATGTCCCAACCTCCTGGTGGACAAAGAAGGTCATCCCGGGCAGCAGCAGCTCAGCAGGTAGAGCGGGTTGTCCAGTAATCGGAAGGTTGCAGGTTCAATCCTGGCTCCCACCAGAGAATGCTGCTGTTGTGTCCTTTGGCAAAACACTTAACCCACCTTGCCTGCTGGTGGTGGTTGGAGGCGCCAGTGTACCGCTCTGTCAGTGCACCTCAGGGCAGCTGTGGCTACGATGTAGCTCAGCATCACCAGTGTAGATGACTGATTGTGTTGTGAAGCACCTTGGGGGGTTGTAGAACCCTAAGAAGGTGCTATACAAACACAGGCCATTTACCATCCCACTCAAGAATACAATTCACAATGATGGGTCAGTGGTCTACAGTTAGTAATAACCTCAGCTAGGCATGATAAACCACACCAACCTTTGCTGAGGCATTCATATACAAAAGGTCTCCATAATCCAGAAGACAGAAATGTTGCAGTGACTAGCCATTTTTTTGCCTCAAAAGAAAAACACAATTTATTTTGAAAGAAGAAGCCCAGTCTGAGTTTGAGTTTTTTTTGCAAGATTATCTATGTGGGGCTTGAAGGAGAGGGAGTCATCGAGCCAGGGTATTTGTATGTATGAACCACCTGTATGATATTTCCCTCCAGAGTGGTCACTGAGGGCATACTTAGAAGTCTTTTTTTAGAGTTTGAAAACATTAGCTTAGTCTTGTCAGCATTGGGAACCAATTTTAACTGCAAGTGTTTGTTGGACCTCATTAAAAGATTTCTGTAAGGATTCAACAGCTTTATGGGATGTTCTAAAACAGTAAATGATTGTGTCATCAGCCTAAAAGTGCATGTTAGCATCTGACACATTTTGTCCCATTTCAATAATATACATAATGAAAAAGAGGGGTCCAAAAACTGAACCCTGTGGTACCCCCTTGTAGACACTCAAAAATTAACGCATTGAGTTCTGTCCTTCAAGTAGTCTGTGAACCATGAGATCGCATGATCATACAATCCGAAACAACACTGTCTGACTTTAACAGGGTTAAGTAGGTAAATGAAATAGATGGATGTATTGTGGAAAGATACAAGCGATGTTTATGTTTCATGCACAAAATGAGAAAATTCCCCACATTTGTATCTCAGCTGCAGTTTGGATTACCCTCAAAGGTTTCCTGTGATTTCCTAACATACGGATTCACCTTTGCACAACGACAGTGGAGAAGGAGTACTGCTGTGTGAAAGATTTGGTTTTCTTTTATTGTCTGTTTGCAGACATTTTTGTTTCATGGAGCTGTGCAGCAGTTCAGCAAGAGTCTTGATTAGCGCCAAATGCATGAGAGATGTTGATGAGACAAAAAGCTGTTATTCATTCAAACTGCTCTGCTCAACTTTGACCCTCATTCAGCCCTGAGGTTAAAGCTGGGACTCTTGGGTTTAAAAGCATCTGAGCTGAGCTCTTTGCTGTAAATCTCTTGCAGAAATCTTTTGGGGCTCATTAAAGGCAAAAATAACAAATGCCCACGGGTGAAGTGTTTTCAATTTTTTTGTTCCCACCTCAACAAATAATGTGAACTATTTCAGATGAGCACAAAAAAACATGTTTCCTTTGCACAAAGTGTCTGACTGATGCAGGAGGTAAAAGCAATAATTAGTACTCCTCACTGCAAAATGAAAGTGTTGAAACACTTTATCAATTTGGCACAATGACTTTAGTGTGTTTATTCATTTTTCTTCTACAGAAACTTGTTTTTTTCTACTTGTGCCGGGATGTAAACTGTAGAATAAATTAATAATACCACGACATGTTGAATGTAAGTCAGAAAATGTGAAACAACGGAGAAAATTATGAATAAAACAAACGGTAGTTTGAAAAAAGACAATCCTCATCAGCTATGCAAAAGCAAGCAGAAGCTCGATTGAAATTCCACTAAAAGTGGATCGTTATTCATGTGATGCAATTATAGTAAAACTGAATTAATTTCCCAATCATAATAATTAAAATAAATGCAAGATCATGAAAACCTGGAGGAGAGAACTGGGAGAGTGTTTCTGAGATTGTCTGCGTGATTATGCCACACTCCTCTGTGCATCAGCGCCCAAATCAAATCCGACGGCAGAAGATCTTGGACGTATGCCAGGTCTGGCTCGCACGTGGTGGCGGAACCTCGGCGTTCCCTCAGAGGGGACGGTCAATCAATACAAACTGATTACATGATTGGATCCCCTAGGCACCAAAACTTCATCAATCAAGGCTCCACCTTCCAGGCAGGCAGCTGAAACAGAAACAGCCAGGAATGAAAACCCAGCAGAACTGGGCTGGTAGTTCATGTGGGAAGGAGGGAACTTTGAGGAATGAGGCAACAGTGTGGCTCCATTTCCCACATGTTGTCTGTAAAATTTTAAATGCACGGTGTTATCCTTAAATAGATTTATCTCTGGATTAAAGATGACTGAATCTACTTGTTCTCATCTCATTTCCCCCCTAACCCTAACCCTTTACCAACATCCCACTCTCTAGCATTGTGTTTTTATTCCCACAGTTCTCCGTTCGAGAATACCACAAATAGAAACCAGACACCGTGTGCATTTCTCTTGTGAAACTATGTTTATGAAAACCAAACACAGCCACAGAGAGGGGGGGATTTGTGTGATTTTAGTTTGGTATAGCGAGGCAGTTCAGGGGCCAGAGATGCGGGAATGGGCTCGGATGAACGCTGACCCATCGCGACCGATCCGTGAGGTTTGATTTCAGTCCATTTAAAAGTGTTTTTATCATCTGATGAAAGACTGACCAGGTGGAAGCCCTCCAGGAGTACAAGGTCCTCAATCTCCTCTTAAGTCCAACGGCTTCATAATGAGAGTAAGGCGGGTTTAATTAGTTTTATAATGAGCCTGCCTGTTGAAGGTGACACACGACAAGCCTACACACCCAGGCTCGCAAACAAAAATAAATTAAACTGAAGGAATTTGGGGTAACTTGTTTGCACTATCTTGAATTTTATACGCATAATCAACATTATTTAGAGGGAAGTTATTGGAAGCATGATGTTTAATGTCTCAATCAAGTTGGAAGGAAGGTTACATTGAAACAGATTTTATTCTCCTTTTAAAAAGGTGAAAGAGGGACTTAGTTACCGTTTACTACCCATAGCTGCAAACTCAGAAGGTGTGAAAAAGGTGACAGCTAAAATCACCCCGACACACATGAAACAAGGGCCTTGCATGCTGCAGATTTGCATCAGTGGGTTTTGTAGTGACCTCTGACATTTACATACTTTTTATAGTAACAATAATCTGTTGGAATAAAAAAATTAAAATATTGATGAAAATATTCCAGAATACTGTAATCATCCTTAAAGTGATGAGGTGTATTTTTCCATTTTTGTGTTCGAGTAAGACCAACGGATGGCCATTAGGGTCAAACATCCCTGGGAGTGCAATTTTTCGAACAACGTCAGATCGTTCAACCTCCAGCAAAATGACATGAGACTCCCTTTCCTCACTGGCAACGAGCGACGAGAAATGGTTGTTTTGTCTTTGTTTTAAATTGCTTTTAGGTTGCTTTTATCTATATTTATTGATTGTTTTTAACTGTACCTGTTTTAATATTCTTTTGTGATTGTTGCCTGTGCAGCGCTTTGGTCAGCTCACATGCTGTGTTTAAATTTCGCTATATAAATAAAACGGTATGGTATGGTAGGTAAATGTGTAAAACAACGTTTATAAATGGTGAAAGTTTTTAACCGCTTGTTACAAATCTGTAACAGAGACTTAGACCCGCGCAGATGTATTATAGACCCTGATTTTTATGGTCATATGTTACAAAACCGCCAATATTTTTAAACAACTGGGCATCATTTAAGTCATTTTCAACAACATTTTGATAGATATTTCCAGTGATTAATGGTAAAAACTACACATTGTCACTTTAAGAGGTTACTTTAAGAGAATGCTGCTGTGTGTCCTTGGGCAAGACACTTAACCCGCCTTGCCTGCTGGTGGTGGTCGGAGGGACTGGTGGCGCCAGTGCTCGGCAGCCTCGCCTCCGTCAGTGCGCCCCAGGGCAGCTGTGGCTACATCGTAGCTCATCCCCACCAGCGTCTGAATGTGTGTATGAATGGGTGAATGACTGATTGTGTTGTGAAGCGCCTTGGGGGGTTGTAGAACCCTAAGAAGGCGCTATACAAATACAGGCCATTTACCATTTATGGTTGTGTTCATGAGTGCTGCTGCTCTGATGAGTTGGTTGTAATTAAATGTTTAGGCTTGGTAATGGGGCCAAAATTAAGACCAGCTGAGGATTGCTAGTCACTAGTGTCTCCAGTAGCAACGCAAGCTAGGTGGCGGATATGACAATGTATTTATGTACTTATCATCTTACTGTATATGACTCATCTTCATTTGTCATCTAGAATCTTCTTGTGCTGATCCATAACTGGCTTGAAACTCACAAAACGGCAGTGAGAAAGTAACTTTTTGTTTAGAAAAATGACCTGCAGTACCCAAATTTGACCACAGGATGTCATTCTTACTTCATTCTTACATGTTGCACCTTTAAGTTAAAGCAGCTGTTTACATACAGAAATCTGATCAATGTTAAAGTCCGTCTGCAGTTAAAACCCAGTGGAATCAAGGGAGAAAAAAAAGACAGCTGGACTTTTTTAGCTTCTTTGAAGAAGTTTCACTTCTTATCTGAGAAGCTGTGGATTAACAAGCTTTCAACCTGTGGTGAGAGCTTCATTAATGCAGGCGAGTGTGCAAATCAAACCCAAATCCTCTCTTCACTGATCTTTTTTGTCCAGAATACGAACAGTCCTGTCCTCAAATAATTCTTAAGATGGAAGTGGACAGCAGAGTCTAGACCTGAAGGCTTGGCTGATTGTTTTTTTACTCTCTGCTTGTTTTTATATGAGCTCAATGGTTCAATCAATGGTTTGAAAGATGAATCAAAATATAAAAACAGAGAAGAAAATCTGATGTTTCAACTTTTCAGAATTTACACCACTTCTCCAGGAACGGGATAAAAGAATCGAGCCAGGGAACATTGACCCAATGACTCTCCAGAGGGAGGACCAGGGTTTGATAAGAAAACTAGCTCACGTTAACAAAGCTTTAGCCTTTTTTTACTCTAGTAACTACATATCTCCATCATTACATGTTCGTGTGAACTTGGATTTCCTCTCATCTCATCCCTTCTTCCCAGCGTTTTACAGCTAACAAGGAAATATATTTAACCCGTGATGTAAGCCAATACCAGTCGTATCCGTTCTGCTGCTTTAGTTATCTTACAGGACCTGTGGTGGTTGTAAACAACGCAGCTTAGCTCAGCTTCCACAAACAGAAACGCAACCTGAGCCTGCGCTTAAAGAAAACAGCTTCCCTTTCTCATGAATGGGTTTGCATCTCAAACACGCTCTAATCCCGCGAGAGCGAACGAAAACAAGGAATGACTTCTTAGATGTCACTTGGCTTGAGCCGGGGTGGCTCCGTTGTTAAGCTGCCAGACCCTGGATGAGGAAATCACCTACAAAATGTGTCTCCAGTGACGGTTTACATCTGGGATTGATTAGAGGCGATGGTTTTAAAGCAACACGGGTTTGCATGCTAAGGTCTTATCGATTTTATTAAGAGATGGTATGTGTCCATATCCCGTGTGACCAGCCAGTGTGTGCCCAGTTAACCTAAACATACGGATGATAACCCAGGAGGCAAAGAGCAATCTGTTCAGAGAATCATTCCCAATCTGCCACACTGACGAGGTTTCATCTGTCCCCTCAGACCTGTAGGTCTGCAGAACGTTGAATCAAACAAGAAAATTTTGTTTTTTACAACAAAAACACACGATTAGTCATCCCTGAAGCATGTCAGATCTAATATTAACCATATTTTTCCTTCAGCGATTAAACTTTAGCACAAAAAAAGCTTTTGACGCTATAGAGAATGAAAATGCATGCAAGTCTAGATCAGATATACACAGATCATAAAACGAGGCAGACTTTCATGCAGACTTCAGAGAGATCGCTTTCAGGCTTGGCTCTGTATTATGACACGAACCCCACAGCGCCATAAGGGCCCAACAACTGTTCACCTTTAAGGTTGAGTGGCTGTGCATATGGTCCGATTGAGGGTGACAGCTGAAGAGAGTGTGCATTGATTAACCCATAAATTCATCATGCCTCTGTGAATGTTAAAGAGGCGAAGGCCGGGCGAGGCCGAGCTGCAGCAAGCATTTAATGACCGAAGAGAGCATCCCCGATGCAGAGATGTGTATCGCAGGACTCCACAAAGAGAGCCATATTGATTGTTGCTATGAGAGATGATGTGTGTTGGTGAAACATGATTAACAACTGGACAGGAGCAGGAGAGGTGAAGGTGCTAGTGTGTGTGTGAGTGCTATTCTCCAGTTCTGACTGAATTTTCTCTTCTAAGCCTTCAGCTGCATGGCAAGCCTCCATTTCTCCAACTTGACCACAGTTTTCCCTCCATCTGTTTGACGTCTTTTCTCCCTCCTCGAGGACACGGTTTCCTGCTCTCCGTTTCCTGTCCTCCTCCGTGCGGCTTCTTCCCCTCCAGTCATTCCCATTGTTTGTCAGGTTCCCATGGCCCACCAACAAAAGCAGGGGGAGGAGGACAGTGGAACAATTCATGGCACCCGTATGGTCTTCATTTTCCTGACCGCAGTGCAGTCTCAGCGCTCTTGTGTGATTCCATTTGTGTGAGCAAACAGAAGGAGGGAAAAGAGGACAAAGAGTTGGAGGGAAAGATGAAGCGGCTCAATAAAAGTCTGCCAGGAAATGCAGAGTGACGGACACCTTCCTGTGTTATCACAAAATTGCCTCTTTTAATACCTTTTACTATTTGGGCTGCACTAAGACATCGAACGACAATCCGCTCTGCAGACTTTTACCCCGGGGTCCTGCTCATGCAGTTATGAAAATCCTTCCAGTTTAGCCTGAAACACACCTACTCAGCCTGCACCCTCCCCTCCTTTGAAACCCAATTCTAGCGATTCCAATCACCAAATCAAATCTGCTTTTCGCCGGGACCCTTTACAAACCACGACTTAGAAAAGTTCAACTCATTTAGCCAGGCGCTGGAGAATTTCTGCTCTCACTTAGCACTCTCAATAAGCTGTAATGAATTCACTATTTGCTCACGGAGGTATTTGACTTAGGCTTTATTTGCCGTAAGCTTAACATTTCCAGCCATTTCCAGGGGAAAGTGGTTGCGGAGCAGCTGGAGCCACTGAAGTAATCCACTGGTTCATTTTTATATTGTTCAACACCACTCCTCACTTCGTAATTGCATCCTTCAAACCATATTTACCAGCACTGCAGCTGATTAGTAAGACACAACTAGGTGATTTAAGTCTAGAAACGTTCTGATTTGTGATTTTTATCAGTCTAATGAAGTCTTTTGTTGCACAATAAGAGTTCATTTGAAAGGGCAGCAGCAGTCGCATCATTTAAGGTCACCTGAACCTAAATGTGCACCATAAACCACCTTTATCAGCAAAAACGAGAAACATTTTGGCTCCAATTTGCACAATTTTTCAAAAGTGCTCGCCTTATCAGAGGAGCATCCAGTTCCACTCTTTATAGTACTGTAGCAGAACTGTGGACTGCAGAAAATCAATTCCACTCAGCAGCTGTAATGTGTTTGAAGCTGCCACGGGGCTTCCAGCACAAATGTCATTTTGCAGTGTTTGCTGCTTATTTGCATGCCTGCTTCATCTAAGCTAAAATCTTTTGTCCTACATAGAAAAAGTGGGAATTACAGATGTCAGGAAATAGTACATAATAAATTATACACATGCAACATATGCATATGTTGGGATACTGCAGCGAGATATTAGGCTCCATTTAGACATGCAGCCTTCTTTAATAATATGATTTCATTTCTGAACAGTGGCAAGATTATGTGTTACAGATCTAAACAGCAGTTACGTTCATAAATGTGCACACGCTTTTAGTGGTGAGTTTAATGTGCTTTGCATCAAGAATCAGGAATAAATACACTTTGTTTGTAGCCATCCCATTTATGTAAATGTATAGTCTGACCACGACCCATAGACACAGCTGGGCCATGGGGCAGAATATGGTTGTCTTTCAAACTGTCTCAACATGCTATGACCAATCAGAGCAATGACAAACATGAAGTATTCATCGCTACAGGAATCTGTCAACGGGGCAGTCCGTCATACACCGTCGAAGAAGAAGAAGAAGAAGCAAATGCATTATTTTTTAAATAAAGGACTTCAGTACTTCTATCTGCTTATGTCTCAAAGAAAAACCCAAGTCTAAATCATCCAAAGTTGTTCCAAACAAACGCTGTTCCTGAGCCACCACCATGTTTGTAGTTTTCCTCCGTCGCAGGTCTGGTGCTAAGCCCGCCCATTGTCTCTGTACAAACATAGCGAGCCAGTGGCGGACTCGCCATCGGGAGCATGGGGACAATTCCCGGTGGCCTGACAGCTGCTGTGGCTTGGAATTGCTGCCAGATTATACGTCCGTTAATCGCGCCACGTTCAAACACTGTCCCCCGACACGACAGCGTTTTGAACTGTTAATTGTGACTGAAGTACCTATTTTTTCTAGATGATGTCATAGCTTACGTAACTGAGAACATGATTTGGCAATAATATTAGGGTTCATAAATCCTCAACACAATAGCACCATTATGACATCATGCAATCACTCAGTCATGTCCTGTCCCTTTTACTCCTAGGCAGGGTCAATGGGGAGGCTGACGCCTGTATAACAGGAGCCGTTGGGTGAGAGGTGGGTACTTACAGGTCCAACATGGAGACTCGTAGGACAGACGACCGTGGACACGTACAGTCAAAGCAAAGCTCAGTTTAGAATCACCATCAAACATAACAAATCTTCTCTCACAGATTGTGTTAAAAAACATTAATCAGGAGAATTACTGCGCTGGTTACAAAATGCTTTTTCCCACTTATCTAACTCTGGTAAATATGTCAACTGACAAAATTTCAATTTTGGGTGGAGTATCCCTTTAAAGCCAGTATGAAGTTTGATTTTCATGTTATTCAAATTTTCCTACATTTTCTCTCCTACATCAAAGAAAATGTGATAGGTGTTATGCCTATCCTTGACAGCTGTTGTTGTTGTTTCAGTGTAGAGTTTGATGTAGGAGCACGCATGGTGATATTCCATAGTTTGCATGTTTATGTCCAGCATTTGTGGTAATTATAAGAACATTAATTGTCACAAATATGTAGAAAAATGCAGAAACCACATGGATTAGACCTCAGTTAAATCCATGCATAACACCTGATTTATACCTCAATTACAAAACGCCTGCATGCTGAACTTCCTCTCTCCATACAAACGCACAAACAGGTCAGTGATGATGCTTGTTCGTCTTTCATGGCCATATTAGACGGGTACATTTATTCTACCGTATTTTATTTGATTCCACACAAGATAAGAACTATTTATAAAGGTATTACAGCCTAAACCAGTTACAGAAATTACAGCGTGATTGTTTCTGTGCTCCAGCTCCAGAGTAGCACAAAGAAAATGACATAACGGCCGAGTGAAAATGATTCAGACCATTAAAGCCATCTTGATGGATCAGTGTTGGTTCACTAATGTCATCATTTTACCTGCAGCACATTAACACGTGCCTCATATGAGTTTTAAACGTTTTCCTCTTTCGTGTTAATTTAACTACATGAGAACAGCGAGGTTACAGAATAAGAGAACTAAACTGTGTTTCAGCGGTTTTGGATGCTTGTTTTAGAGCTCAGGTACCGTCTCTGTCATGCTCACTCAGGCCTTTTCCCAGAGCGTGCAGCTTTTCTCGGATACGCACCGGTGTTGCAATTTCTTGTAAAAACTTTGATGCAGCCGCGCTGACTGAAATGCTAATTCTGGATCCTTGTTTGCATTTTGCTAAAAAAGTGGAATCTGTGCCACTGAAACCTGGATCCATCTGCATGCCCTTGAGAGTGGAACACACTTAAACAAGGATCAGTGAAGGATAATGAGTTTTACCTGGATTTTTATCTCATGCAGAGAGTAAAAGCCTCCTTTTGGTCTGAGTTCCCCAGCAGGGTCGCGCCCCTCCACCCTAATTATCCACTTAAGGTAACAAAGCAGAGGCTCGTGATGACAGAAATGCCCTTTTCTATCAGGAGCACAAGCAGCCGAATCAGGCGTCATCGATGAGCACATCCATATGCTGCACAATGAGTGAGACTGTTGCTTACCCTCGTGACCTTTCACCTTGTTGACACCCTTTCAGTGACAGGCCTGACCTTTGCTATTGGTGATCTGCTGATGGCATGTGCAGCCATGACCCATTTCCACCAAGCCTGTCCATTTGGGTGTGATGGAATAGGATTGGAGAGGCGACCCCGTGCCCCTCTGAGGCTCCTGGGAGTCTGAGATCATGGCTGCTCGTTCAGTCAGTGTAATGACTGGAACTCTGGCCTTTAGACGCTCTGGACTCAGCTGCAGTGGTGATGGATGTTTTGTTCTGCTCACACAAACCCTACAGCTCACTTGTGGCACACATGCAAAAAAAACATATCTTTCTCCAGAGGTTTCTTCTCTTTCCCTTTGTTCTTTCATCCTAAATGTTTTTCTCATGTATTATCTTCCTTCCTCTTTATTTGTTGTTTCCTTTCTTTTCCCTTGACCCCTTGGTCTGCCTCTTCCTCGCCGTTCCTCTTTACTCCTTTTCTTCCTTTCTTAGTGTCGGGCTATCTCGTCTAATTCCCCAGTGGCTCATCAAATGGAAGAGCTGAGAAGTGATGCTATCTGTGCCCTCAGTCTGGACCTGTGTGTGCGTGTGCATACGTACGTGTGTGTGTGTGTGTGTGTGTGTGTGTGTGTGTGTGTGTGTGTGTGTGTGTGTGTGTGTGTGTGTGTGTGTGTGTGTGTGTGTGTGTGTGTGTCAGATAGATTGCTCCTCATAAGACTCCCTTCCCTCAGGCTAATGTCACAGCAGTCCTCTGACACGTTTCCTCAGTCAGCTGTGTGCACTAAGCAGAGCCACAAGTCCTCCCGAGTCCGTTCACTTAGATCTGACTCAAACAGGAACTTGATTACAATAAATCTTTGCGGTTTGTACTTGAAGTGACCGTGGTGGACGATGAGCTGGACCAGCTGCATGGATCTCACACCGACGTCATCCTTGCACACTTTAAATAAAAGACTGAGTCAAGCGGGTTTCTAACTCCTCAGCAGATTGTTTGGGACTGCAGGCTCTACCTTCAGCATTGCAAACAGCGTGTCTTTACAAAATTAACACTTCTAAAGCTAAAATCACTGATCACTCATACAGCGCTGTCTGCACAACACATAAAAGCTGCATGTTCTTCTTTCACCACCTGAAAGATGACTGAATACATTTTCACTCTCTTTAATTCAAGGAAATTTGCTGTGCCCAGACTGTCGCACGATATATCAAAAAATGTATATTTAGGAATCTGAAAAGCGCCCACGCCTCTAAAATGTGACATCCATGTGTTGGCTGATTGATGTTAACGTCACGATAATCCCTTATAAATACATATTTTCCTGATCAGCATTTATTTGTAAACAAATGTTTTACATAATCTGCAAACAGAGACAAACAGACTTTATGTTTATTCTAGCGTTTGCTGCTAAGAAGTGGTTGTGATTTATCATAACTGCAGTTTCATTCTGAATAATGGGATTCTGAGTATTATTACTTTATTAATCACCAGAGAAAAGCAAAGAGTCAGGACTTAAGTCAGGATTCGAGGGTGATTAAGTGGATCACACAAACATTTTTTAAATCTTAAAATAAATTATTTTCCTGTTGAGGTTTGTGACAGAAATGTCATTTGAACAGAAAACAGGATAATTATGTAAATGATTTTCTTTTAGGTCTGATTAAAGCTCAAGTTCAGTCGTTTTTCCAACACATCTGCAGTGTCTAAATCTAGTGAGTCGATCTCTGTGGGAGAAAAAGCTCTGGCGCTCCTGTTTCAGGAAGTAAATGTCAGCCGGAGCTTCAGACGACAGGATTTAGAGTCTTACTTCCTGCTATTTCTACATCTCTCCTCTGATTGGCTAACAGCAACACGACTCTACCACTGACTCTGTTTGCTCTGCAACGTTGATGTTTTATCTCCACAAATAACACAAGCCTGGAGGAGTTCTGCTGTGTGGTGGAGTTGCTAATGCTAACAGTTAGCTTCTACTAGCCCAGACGTTCTCTGCTGTTTCCTGGACGCTAAACCAACAACAGCCTTCCCCGTCGTGAGTCAAGATGGGTGAGTCCATGAATGTTAAGGGACAGTGTGACGTAGATCTGTCAGGATTTTCTAATCCTAGAGTTTCACCTAGAGTCTATTTTCTATCAGAAGCTAATGCAGGAGATAGGTGGAGGAGACTATTTTCATGTTCAGCCTGCATGAAAAACTCAGTGACCCATTAGAATCAGAAATAATCATTAAAAAATGTTTTTTCAGTAAACCACACCTTTAAAAAAGTCATTTTATTTAAATAAATGTCAATAAAACATTCTTAAATAGCTCAAGCTTTTTAATATTTTTTAACAAATGCTAATTTTAACGAGTAATTATTTTAATATGTTTTCAGCTGTAAACATGCACTGAAAAAGGGACACGAATCAATGTGGCTCAAGAATATTTTTTACTAGTTTTGTGTTTTTGTATTTTCCAGACGCTTTTGTCCAAAGTGACTTGTACCTGAGGATGCATAAATGCACTTGCTATCAGTAACGTCAGTGGATTGTCTGCTAGCGGTGCCTACGCCAGGCTCAGGACAATCTAGACTCTTTTCCTGACGTTCCATGGTTATGGTAGAAATACAGTCTCACCAGAATATAACTTTTTTTGGATATTGATTTTTTAATTCTGTGTGTCTTTGAATTATTTTAACTGAAAATACACCAGAAGACAGTATTTCAACCTAAAAAATTCATCAGCAAAAATTCAACAACTGAGGTGACCTCCTGCTCCTGGTGACCCAGGCCGCAGCAATGGTCACGTGATCAGACTCGATCGAATGATGATTACTTTGGCTTGGGTCACCAGGAGGTCACCTCAGTTGTTGAAATTTTGTTGCTGAATTTTTGAAGATTCATTTTTGTGGTTGAATTTTTATGGATAAATTTTTGCTTTGTAGATTTTTGCTGGTGTATTTTAAGTTGAAACATTTCAAAAACATAATTTCTTTGTGCTTCCTCTCTGCACGAACTCTGTTCCTACACTGTCACCTCTGACAGAGTCTTACTACTGTTGTTCCCTCTCAGTGGGTTATCGTTAGCCTCTGTAGTGACTGATTTGTTATTTTCTCATTTGGAAGTTACGACTGGAAACACTGGATTTGAACACAAGTGATGTGCATCAACAGAACACCTGTCTCTAGTTATCTTTTTAACAATAAAAAAAATAATGCTCTATTTATCAGAAGTGGTTCTTTAAATGATTTAAAATGCATATAACGGGACCAAACGTGCATAATGCTCAGTTCTTTTAAAGGAACATGTGTGTGTACTTGAGTTTGAGCTCAAGTGGTCATGAATGGGGATTTACATCAATTTGTGCCCATCTAAAAGCTGAAGCACAAAATTTAGCTGCACGTGATTACTGTTCCTTTTGTGCAAATGCATAATGTCCCAATATAACTCAGTTACGCTAATTAGGTCATAATTGAGCTTATTATTGCTTTAATTACTGTTAATGGATTAAGGATCATCAGGACATCAGAGATGGGGAGACACGAAAGTGGCTCCAGATAATGTGTCTCATCTCTGTGATAACAGACAAAGGTTTTACACGTTAGTAAAGCAAATTCTTTAAATGAGGCAAAGCAGCACAAATTTAGCAAAAAGCTGCCTAAATGTGAACTGGGATGCAATCTGAGTGTGCAGGTTTAAAGACACAGTCTAAGGTCGAAGCCTCCACAACAGAAAGAGTAGATTCTGTGTTTTTGTGCGATTCTTTTTATGCTCTGTCTCTCCTACATCTTGAGACTTTATGAAAGTGCACTAAGTCACTGGTGTGTAGATTTAATCTTCAAGTGTCAGAGCTTTGATGTCAGCGCCTCAGATTCACAGCAAGACTCATTATTGTTGCATGGACACCGTGCAACCCATGGGCACCAAAAAAAGTTTTATATTTTTAATCAAATCTTAAAAAAGGAAAGAAGCATCATGCAAAACTTTTAGAAATCACAATAATGATATAAAACACCCACACTTTAATAAGCTCTTCAGGGGTCATCACTAGAAATAGACAGGTGTCCATAAATTCTTCTCTAACAGCAAGGTAGACCAAAAATAAAATACTTGCTAACTAAATTATTAAAGCTAGTTAGGTACGTTGTTTTTTGTAATGACAACATTTAGCAGTGATCAGGAATGAAGGTAAAACAAAAATGTCAGGTAATGACTGAAAAGCAACCCTTATCTAAAACCATCAGAAACTGTCATAAAAGTTCCACAACTCTGAGTTTTAACGCTTAAAAATTAGAAATCTTTAAAGACGAACTTCCAGGAACTTTGCAAAACGATGACCTGAGAATCAAGCAACTCTTGGAGAGATGAAAATGTAATGGTTTTAAAACTTTAAAGATGTTATTCGTTTTCAGTAAATCTGCTGTGTCTCCAGTATGAGTGAATGCCTCGTGAGTCATTTTATGTGGGGGGAAAAGCTCTGATGCTCCTGTTTTGGAGGTTAGAAGTTTGTTGGAGGAGTGGGCGGCGGACATCGATTAATAAGTCTGAGTCATTAATATTCATGGCGTGCAAACGTCTCGCCTCTTTTTGGATAACAACAATGCAATTCTTCTGCAGCATTCGTCTACTCTGCAACGTTGATTCATCTCCACAGATAACACAGGCCTGAATGTGTTTTGCCATATTGTGGAGTTGCTAATGCTAACGGTTAGCTTCTACTAGCCAAGACGCACTCTGCTCTCTCCTGGTGGCTACAGCCGGGCGTACACTGTGCAACTTTTTCAGTCGTATTTAGCTCCATCCCAAACTGTACGACTTACATGTTTGATTTTCTGCTTGATTCCTGATCTTGAGCTGCTCGTGAGGTGTTGATCAATTCTACATGACGCACAAATCGCCCCAACCAAAAAGATTCTCGCACAAGAGGAGAATTGGCTCAAAATGGGCCAAAAATCACACAATGTACGCCCGACTTAAATCAACAACAGTCTTCTACAGGTTTAAGCCAAGGTGGGCGGGGCCATGAGTACTAATTTTCCCTGTGATGTAGAAGAGACTGACTTTGTCTGACCTAATCGTTTCCCCCTTTAGTTCCTTTCTGTGGCGAATACAGATGATGGGGTTGAAGAAAATGTTCACATTCAGAATGCAACTGTTCTTATTCAAGTATTATACGGTTTCTCACTGAACGACCTTTAACTTTACATTTCATAATCAGGCTGATCCTTTTGTTTCAAATTTATCTTTTTTTTTTTTTTGAAACAGCAGAATCTGAGTAAAAAATTGCCTTTTCACATTATTTTCCAGAAATAACATCAGTATTTGTTGTTGAAAGTTCTAGAAAGCCAGAGTCATCTTGCTTTTTGGTTTTGTTTTACGTGAGTACAGCTAAGCTGCTCTGTAGGAAGAAGATGATACTCATATTCTTAATCTTGCATAGTAAGATGTGATTATTTGCCTCACAGACACAGAAATAGCTCTTTGTGTTCATCACATCAGACTCATTTTAATCTAAACAAATCTGCAAGGAGGGAAGTGATTCAGAGATTTGGGACATGACCAAGCTATATTTTGCACGAGGATTCAGAGGCAAAAACTGGAAGGTAAAGAGATTAGCGGATTATTCGCTGTTGTGTTTCATGAACGGAAATGATGATAAAAATATCTGGTTTTATCTCTAGAGAATAGAAAATATTACTGAATATTGCTGTAGGTGGATTTGCTGCTCTCACCTTCTTCAGCCGTCCACTTCTGGTGCCCAGGAAGATCACGCTGTGCCCGTTGTAGATGTAGGAGGTGACGGAGGTCAGCCTGTCTCGTCTCTCTGTGAAGACTGTCCGACCTGACACCAGCTGGGAGCCCCCCAGGGGTTGGTTTATGTCCAGGCCACAGAAATGGTCATCAATGGGAACGGGCTGTGCAAAGAAAGGCCAAATGTGAGGATTAAAGGGACACTTTGCAACTTTTTCATATTTTTAAATCATTTTCTTGAGCCAGCATGTGCTAAAATGACCCTTTACAGGGTTAATAAAAGGCCACGCAGCCCCTGCCGCCCTCTGTGGCCAGAATATTCCACTTGCAACTTCACAGTTGCCGGTCCGGTCTGTTGGGACTTAGAAAAATTCAGCTTGACCTACCTGGATCTGCGGTCTGGCTCCAGCACATTTCCTGCATGTTTTAGATCATGAACACAGCTGATTTGTTTAACTTAGCGACGAATCACTCCCGTAGAAACTAATGAAGGCTGGGGAGACATTTCAGCAGTTAGATTAAGGTGTTAAAAAGACAAACGCACAGCGAGGAGAGCTAAGTTTTACTTTCGCATTCGCCAACGAACACTAGGGGGTGCTAAAAACAAGCCAAAACTGACTAGTGTCCCTTTAAGAAAACACGAAAAACAAAGAAGGGTGAGTTTTTGGGAAAAGCCAGATGAAGGGAGGTGAAACGAGGGGGGAGTAGAGGTAATTAGAGAGAGTGAATAATAAAAGTGGAGGACTGGGATCGCCATAGACACTTGTGAATATTAGATGGGATTTCAGACTGATGTATGGTAAGCCTAACAAGCATTAAGTGTGCAGCTTTTAGGGTTAAAACATCACATCAAAAGGGTTTGGGCTGCTGGGCTTCGTAGCGAGCCTGGGAGGGAGGCAGATTTATGGAGCAGGTCTAACTGCTTACGGCAGAAACGGTGTGTATTTCCTGCCCATTTCTGTGATTTCTCAGATTGCTTGATCTGACATCACACAAACACACAGCACGGAAGATGTCAGGGTTTGATTAGGCATCAAAGAAAGTTTGCACACATAGCTGTCCAACTGGATCTACTTGCATGCTCCTCAAACCTTTTGCTAATTGCCTGTCACTTGGAATATAAAGACACCTCTTTT
Organism: Aphyosemion australe; assembly: GCA_006937985.1. Classification (NCBI taxonomy): domain Eukaryota; kingdom Metazoa; phylum Chordata; class Actinopteri; order Cyprinodontiformes; family Nothobranchiidae; genus Aphyosemion; species Aphyosemion australe. The sequence continues at coordinate 2,316,781 of SSNS01000041.1, forward strand.
TAGTCCTGATAATTTCTTATTTCACATCTCCTGCGTCTTACGCTCACGCTGGCCCTTACTGAGCGTTTCTACCATCAAACGAAGCGCCAGAGCTTTACTGAATGTGATCAGTGATGTGAACTTAGCATAAACAAACTTGATGTTTTACCCCTTCAAACGATTTCCCTTCTGACCACCAATTTTGTTAAATGAAAAAAATAAATGCATTTTTAAAAAATGCTAAGATATTCATCTTTTGATCCTAAATACTGCACATGTAAATATTTGTCAAAATCTTGAAATGAACATGAGCTACCGCGTATAATCTAATATTACCAGTTTCTTCACTGGGTTCCAGTTAACACTTTCATGTTCTCCAAAGAGACGATGCCCAAAGCGAGGGCTGTGGAGTAAAAGAAATTGGAAAACATTTTGCAAAATTTAGAAAAGGACACATTGACCGCACAAAGAAATTAAAACTAAGAAGAAATCTTTTGTTTTTTTAAATGTTATGTTTATTTGTCCCAGAAATACACAACTTTTGGTTTTAATCTTAATTTCATTCAAGCAAAAAGTAGAATGTTCTCTTATTCATCCTGCTGAGTAAAAAACTGACACTTTTCTAACTTTTTAGTTTTTATTTAACCCCGAAATGAGCCTGAAATATGTTAAAGTCTATCATTTAATATCAGAACTATTATTGGCTAATGTTAAAGAGCAAGTCACCCCCCCTACCAGAGTCTTACTCCACCCACACTTCTTGTTTGAAAAATGCACCAGTAGCCAAAGCAAAATGATTTGGCTCTGTATGTAAGTCTAGCCACGCTCAATTGAAGCCTCAGCAGGTCCACCATTTGCCCGATCAGTATTGTGTTATACCAATCATGGCGCTCAATCAGGTTGGTGGGCCAATCACAGCTCTCTATTAGAGGTCGATCGATATTGGTTTTCTATTGCCAATACCGATATGTAAGAGACAGGGTCAGCCGATGGCCAATATGTACTGATGATTTTCATGGCCGATATCTAGATGTTTTCCACCTTATTTTCATGCTAAAATGTCACTAACAACATCAACTGATGCACAAAATTTCTGAAGCTGAATAAGTTTTTGAACTCTGAATTAAACCAACTGTTGAAGCTTAACTTTTGTGCACTGCTCAGTGTTAAAGTCAGACACATAAATAAAGTTAGAGTATTTATTATGCAGATGTTATTAGTGAACATAACAATACATTTAAATTAAATTCTGCAACAGCACCGGGCTGCCCGAGGATGTGCCTGACTTTAAATCGGCTTTACTAAAGACAAATACCAGCCCGATATATCGGCTGACCGATATATATCGATCTACCTCTACTAGCTATCAGTTTGGTGGGTGGGATAATTCTACGAAGCAGAACAACTAAGATATGTGGCTTGTTTAAAACGGCTTTGGCATCAACTTTGAACTATTTAGACTTGGGCTTTTGTTTGAGTCAAGAGCAGATAGAGGTACTTAAGCCCTTTATTTAGAAAAAGGATGTATTTGTGTCTTCTTTGACAGTGTATGGTGGACTGCCCCATTGACTGACATCCATAGCGGTGAGTATGTCACGTTGTTCATTGTCCAATAGCATGTGGTGACAGTTTGAAAGACAACCATAGACACCCCCCCCACACACACACACAATGGAGGGGTCATGGCCAGACTATTCAGACTTGCCAAGCTAGTCTACAGCACTACTGGACACTCATATATACAGTTTATCAGCAAAAAAAAAGTTGATTTGGGGGTGACTTGCTCTTTAATAAATACTAATATATAATCAGTTTTATTTTTTCATGTAATTATACAATAATATGACAGTGATGAAGAAATAAAATGGGCCCTTGCCACCTGTACATCCTCCACTAGAGGGAAGTAGACTCATCTAGGACTGGATGTGGTACTAATCCTGATGCTCCATCTGGACGCTTTAAGGCCAGAAGTGGTTGGATGTGAATTTACGACAATAGTCTGTGAGGGGTTAAATTAGCAGATGACAGTCATGTTGATTATTTCAAACACTAATAAGGATTCATTGGAACGTATGATACCTCTAGACCCATTTTACTGTAGATCGTTTACTAGGTAACTGATTGTGTCTAAGAACTACTCAGCAGAACCCCACCAGTTGTTTTTATATTCATATTTAGTCAGAAAACCCTTTGGTTAGCGGCACAGCGAGAATTAATGATCTAATCTTTATGTTTCACTTTCCTCCATCAGTTTCTTTCATGAATAACATTACATCTTATTTGTACGACTGCTCAGTGGCATCAAAGTACAAATTTAGAATCATTAGAGCAATTTATGTGATGGATTTTGTTTTGGGTTTTTTCTTTTCTCCCTTTTTTATTGGTCACTTTCAACTTCTTTCCATGAGAGCTGCTCATTATGCAAAATTATAGCTTTCACAAAGGCACAGACTTGGACAGTTACAAGAAAGCCCTTTTCTCAAGATCAAGAACAGGTCTCAGAGGGTTCAAGTGCTGCTGACAGCGACAAGAGCGAGAAGCGGGAGAAAAATGGGAGAGAAAGAGGTGGAGAAGGAGGTGGGAATCAGTTCCCAAACCTCTGAATGAAATCAAAGCTCTATACAAAACTCCCCTGATTAGCATTGTGGAATTAATCTCCCCCGGCTCTCCTGTTAAAATAGGATCCTCAGACCTGAATGCTTTCTGTAGCGCGGCCCGGGCTGCCTGCCTATTTGCTGTTAAAGTTGCAATCACGGTAACGGGATAATCAAACTGCCAGCTTTTGTTAAATTTGCAGCAATGCTCATCACTACTCAGTTATCACAGCTGGCCCAAGTGCATGTGGTATGAGGTGGTGTGTCCACCTACCGCCTTGGTGCACTGCACGTCCTTTCCCAGCAACCAGTGCAGCTCCAGGTTTCCCTCTCCTTGGTAGCAGGACTGCAGCCGCTCCTTAATGCGGGTGTTGACGTCCTGGATTGTAAAGATGCAAAGCGCCGAGTGATCAGAAGGGTCGTGGTACTGCTTTTGTCCTTTGGAGAACACGGCAAAGAGCACATCCTCCTGAGCACTGATGTTGAGCGTCTTAGCCAGCACCCTGCCGGCCTTGGACAGGTGGGCCGCCTGCAGCAGACGGTACTCCTCGCCTTTGTGTATGCACCCCACGGGAAGTGAGACGTACGAGTGGAACTTCTTGTCACCTTTGCAGAGGCGGATGATGCGAGACGTGTAAAACAGATCCCCAGGGGACCCACCTGCAGGCATCCCGTTCTCCGGGGTCTCTGGCTGGACGGTCATGAAGTAGACAAAGCTTCCGCTGGAGAATCCGTAGATGTAATAGATGTCAAAGTGCGGAACGAGAGCCAGTGTGTCAGATGGGATTTTGATCAGGGATGAAACAAAATCCGTGTGAAGCTCATAGTCCAGCATGGCGGAAGATTCTGGGTCACGGGGGAGCTTACGACTGGAGATGGTTGGAAAGTAATCCTGTTTGCCGCCAACGGCAGTGCCGATGTACAGAGTAGCATCCTGACCCTGGGAGGGAACCACGACCCCGTACATTGTCCCTGTCTGGTTGTCGCTGGACAGGTAGTGCTCTTTCTTATGCGTGGGCTCCACGAGGATGAATAAGTCATCAAGCCTCATCAGCTTACAGATGCCCTGATAGAGGCTCCCACAGGCCAGCAGCCGATTGTGAGAGTAGTCGATGAGCAACAGTTTGTTAACGTTGTCGGTAGACGCCAAAGGCTCGGAACACGGCTGGACAATCAGTGGAGGGTAGCACGCTTTGTTGTCATATTCTGGCCCGGTATCATGAGACACCAGCAGGGTGAGATTAGCAGACAACCTGTAGATTCGGTTAACGGCGCCGACGTACAGAGCCCCGGTGGACTGATGCACAGTGAGATGGTTCAACGACCACTCCCTCCTCTCCGACTGAAAGGTGTTCATGGTCTGTCCAAGAGTCGTCTTTTGATTCACAGAGATTAGAGTAAATAGCCACAGGGCCAGGGGCCATGTCATGACCTTTAGAGGGCGGTGACCTTTAGCGAGACTGCGGTAAGTCCGTCCTTTATCAGAGCATGTCCCCATCCCAACACGGCTCCGAGAACACCAAACTCAGAGGAACGGGGGGATTTCGTGCCAAAACGTCGAAAAGATGAGCTGAAAATTGTTTTTCTCCCTCTTCAACTGATCTTCATATCATTCTGAAAAAGAGAAAAACAGAAATGTGCTTTAAAATAAAAATTATTGATTCTTTCAAGTGTGAAAAGCTGCATTGAAAATATCATTAGGCACTTCGTCTAAAGAGCTGAATACGTGTTTTCTCTTTCATCGATGCTCAGTCAGAGAAACAAATAAAGAAACAAACAACCACGTGTTGTGTCTTCTAACCGGAGAGAGGAACAACTGTTCAATGAGAGGGCTCATTATATTTACCACACTGTGGGAGAAAACGAACCATCCTGCCGCTCGAACAAAGCTGTGCTTCCCTTCGGTTTGGGTGGCTAATTGAATGATCTGAATGCATTACGTATGCATCCATATTTTGGGCTCTGTGTTTTCCCTTCTCCCCTCTGCCTTGTTCTTTTAAACGGTTGAATCCAGGAGGAATTAATCACTTTCCACTGCAGCCGATTCCTAAATTAATCAGTCTTTTTTTTTTCAGTGATGGCAGGGAGTCATTAGAGATTCAGAGCCTGGCAGCTCCAGCCCTCACACACTTTACTGGTTAATTTCATTAGCATATTTTATGTGGGGCTTTCCATTGGACAAGTAACGTCCAACAAACACACTGAAGGATGGATTAATTACACACGTGAATCTTTGATGGGTCTAATAATTTTATACTCTTTTGTTTCTTTGTCGTTTTTATTATTTAGCCTGATTAAGATGTTTCTGCTGAGCAGAGACGATAAACATAAAAAACAACAAATAGACACAACCCTCTTCACTTCATTTCCTGCCACAAACCCAGATGTCCTTTTTGGCCGGTGCTCATCACAAACCGGGGGTTGTCTCAGTGAGACTTCAGGGTATAAGTAAAGGTTAAATGAAGACAGCCATGTCAGAGCCTAATACGGGGGTCATGATGCAGTGGGTGCTCTCCATTAGCTGGCTAACAGGACGTCCAGCTGAGTTGAGCCAGAGCCAGGAAACGAGCAGATGAACTGATACTAAGCCGACTGAAGCTCCGCTCCAGCATCTCCTGTCCATCTGTCCTCCCCACGCTCACACACGGGCACAAGTCACTCAAGTGTCTCGACCTTCTCTGCTCAATTTAGCTGTTAGCATGAGCAGCTCCACCAGTAATTGGCCGCCAGAGAGCCACACAAGTTTGTTTTTTCTTTATTAGATGACATTCGCGTGGATCCAACTCAATCAATTTTACACAAATTACCTTTTTTCTGCCTGACTTGAACTTTAAAATGACAGGAGGGTATTTTGTCTGTTTAAAGGGGACAAATTTTCTCCAGATACAGACAAGAGGAAGAATGAGTCATACATAAATGGTAGTGACATTATACATTAATTTTGTTATACTAGGATGTTGATATTTTGTGTTGTATTGTGATGTTGCACTCAGTTGTTGTGCTCTGATATTTTAAATTTTTAAGTGTGTAAAGTAATTTAGGGATAGGTGAAATAAGCTATGCTTCTTCCTATTCCTTTTTGAACAAATTTTGTTTGTGATACTTTGATATAAGTTGGAAAGTCTTATATGGTAAGGCTTTTTAATTATTATTATTATTATTATTATTATTTTTTTTTATTATTATTTTTTTTCACAGAAAACATTTGTTGTTGTTGTTTTTTTTTTTTTTTGTTTTTTTTTCTCTTGTTTTTTGTGAATTCAATATTATTTTACCTTGTTCGAAATAAAGATCATCATCATCATCATCTTCATATTATGCTAAACTCACCCTGAGCATCATTTTGTGCTGCCATGTGGGTCACTACTGCCTCTATAAACACTCCAAATGTGAGGGAAAAAAACCTGTCCTCCCATTTTCAGCGTTTGGTTTTAGGAATTATGTGTCTAAAACAAGCCGTTTCATAAAGTCCCCGTTTGTGACATCACTAACGGGAAAAGTAGAAGACAGCTGCTGCTGGAGGAGCAGCGGCTCTACTCTGAGCCCCTGCCGGATATTGGAGCTTCTCAGCTTATAGCAGCTTAAGTGGGGGTTTGTTAGGTGGGCGTGGCCAGCACCAGCCTGTTTTCTTAAAGTGACAGAGCCCTGAAACGACTCATTCTGGAAGGTTCTGAAGCTGCCAAAATCGTTTGTGTGCGAGGGATTTAGTCCAAAGAACTTCATGAACATGTTTTGTATTGATCATAGAACTATTATAACTTATGAAAAAAAGTCATAATATGACCTCTTTCATTTTTTTTTCTGACTGGAAACAAAAAAATAGTTTGTTTTGATTTGTTTTGTGAAAACAGGACGTTTGACTCCAGAAAAAAAAAATCTCAAATCTTCATCTTTAAAAGGCGGAGAGTCCCTGAACCAGTTTCTGTGCTCATTTATTTTTCAGATGAAATTGTACACTGTTTTTGTTGTTGTTGTTGCTTTGTTTGTTTGTTTTGTTTGCAGAAGCAGCTGCAATATTCATGCATGCAAAAGGCTTCTTGTAAAGTGAACCAATATTTTCATTAAGCTAAAAGCCTAAACCTGCGATCACATCAAACCTTTCTTTCTGATGTGAATTATTTCTTTTTTTAAAATACTTCAGCTACTTTGCTTTGATGCCGTTGATAAAGAGATGCACTAAAGTGGTTTCAGATTGGACTCAACTGGATTAAATCATAAAACTCTGCCTGAACCTTTTGTTCCTGCAGCCTCCAGAAAACGCTGCAGAAATGAGTTTTTGTGTTTCCTAACTGAACCCATATTTGTTTTGTGTTTGAATTTTTTGCATTCGAGTCAAAGCAGCATCCAGAGGCGAAGTTTGCACCGTGCACTTATGCAGACTTTGAGCTCTTTCCCGTTCTTATCTAGGGGGAGGAAAAGCCGTCCTCTTGAGATCTAACTGTAAATAGCAAACCAAATGATATTTACAGAGCTATATTTGAGTTGGGCGTGACCTTAAACATCAGACACCGGCCGTGCCACCCAGAGGTTAATTTAGTGTTGAGAATCTACCTCTCAAATCCTCAAAGTTGTTACAAAACAGGGGAAAACAGGTGCAGAAGTGGGCAGGCATGCAGGCAAGCAGCAGCCTCATCATTTCATCCATTTCTGCTCCGCCGGCTTTGGTCACGTCTAAGGCGTGCAGTCATGCTGCTCAGTGTTTACCCTGGATTATGGAGACAGCTCTTCGCCCTGCACAGTCCTCCCCGCTGAATTCTCCGCCTCACCACTCTCAGACACGCTCCAGCCCAGACGTGACTCATTCACACACACACACACACACACACAGAGGGACACGGTTTGCCGGGGCCTCTGGGGACACGAGCTCTCAGTAGGCTCCAATCACAAAGCAAAGCAGGGAGAGGCCGGCCTCTCGTTCACCATAAACATAACCCTTTGACCTGGATCAAGATCAGTGGAGTCAAATCCGTCACTTAGATCAGCTTTTATTGTGGTGAAATCCTGTCACAGCTTCTGCAGCGCCATGTTTTGCAAGGGAGTGAAGGGGCGGTTGCTTGTTATTATTTTTCTTCGTTTTGACCCATCTGCCAGTAGAAATGAAAATTTGTTATTTGTCCATCTGCAATGGTTTCACAACTTCACTTTAGGTTTGACAGCTCTTGGCAGCACTTTTATGAAAACAGCAAAATGTAACAGGCGAAACTTGAAAAATTGGAACATGGTGCAAAAGTTCATTAATGTCACTGATTCAACTTAAAAGGTGCAACTAATACATGAGACAGGCTCATTCCATGCAAAGCCAGATATTTAAAGCCTTTATTTGTTATAATTGTGATGATTATGGCTACAGCTGATGAAAACCACACATTTAAAATCTCAGATTATTAGAATATTGTGAAAAGGTTCAATATTCTAGACTCAAAGTGTCACACTCTAATCAGCTAGTGAATCCTAAGCACCTGCAAAGGGTTCTGAGCCTTTAGATGGTCTCTCAGTCTAAGCTGGATTACTGAAATAAATGGTCAGATTCTCATTTTACGAGTTTCACATGTATATAAAATTAGCTAATGAGTTTAACTTCTACATTTTAAAATATTTTTTATTATAAAATAGTTTAACTTCATGGGTAAACCTCAAATCACATCTGATCTAAATAAATCAAGACTATAGGTTTTTGAAGAATTAAGTTACAGTATTGTATCTTGAAATTGTCAGGAGCTGCACAGTGGTGCAGTGGTTAACCCTGATGCTTGCAGCAAGGCGGTCCTGGACTTGCATCCCGGCCTGGGGCCTCTCTGCATGGAGTTTGCATGTTCTCCCTGTGCACGTGTGGGTTCTCTCCGGGTGCTCAGGCTTCCTCCCACAGTCCAAAATTATGACTGTCAGGATGATTGGCCTCTAAATTGTCCTTAGGTGTGTGTGTGCATGGTTGTTTGTCCTGTGTGTGTTGCCCTGCGATGGACTGGCATCCTGTCCAGGATGTACCCTGCCTGTTGTTCCTGAAGACTGCTGGAGATAGGCACCAGCCCCCACGACCCTATGTAAATAAGCGGGTATCAAGAATGGATGGATAAAAATGTCAGACCAAAAAAAGTTATATTTTCACATTTACCTCAACTTTTTATTTTGTGTTTGAGACGGGAACTCTGTTGGCAGATTGTCCCGTGATCTTTCTAAAGGTCAGAAGCTAGATCTGTGCTCTCACACTTAGTCAACAATAGGAGTCATCGTCACTCGCATCAGTGGTGATAAAAAAAAAAAAACTGTTGTTATTTTGTTGGCCTAGATTTATAAGGCTGCACAAAGGCAATAACAGTATAAGATCACGGGGGCGGAAAACTGAACTGCAGGAGTCATAACTGTTTCTGTCCACATGATTACAATCTGGCAGCACAGAAACATGCAGGAACTTAGTGTCTGTAGGTTTTACGTAGTTTCCACTCATAAAACAGGATTTAAAAGAAAAAACGCTGCAGTATTTGTAAACAAATGTGTGCACCTAACAGCCATGAACTCAAACAGGATGCTTTTAGTTTGAGGGCTTAAGCAAATACACATAGGTGGGCGTGATGGGTGGGGAGGGGCCAGAGTTGTACAACATCACACATGAATGGGCTGGGAGGGCGCCAGTTGCAACAGAACTTCACTTCCAAATGAATAAATGAAGGCAATTAGTAGATCTGTTTACAATGTTGTGGAGACAGAAGTAGGTCAAACGTAGTAGACAGGAGGGAGGAGGCCGCCAGCGAGCCAGAGCCGGGGGGGCCGTCGCCGGTACCTACAACCGTCAGTCGAGGAATTGGGACACGAAAACGCCGCCTTTGTTAATGATGACTTTTAAATGAATGTCATTCTGAATCACAAGAGACCAGTGGAGTTTATTAGAAAACGCTGTTTAGTGATCAGCTTGGCGTGTTTTATCAGTGTGTGTGTGTGTGTGTGTGTGTGTGTGTGTGTGTGTGTGTGTGTGTGTGTGTGTGTGTGTGTGGAGGGGGGGTGGGCCCAGGGCAATAGGCTCCCCGCCCCATCACAGAGGGGAGAATGTAGGATGCTCACACTGCTGATCCCCGGAAGACATGTCCGCTTTGAGGAACCTCCCGACTGTCGGCCAGAGTTTAATTTTCATCTACGATGTCAAATCAAACAGCGGCACGTTCCCTCCAGACATTTTTCCACGATAACAGAGAAAACAAAGTCTCAAACACACTATTAAAATTGATCACACTGATATTTTCCAAACTCAGCAAGTTGCTCCTGCGTTTTATTGTTACTGGCAGCTTGCTGCGTGCCCCGGTGTTATTTTTATACCGGCAAACATGACCCATGGCTGCCTTTTTTCTGCATGCTTGTTGTTTAGTTTATTGGTCAGCACAGATATTGCAGGCTTTAGGGCTCTCTAGCCAGCCACTAATCTTGCTGTTAGAGTAGAGGAGGCAGTCTGCAGGGAGCAGTAAAACGGCACTATGTCATCACAACACGCTGGGCTTGTATTAAGTGCAGGATGCTGCAGGAGACCTGGACAGAGGCAAATGTGACATAGGGGACTCATTCCAGCACATCATCAACACTGTAAGCAGCCCGCGCTGCGATCCGTGCCATTATCTCCGAGCGAATGCATTATACATGCAGATAGGCCGCTACGTCTGAGATTGCTGTAAAGAGCAGGGACCAGATGAAGGGCGCTGCTAGATTTATCCGTGCATTTCTCCTTCCTTTTCCTCCTCTTCTCTTCCATAAATCTCATTGTCAGCTTTTTCTAGGTTGACCTAAAACCGGCTCGTCTCAACTGTCGAAGCCCTCCCAGTTGCATATATGATGAGCACAGAGGGGAAAGTCAAAGTGACCTCCGGTGCCGTGATGAAAAACTGTGCAGTTCGAGTGCAATAGAGGGTCTTCTATAATTCAGTGATCTCAGAAGAAGACAGACAGAGCTGTGTTTGCTTTGGAGCCAGACAGCATCTGTGCTGCATCGACTGCCCCTTGTCCTCTAGGTGAAAGAAGAGGAGCGAGGAGTTAATGGAGGAGCCTGATCTGGGTTTATAATCATAAATGGAGATTGTAACTTAACGGGAATAAGGACCGAGAGCGATTAAACGGGCTTCAGTTGGAACGGCTCACTATCTCTAAGCTGTTCTGTCATTCTCTAAAATGGCAGAAATTTTATTGTCCTTTCCCGGTTATCTGTCTCCGTCTTTTCTTGTCTGAGTTGACTTTTCTGTAAAGCAAAGCAATACTTCCGCTCAGGCTGATTCACTTACAGATGTGCAGGGCTATATTGCTTTTGCATGCATAAATCATAAGGATCTGACAGGGGAAAATTCATTGCATTTGGCAGAGACTGGACCCCAGCAAGGGTGTGAATGAGGGGGGGAAAATAATCAAAAGCAGAGATGCAGCATGTCCACACAGAGCTGCAGAGCACATATGTCCATATTTCTCATGCCACTGCACACGGAAATCAAAGAACTTGTCCCAAAGAAGAGCGCGTGTTTGCTTTGCTTCCTCCATCTCTGCCCATATGGCTTCATGGGGTAGGAGATGCCAAGGTTAGGAGTAGCTGGCATGAATAATTACCATCAGAGAAATTACAATGCAAAAGGAACAGCTGCTGCATCCTCTGCTGACAAATCAAACGGAGGCAGTGATGGACAGCGAGTGAGGAGCAGGAAAGGGAGCGTGCAAAGGCAGACGTTTTACTCATTTCACAACTTTTACTTCAACCTCAGAGTTTCTGTTGTTAGGAAAACATCAATGGATTTTATCCACAGTGGAAATACATTTATAATATCTCCTTTAGTCATTTTTCTCAAAGATTTCCCACAACATCCCTGGTGTGTGGTAGACAACGTCCTGACGTTTTCCTTAAAGCTGGGGAACCTACGTAGTATAGAGATTTTAAGGTAGCTTTGAAAATGTTTAAATGTGACTAAATCTGACCCTGTAGGTAATATTTCATGATTTATATTTCCGCTAAGTCCCTCCCCTGGCCTCTACAGCTAAAGGAATCATTTAAGCGAGCCTAGCGCATTGACCCATAGAACTGTCAATCAACGAGAATGCACCCCGGATCCCAGCATGCACTGGGGGTGATGCACAGTCAGCTTAGCACACCAACCTAGCTTGAATGCTAACTCAACCTGCATTGAATTAATGTAGGTTTGTAAACTTTAAGCTGGAAGAGGAGGGAGGGGAACAAAAAAGGGATTTATCTTTTTTGGGGCTACGTCGGGGGTAGGGAACCCTGGTTCTGGAGATCCGCTATCCAGCACGTTTTAGAGGTTTCCCTGCTTCAACACACCTGATTTTAATCAGCAGGTGATTAACAGGCTTCTGCAGAGCCTGATGAGCTGCTGAACAGGTGAATCAACTGTGTTGAAGCAGGGAAACCCCTAAAACGTGCTGGATAGCAGCTCTCCAGGACCAGGGTTCCCTACCCCTGGGCTAAGTGATTAGCATAGCGGTTAACCTTCTGCTACAGTGGGCTATTGTTTTAGCGTTAGCAGGGGTGTGCTAGCCTCGCGGGTGCCGAATTCCTGCAGGTTTTAGATGTTTCGCTGCTTGAATTCTGCAGATTCGATTAAACGAGTGATCAGCAGCTCCTGTAGGACCTGATAAAGGCTGAGGAGATAATTCAGCAGTTAGAATCAGGTGTGTCTGAGCAGGAACATGATGAAAACAGTTCTTGTTCGTTAGCGCTACAAGGCTATTTGTGTGCGCGGTGTGAGGCGTGGCTTTATGCTACTTCCACAAGAGGAGGGGGAGCAGGGCGGGAGCTATATCTGTTCAAATTTCAAAATCTCCTCTCCTTGATGACGTCATGCTACGGACCCCAGCTTTAATGGTCTGGTAGAGAAATAATCTGAGGCTGCAGGAGTGGTAAGATCTGCTAAAAAAAAAAAAAACAACAACAAAGAGCAGCCTCCCTGCAGAGGACATTTAACATCAGATGCAGAATAAGAGCAAAGTCCATGACCCATTCACCCTCTGTCCTTCACACATAAGACTGAGCAGCCTGAAGACCCAGATTAGAATATGAAGGACCAGCTTCGTCCCTGAGGCTGTGAGGTTCATGAACTCTGACCTTTTCGCTGTCCTCTTTAATCTGTTGTGACATGTTTTTAGGTGTTTATTAATAACTGTGGTTATTTATTTATTTCTAAGGCTTTCCCGTGTGACACATCTCCTTCTCTGACATGCTTTTGGATAACAAAATTAATCAGAATGTGAATTATCTTGGCTCGTCTTCATGGTCTGTTCCGCCTGCTTTGTTTCTAATTTTAACTCCATCAGAAACTACCCTGTTTCCCCAGCTAGTCACCCATTCTTTTTAAAGAAAACCCACAGAAATAGAGCTAGTCTTGTGAGGTACCCTAGTGGGTTATTCTACCAGAGGCAGAAACATTTGTGGGTTTCTTTTAAATAGGAGCTCCCTGTTAGGAACACGGGTTTTATGGATTGTTCCACTAAATATCTTCAGGAATAATAAATATGGTGAAATCTTTCTGAAACATTTGTTCCCTTCATTGCAACCTGTCCTTCTTAATGCAGCTTGTTCCTAAATTCACATTGAATTCCCGGAGTCCGTTAAGCCAAATCCTGTTTGGTTTGCAGCTGCCAGCGTCTGATCACAATGCAGCGGTCTCAGAGGTCCAGCTAGTTTGCTGCGATATGTAATCTAATGAGAACAATTTTGCAGATGTTCCCACTGGGCAATCACATGGGCATTTTTCTGGAAACTGCTTGCTTATTTTTTCTTTTCTAAACAAGCACAAGCTGGGCCAGGTCCAGTAATTACTCAGTAGTACCGTGGTTTTTCTTAATGCACGATGTTACAAACCCAAAACGTCAAAACGAGCTCTCTCAACCTCAGAATCTGCAGGTTTATTGAGGTGTGAAAATATTCTTTCATGCTTTGATTTTTCAGAAACAAAACCTTTTATAACTGGCATTTGTAAGACTTTCATTCAGTTATTTTTTTTATTAAATTTATAACATTAGGTTACATAAATTCCTGCCTTTGAAATCCCAAGGCATTTTCTTCAAACCCGTCAAAAATAAATCTTTCAAAGCTACATTAATTTAAAAGCGTCTTAAAATTATTGCCAAGTTCCAGACGTGTCATAATCACTCCTTTAGTCTTTTGGCGTTGGTGATGGGCTGTAGATAATCAGCCAGTCACACTTCAGTCAGAACTTGTAAAGATGTGGCGTTTCAGAGCTGATTTAATTGGGACTTTTTATGTTGAAATGAAGAAATCACATTAACTCATATATTTTTAATGTGATTTTTTTCCACATTAACGTGACCGTGAAGTGTCATGTTTAAATTATTAACATTGTTTTAATTAGATTTTTTTTTCTCACATCCTGATTTGTACTGAAAGGGAAACTTGATTTGAAAATGCCAAATTTGACTTGAACTACTTGTTAAAGGGGTAATTCACTGTTTTCGATCATGTTTAAAGGTGCAATAAGTAAGAATTCAACAGTGAAATAATCACAAAACAGTCTAATGTCTTAAAGTGACTGTGTGTATTTTCCCTGGCGATAGGGGGCAGTACATACCTAAATCATTGCAAGGAAGCAGTATTTTTGTGTTCGAGTAAGACCTTACCTACGGATGGTCATTAGAGTCAAAAATCCCTGGGAACGCAATTTTAGAACGAGTACTTCATCTGATCGTTCAACCTCCAGCAAAATGACAAACACATCAGAGGTAAATGTCTAAAACAACGTTTATGAATGGCGAAAGTTTTGTAACCGCTTGTTGCAAATCTGTAAATGTGTTTTGTCCTCACGGCCTCCCGTAGAAGGAAACATCGCGGCTAATATGGCATCGCCCCGGAAACTTAGACTTGCTCCGATGTATTTTAGACCCAATTTTAATGGTTATATGTTACGAAGCCTCCAACAATTTTCAACCACTTGGCATTATTTATTCATTTTCAACATTCCAATGGATATTTCCAGAGATTAATGGTAAAAACTACACATTGTCACTTTAATCATGCTGGAAGGAAGGTAATATTCAAACAGATTCCCTTCTCAGCTGGCTGGGGGGCTGGCAGTTTTATTCCTTTTAAAAAGGCCAAAGAGGGGACGTAGTCACTGTTTACAGCACAGACATCATATACGTAAACACCCTGTGGACTGGTGCTGCCTATTGGAGCTGCCGTAGTGGCCTGTCGCCATCTTGGATGGGTTCCCACTTTCCCCCAGTGCATTTATTTCTACTGAGGAAGGTGCTTACCCAACTAAAAAACACGTTTTATTAAATAAAATATAAAATCCCAATAGGTAGGCTAGAAAAGTCCCATGTGATCTGTTTTCAGTAGTGCGCCGGTTGTTGCAACTGTAGGCTTTACAAAAACAGGCATAGTTGCTCACTCTGCGTTGACTCCAGTTGGGTTTGGAGAGTGAGGGACCCATCCAATATGGCGACGACGCTGTTATGCTCTCCCACACCCAATGGGGTGTCTATGTATTCATGTCTATGGTTTACAATCAGTCCCGCCTCCATACTTCCTGGTTCCGGAGCCAATCATATGTGAGCATGCTGAGTTGCCAAGTCTGTGCCGGCATTTGTAATTCAACACCGGCCCGCAAAATACATCAGTGTTGCGGACCGAATGTTAGCGTAAACAGGAGCGACCCAGAAGTTATATCTTGTACTCCTAAGAAGCCACGGATTTCTATTTTTTACTCTCATATCAGGCGAAGGAGGCTAAAGGCTAACGTTAAGCTAACAATGCTAACGATGAACTAGGAAAAAAATGTTGGCTCAAAAATACCTCAAGCTACTTTTTCAATTACCAACAACCCGATATTACAGTGAAATATATTTATCTACTTATCGACTTCCTGTGTATGACTCGTCTTCGCTCGTCATCTAGAATCTTCTGGTGCTGATCCGTAACCGGCTACAGCCGCTCAGAGTGGACTTGTTTGTTTTGAAACATGGACTGCAGTACCCAAACTTGACCACAGGATGTCATTCTTACTTCATGCACCTTTAATGTAAAGATCAGTGTAGAGAAAGCTATAGGTCTTGATTTCTGTGCTACCGATAATGCAAACGGTGAAGTTAATAACATCTTTCAAACTTGACAAAAATGAAAAGTTATACTCAAGTCAAGCAGGTTTCCATCTTTCAAAGATATTCCTAACTTTAAAGTTCTGCATTAATATGTTTCAGTAAGAAAAAACAAACACGACATCCCTCAGCTTTTCCAAGAACCATATGCGGTCGGCTTAATTCAGTGCCAAAGAAAATCATGCAAAACTCACACATCAGCAAAGTTATTGCTGTGTTTGTATCGACAACAGAGTGCAATCTGGAGGCAGTGCACCATATTGAAAGACCGACATCAATGCATGCTGAGTGCTGCCAAAGCTGCCATCTGGCAGGTGAGTTGCACACTTTCCACTTGCACAACTCCTCCTCCTTACTTCTCTCCTCCACTGTTTAGTTTCCAGTCTTTAAAAGTCTTCTCCTCTCACTCTACTCGTTTCCACCTCTCACTCTTCTCCACGCGCGAGCTTCTGTTCTCCACCTGACCATTAAAACTCCCTTCAGGCTCGAGCGGTGCATTGAAATAAGCAGAAGCGTGAAGATTAAAAGGGGGATGAAGTAGAGAAAAGAGTGAGGGCAACAGCCAGTTTAGCTGCGCCTAATGATCTGCAGTATTTTTGTTCTCTACATTTGTCTCTTTCCATCTCCTGTCGGTGACAGCTGGATCTCTTTGTTTTCTCTCCAGTTCTGTCACTTTTCTCTTTTCTCTCCAATGTACACACACGTATGCAAAGTCACATCAGATGCAAACACACACACACACACATGTACGAGGACACACACTGGGGCCTCCACATCGTTTCCTTCCTCGGGCTGTGGCGTCTGAACAGTCGCGTTCAATCAGCGTTTCTATGGGCAACCGTGAAAGCGAAGGGTGGAAAGGGTGAGGCTTTGGGGGGGGGTTCTCCATCTATTGGTGCTAAAAGCATGCTTCTGTGCACTCACACACCACGTAATTGTGTTACGTACACTAATTTGTCTGATGTATTGTTGCAGAGACGGTGCACCACCTTTGCCCCTGACCCACATCTGCTCTCCCCGATAGTTAAATGACTTCAGAATCAATGAGATGGATTCAAATTTAAATCAAAAGCTGTTTTTTCTTTTTGTTTTGCAGTAAACGAGTGTTTTGTTTCTCTTTTTTTTCGTTTTCTTCGATCCCCTCAAACTTACAGTAGCTCATTAATCTCCGTAGAGGTCTAAGATAACACTTAACTCCTTCGCTTGTGGGTGAAAGTGACAGAGACAGATGTTCTAAATTACTTCACCTACACTGGTCCAGCACGCCGCCCCCCCAGGGGGAAAACACTCAACAATAATGCAGTTTCACCTGCATTTCTTCTACACTCCAAAGTGCTACAATAAGCATGGGTAAAGATGGGAAAATTAAACCACTCCTGGGAAGATCGATGGACGGTTTAGCTTTTGTGAATATTTTTAGTCTCTTTTTAAATGTTGTGCATTTTGCACGTAAAATCTCTAAAGGCTGATTATTATTGAACCACCTGCCTCTGAAAGACCGATCACTTCCAAAAACAATGAGTTTGACCTTTGCAACTAAGTAAAAAATGTCATCTGACAACCTGAAAACCAGCTTCTCCCTCTAGAAATGATCTGAGTTTTGTGACTTTTCTAAGTGAAATTAAAAAAAATGATCGCATTAATGCGTGTATCCCAGAAAAAATGGTTATCCCAGACATAAATCTCTAAATATGTCCAAAGTAAGTTGTAGCCGTGTTCCTGTATGGCTGAAGTGATGCTTTTTGAACCCGCTAACCTAGCGTTTCGTTTTTTGAGAGCCAGAATTCATCACAGACTTAACCTTAGTTTAATTCTTGGTTATCAATGCAGCAGAGGCAGAAACAGAGCGAATGTTGAGATTCGTTTAAATCCCAAAATTAGCAGGCGGCTGATAAAATGCAGAAGCACATGACAGGAATGAGAAGAGTAAAGCCAGCCTGCCCCTCTCCCTCCCTCCCTCCCTCCCTGAGTCTTTACCCACTCTGGAGGGGCCAGGAGAATAAAAGCTCGTCCAACTGGCTGGCCAGATAAGCCAGACCAGAAAGAGTACACAGAGAGACGAGGGGTTCATCTGGCTTGCATGAGGGGTGAGAGTCAAAAAGCTGTGAATCCAACTCACACTTACCCCTCCTCACCACCCACACACACACACACACACACACACACATGCGAGGGCTTGAACAAAGATGCACTTGGTCAACAGCATTGTTGAGGCTGGCACTGATTGCAGCTCTGTTTCTCTCTGACTCAGGCTTCATCTCAGCTCCTGCCCAGCCTCATCAGCATCCCAGTGGCTTGCACTCTGCCCCGGCTGCCAAGGCTGCAGGAGGAGGCAGGGCAGCAGCGAATGTTTGAATATTTCTCCAAACCTAATACCCCTCTTTCATGCTTTTTTTTGACCAAGTGATCTGATCTGATACACAAGCTCAAGAAAAAAATCCTCACAAGCAGGCTGTTGCAGTCTTTGTGTGGAGTGAATGAACTCTTCCTCCTGTGACTCAACACAGATCTGATCTGTGAATTAGATTCAAGCCTTTACTCACATCTGCTGCAGCTGTCACTGCTGGTCAGCAGAGGTTCTACCCCCCTCCTTAGCTCCAACACGCTCAGTCTTCCATCATCTCCCAGCGTTAGGGTGCATGGACTCCAATCAACTTTCACCGTTTGCAAAGTGCGGAGAGCATTCACAGGTAGACCACTCACCTTGGCGTAGCAGGAGATTCATTCATGAGGAGCGCGGGTTTTGCTGCGGGAGCGTGCGGGTGGATGGATTTATTCTGCCCTGGCGCGACGCGCAGCTTGGAAAGTCATCCGGACAGCAGTGAGCATCTCCCTGTCGGTCCGCCGCTGATCAGGAGATGGTATCGAGTGACTCCCCCCTCCTCCTCTCCTCCCCATGCGCTCAGGGACTGATCATCTTCTGTAACAGACTTCCGCCGAACCTCTGGCTCTGGCTCCGGCGCTACACGAGTCAC
This sequence comes from Aphyosemion australe, assembly GCA_006937985.1. Taxonomy (NCBI): domain Eukaryota; kingdom Metazoa; phylum Chordata; class Actinopteri; order Cyprinodontiformes; family Nothobranchiidae; genus Aphyosemion; species Aphyosemion australe. Next base: position 2,335,421 of record SSNS01000041.1, read on the forward strand.
CCATCGGTTCAATTGCACCTCACGTACGGTGTGCGCTTTAGACCCAACCTCCGACGCGTCATCCCGTGGCACAACTCGAGGCGTTTATTTTACGCACACAGCTGAACTAAAGTCTCAGTGAAGGTGTTAATAATCACCAATGAGAATCGATATTAACAATATTATTAACACACGTGACCTAAACCTGGTGTTTAAAACTGTCAAAATGAATAGAATAAGAGTTGATTTGTGACATCAGATTTAATCTAATTGCTCGAGCTGCTGTTAAACGTGCGTTCACATATTTACGCCGAAAATCATTTCCCCTGAGCAATTTTTTTAATTTCTTATGGCTGATTTAATGCCTGACAGGAAATAAAAAGTCTAATCTTTAAAATAATAAGTGTAGTGACACCAGAGGCGCATTTTAAACAGAAATAGCTTCATAAAACACCAAATAAATGCACGTTGCAGCTTGCACAAGAGTCCTGTGAAATACTGCCATCTGTAGGCAGCCTTTAGCAACTACAGATGGTTTGGTTATAGATCAGAGTGGTTCCCAAACATTTTTCCTTGAGGACCCCCAACCTACATGCATACACACATTAAAATTTACAACTTTATGCAGACATACAGAGTTATAACTTTTATATGGAGTTCTGATTATACTGTAGGGTGTGTTATTGGAATTTTATAAATGTAATTTTTACAAAAACTTGCTAAACTCACAACCTCAGCACAGACAATCTTGTGGGGACCCCAATTTGGGAACCACTGCTCTAGATCAAGAGTGTCTAAACTTTTGAAGATGAGGGTCAAAATCACCACAATTAATAATCCCCAGGGCGCACTAAAATAGGATATTTTTTTAATGCAAAAAAGATTATTTGGGGGCAATTTTTATCTCTACTTCTCGAAATAGGTCTAAAATATGCACAGAAGTCAAAATATGGGGAGAAAAAAGTTAGACAGTGTTCATCTACATCAAAAACTCACTAGAGATGACATTTATCATTCTAAAAATGCAAGTTGGGACCACAGAATATCAGTCTGATGGCCACAAACAGCCCCTGGGCCGTACGTTGGACATCCCTGCATCTAGATGCAACACCATGATTTTTATTAAGCTTTTTATTCCATTGTTCAAAACAAAAGTAGAAAAGAACAACTCACATAACAAGAACAAAAACAGGGTTTGCAGGTAACAAAAGCAAACAAACAGTAATTTTTTTCCAATTCCCTCAAAAATGTCAGATATTTTCCCCATTTTCCCCAAATGTTTCCTCCTTTATTCTAATCTTACATGTCATTTCTTAGTTTTTTATTGCTCCTCCTGATTTTCATCTCTATATTATATTGTCCTATTGTTTTTGAGTATATGCGAGTTTTCATTGCAGGATTTTAACATATTGGTCTCTTTTAATTATCATTCCATGTATATAACCCAGTAGCTACAATACGTTGCATTCGGTAGATGCAATACAACATGTTTAACTAAAATTCTTTAACTCAAAGAGAGAAAAGGTGATGGTGAGGAACTTAATGCAGTCACAGCTCCAGAGGCAGGTGCGTGATGTAAATAATGGATTTTATTTCTCGGGCTAAAACAAAAAAATGTAGCTTGATGTGATCTGAACACAATAAAAGAAGGATGACGATCTGAGAAAGAGCAACAGAGACCCGGGGTTATATTTAATGAATGAAGTGAACAACCGGAGGATGCAATGAGACTGGATGTGGACGGGCAGCAGGATGCAAGGAGATGAAAACTAGGAAACAGGATACAAAACTAAAGTCATGTTTCGCTTGAGCCTTAAAGGTGTGATTGTGTGAAGTGATAAGTGGTTCTGCATGATGCATAGAAGCTTTTAATGGAAAAGTAGCCTCTTGCATTCATTAAAGCTACCACTTTCACATAAGTGCTTACCTCGCTGTAAAGCTCAGTCGGCGCTTCTGACAGGTCTTCTGATGCTGCAAGTGTGTGTGTGTGTGTGTGTGTGTGTATGTGTGTGTGGGGGGGCTCCCAGGGTCCATCGGCCAGCTGTCTCCCTGTCTCATTATTTGCTGTTTGTTGGGATGGAGACGAGTTGGAGATGTCAGACAGGCTACCTGTCATGACCCAGTAGCTCTGGGTGGCCGCCGGACTCCCTCTGGGCTGACCAGATGGCAGCTACACTGTCTGGAGTTCACACACACACACATGCACCACAATCTTGTAGCTGAAGAAAAAATATATACAAACAAGCCCGAAGACAAACAAACAAACACAAATGTGACAACTTTCACCTGAGGTAAAGTATGCACATAAACAGCGCCAGCAGCAGATATGCAGATGCACCCAAGCTAGAGGGACTCAGAATAATAATAACATATCATTCAGATTATTAGAATGCTTCCACTGATGCAAAGAAATGCACACTAAAATGAATCATGGTGTCACATTCTGGAGGTGTGCAGTAAACATCATCAGAAGCATTATCAGCCAGGTTTTTAGCACTTGGCCATGGACTGTGAGTACGTAAGCGAGCTGTTATCAGCACCCCACAGGTCTAATTCCAGGGCGATTGCGGTTGTGAATTAGATTTCAAGATGCTGTGCAAATTCGAGTAATCATTGCTTTTAGAGCAGCACTTGTACGCTCATGACTCTGGAGTGAAATCAGCGAGAGAAAAAGCCACAGGTTAGCCACTCTTGTAAGCAACGCTCGAAGGAGACCACCTCACACGCAGAGAGCGGTCTCTTTGGAAAACCTTATTATGGCGCCGTGATTGGAAACCGCTCATTGAATCCTAATTTACAATGAGATTATAGGGAGCAGGTTTGTGATGTCACCAAGCAAAATTCAAAACAAGGCCACCAAAATGACCTGTTTTCATTTTTTCTGTCAGTTTTAATTTGCTTCATGATTTTTATATCAGAGTATTAATGTTCAAACTTATTCCCTGGCTTTGACGTGACTCTAAGCTCTGCACTAGAATTCCTACTCAGTGTAAAACTGGGAATAAAGATCATTTTTTATCCATAATTAATTTTATCTTTAGAGATGGATGCAAATGAGCGATTTGATGTGGTTAGAATGGACCAAAACAAAGTGAAATATGGATACAAAGATATCTAAATGTTTCCTTTGATCATTTCAACAAAATTGTTGAACTTGTGGCGTTCTGATCCTCTGTTGAGATGCATTTTCAAGTTTTTATTCTCTTGTTGGAATTGCAAATTTAGCTGAATTCTCAGTTCTGATGATTAGATTAAATCAGTTTATTGATCACACAGAAATCACTTGGGTGTATTTCTTAGATAAAAAAAATTTAATTCCCAAAATAAAACAAATGCTTCAGTCACCCAGTTTTATTAATGTTTATTGCCCGACAGTATGATATGACCTCCATCCTGTTTTAGCATGAGCTTCTAATCACTTGTTTGAATCAAATCTGCAGTGTTCAAGCAGAGAAACATCTAAAACCTGCAGGAATCCAGCACTTGCAATGCTAGCACACCCAAGGGAATGCTACAACAGGCTAAAGCAGGGTTTCTCAACCCTGGTCCTCAGCGCCCCCCTGTCCTGCATGTTTTCCATTTCTCTGCTTCAGCACATGCTGCAGAAGCCTGTTAATCACTCACTCATTTGTGTCAGGTGTGTGGCAGCAGGGGAAACACTGGTGTTTGAAAGGGCAACATGGAAAACGTGCAGGACAGGGGGGCGCTGAGGACCAGGGTTGAGAAACCCTGGGCTAAAGCAATAGTCTGATGTAGCGTATGGTTGTTACGCTAATCACTTAGTTTCAATACACAAAAGAAAAATCCCTTTTCGTCCCCCCCCCTCCTGTTCCACAGTTAGCTTGAAGTTAACGGACTGACATTAATTCAGTGTAGGTCGAGTTAGCATCCAAGCTAGGTTGACTGTGGGTGTTTTCCAATTGCAAGGAACCTCGCCTTGATGCCTTGGTCCCACCCCGGTTGCCTAGGAGATACGTCATCAGGAACTGCCAAGGCGTGTTCCAATCGGTTCTAATGTTCATGTGCTAGCAAGGCGTCTGTGCTCTGTTTGTTAGCCATTTAGCTAACTGACCAAGGATACACTAGAGGTGCCTTGTTGCCTTCTCTTGGTCAAGAATTTCCCAGAATGCAACGCGGTATTTTCAAACAGATGTGCAAGGCAAGGCTAGGTTCCTTGCAATTAGAAAACACCCTGTGTGTCAGTACGCCTCCCCATAGTGCATGCTGGGAACTGGGGTGCACTCTCATTGATTGACAGCTTCCTTTTGTGGCTACGCAACTCTATTGGTCAACGTTCCAGTCTCGTGTTCATGATTCGTTTAGCTGTAGAGGCCAGGGGAGGGACTTAGCGCAATTATAAACTATGAACGATTACCTACTCTGTATCATAGAACAGGGTCAGAAAGTCAAATTTAAGCATTTTTAAGTTACTTAAAAATTTTAAACTATGTACCCCAGAACATATGTTTATAAAATATGGATGTATGGATGAATAAAGTGTAAGAAAAAAGATCAGTCAAACCAGATCAAGTTATGAAATTCTTTGGATAAACACGTGGGCCATTTAGTTCTTTGTTTTTCTTTGTTTTCACCCTCTCACCTTTTAATTCAGCTGGTCACTTCAGGTCACTTCATGCAACAGAATCCAGGAAACCTAAAATAGCAGCCCTGAAGGCTGCGCTGAAATCCAATCACAGTAGAGGAAGGATATTGGCGTGCAGAGACAGGATACACAACAGTGTGTTTATGAAGGATTGGTAAAATTAAACCACGAGTTTCCAGCTGTCCAGAGGGCCTTTGACTGATTTTTCTTTTAGTTTTACAACTCCAGTAGCGCTCTAAACCTAATTATAAACCTGACTGTAAAATTTAGCTCGACTCTCCACAGAGCTGCATAGCCTTGGTAGCCAATAAAATTAGTAGAAACTGAAGCTATAATGGAAGCGCAGTACCTGAGGGCAAACAGCTCCACAGCTTCATCAGCGTTTGCAATTAGTTACTTTGGTAACCACAGCGGTCATTCAGACGGCTCCGGTGTGTCGCCGTACGTGATATTTAGCTCCGGCATTGTTCTGATGTGTTCATTATGATTATTATGCTGTTGCTCAGGGCTTTCTCTCACAGACGGGACCCAAGTGGAGCAGCCAGCGAGATGCAATCTACTTCATGAAAATTACCATAACAACACGAAGCTCTGGAAGGAGGCAAGGCGAGATGCATGCAAACCAAGCAGCAATGAAAGACGACCGCAGGCCCAATCAAGCTGTCATAACAGAATAATAACTGAAAGCCATTAAAACCTTTCACTCTGAAGCGTTAACACCTCAGTGTGTAAAGAATAGAAACAAGAGGCTCTTATGTTGCTCATTTTGCAGAAACGCACACTTATTCAAACACAAGGCTTCATGCAGCTTGTGTTTTAATGAGACATTCATAAAACGGGTTTGCACTGGAAAACAATTATTGATTCTCTTTGATCCTGCATAATTCTGAAATAAAAAATTGTTTTCTTGAATTATCCATAACAAACATGTTTTTATTAAAAAACAAGATGCAGTTTCCAGGTAAAACTCAATGATTAGCAACTCCTCACACTGAGCTGTATAGCTGCTGCAGAGACACCCCCCTGTTTAAGAGTAGGGAACGCACAGGGCTGCATTCCATTTAGAGAAAGTTCGGATGGAGAGCATTTTTCACAGAGCGGTGAGCAAGTGCATGAGTTGGAATGCAGCCCTTGTCAATAAACAAGTGCATTCCCCACTTTTTCCATGTAAAAATGTCTGCTGTGACATAGGCCTATTCCCTAGATCCTTTATATTTCTGTTCATAACTCCATTAAAGCCATGCTATGCAACTTTATCATGTTCTTGAGCCAGTTTGTGCTAAAATAACCCTTTACAGGGTTAATGAAATGTCACTCAGACCCCCACCACCCTCTGTGGCCAGAATACCACACTTGCAACTTCAGAGTGCCGTTGCGGTCTCTGCTGGACTTAGTAAAGTGGAGCTGACATGCCTGGTGCTGCAGTCTGCTTCCAGCATGTTTCCTGCATGTTTTAGATCATGAACACAGCTGATTTGTTTGATTTAGTGATGAACCGCTCCTGTAGACACTAATGAAGGCTGAGGAGACGTTTCAGCAGTTAGATTAAGGTGTTAAAAAGACGAACGCACAGCGAGGAGATACGTTTCACTTATGTTTTCGCTAACGAACACTAGGTGGTGCTAAAAGCAAGCCAAAACTGCATAGAATCCCTTTAAATTCCAGCATAGATGCAAAAAAAGAAACCTGTTGTGGCTGACAGCTGCAGACAAGTTGAGAAAATCATGACGTACAGATGCAGACAAAGATATTTGTGGGATTTGGTGACTAAAGCTTCTACTCCTGCCACACTGATGATTGTTTAACAGTTTCATTTGGTGACACTTTTTCACGTAAATGTGTTTGACAGCGAATCAGCATGGAAACCTTTTATTTCTGACCTCCGGTTGTAGGATTTTACCACGAGGTCAGCAACCGGAGCTCACAGCTAGAAGAAGTGTGCGTCTGAAAGGTAAAACAACAGAACAGTTTGTAACGGCTGGATTCCTCTTCAGCTCTGTGTTGTGTCTTTTCAAAGCCAACTTAGGTAACTCTCTGAAAACCGATGCTTTTATTTATTACCTGAGCTGCAGGTGTTTCTGTTTTAGAAGCAGTTCTGTTGTGTGATGCAACAAGAGAAGCTGTCAAGTTAGCTGCTGAAAACAGAACTGCTGCAAACAAGAACAGCAACAAAAATCACCAACAGAGTCCACAGTGGTGTCCACAGACATCAAAAGTATAAACCCTCTACTTCTATTACGTGAGTTTCAATTAAAAAAACTCACAGCTTCTTATAGTGTTTGTGTAACAGGAACATAATCAGAGCTTTGAGCAATTAAAGCCATACTAGGCAACTTTTTCATATTTTAAATCATGTTCTTGAGCCAGTTTGTGCTAAAATGACCCTTTACAGGGTTAATTAAATGTCATTCAGACCCCCACCGCCCTCTGTGGCAAGAATACTTGCAACTTCAGAGTGGCGGCCTGGTCCCTGTTGGACTTAGTAAAAATGGAGCTGACATACCTGGTGCTGCAGTCTGCTTCCAGCATGTTTCCTGCATGTTTTAGATCATGAACACAGCTGATTTGTTTGATTTAGTGATGAACCGCTCCTGTAGACATTAGGTATCCATTATCAGAACTTTGGGGTAAATTTATAGGAACTTTCCGACATGCAGGTGTCTCCACTTGACCGGGCCAGCCGAACGAACGTTTTCAGGTACTTTCTGAGTTCCTGATCAGGGTAGGTACTCGGCCTGGTGGAGCCGCTGCAGAACTTTTGGTTAACTCACGCTGATTGGTTGTAACGCAGTAGGAAATTACATCAGCAGGCGTTGTCCAAAACAACCGGCAGTAGTAAAATTAGAAGATTTGCCAGTGAAGCAGAATGGAAGCGAAAGAAAATAAGCAACAATCGCGCTTAAAATTAAATTCCAAACACCGAAAAACACAGCAGAATTCCCCCACAGCTGTTACTAATCTCTCAACACTGGAAAACACGGGAAAATTCCTCCACAATGACTTAATTCATGGGACTTTGTTATCTCACACAGCACTGTAAAAAACAGAGCTTCTTCTGGTCATTAAACACCACATTTTACATCACACAGCTGCTCTTGTCCTCCAACTGGATTCAATTATGATATACTTTGACAGAATAAATGCTTTTAATGTTATTAATGTTACTGTGGACACTTTTTGGCACAGATCAGTGACATCATTCACTGCCGAAGCAGTCGCCATATGCTGATGTCTGTGCAAAGTCCTGAAAGGGCCGAATTTGAATGGAGACACAACAGCTGAGAGGACCGGGACATCGAATCTCCCGGAAATTTCCCCCTCCCAGAATTTATCCTGAAGTTTACCGCAATCAAAACACACCTACTAATGAAGGCTGAGGTGTTAAAAAGACGAACACACAGCGAGGAGATAAGTTTTGCTTTCACCAGTGGACACTAGGGGGTGCTAAAAACAAGCCAAAACTGCTAAGTGTGCCTTTAATTCACTATTTAGCAGAATCATAGCTTTGGGATGATAAACTGACTCTCCTGCAGTCTTGTCATATTGAAGTTATATTTCTAATTTAGAGCCTTTATCTTGAACATGTTGCTTTATTTTAAAAAGTATCATCTGAGTGATCTGTAGATGGATTTGAGAGGAAAATCACACTGAGAAACTGTAGCTTTGATGTAAAAACCCTGAATCATAAATCAAAATGTTTTCCTTTAAGGCTCTTTGTCTTCACATATTCAACCACCGCGTACACGTTTAGTGTTCTTTACAAAATCTTCCCTCACATCTCTTTGTGTCAGCATTTTCAAAAAGCTCCTTTGGATTGGATTAGTTAGGAACCATCAAATCTTCTGGGGGTTTTCATATCTTCTGACCAGAAATGAGACAAAGCCATTTCTGTGACTGAAATAAAAGAACAGTCTGTTGAGTTCCTGAGTGTTAGGAGTTGTAAAACATTTTACGTGAGGTGAAAATGGAACATATGGATGTCAGATATGAGTGTAAAAAGGTGACGGTCCATGAGGAAACCTCCTATTTCTGAAGTGTTGAGTTACCGTAGTTACATAAATTCATTCAATCAAGTCATTAAACATAATTATCTTGTTTTGTAGAAATAAACTTGGTACAGTTTTTTCTCTCATTTCCCAGGATATGTGTACAACACATTACCTTCCACAGTTCTGCTCTGACGAACTAATTTCCCCGTTTAGATTACCAATTAAAATTCATTTCATTAAAACGAGTGTCTTCATTCACCCAGCAGCAAAAGGAAAAAAAACACAAGTTATTCATCCAAACAACAGTTTTGTTGTCAAGGTTGTTTGCTTTTGTATTCTCATTAAATGCATCCTTTTTGCTCGGAGGGGATTTTCTATTCAGCTTTTAGAGAATCTGATCATTTATGCTCTGTCATCTGCTCTCCTGCACTTTATTTGTCTCTACATGACAGCTCTTCCTGTTTTCTTTGCTTTTAAAACAAACTACAAACTTTTTTTCTTCTGTTGGCTGCAGATTTATAGATTTCTGAATGCTTTGTGGTTTTATGTGGAGCTTTAAGTCTCACAGACAGAACAGGGGAGGAAATCTGGATTACTCAGCATTTTGTGTTTATATCACAAACTCCTGACTCAAGGCATTTTGTTGTAAATTAAACTGGATAAATACTAGCCACTGTCTTCACTATCAAATATTACTTTTAACCATTTGTTTATATTAGTGGCCCACTCAGATTCAAGTGCACCCATGAACTAAACAAGGGGTAAACTCCAGCTGCCAAAAGTGAAGCTAACGCTGAAGTGACAAAAATTGCAGTTCCCCACTCGTCCACTAGGGGCTGGCTCCAGAAAGGAGCAAGTTCCCATTGACTCCCATGTTAAAAATGCCAACTTCACAGCAGAAATAAACATGTTTACAGCCTGGTTCAAAAAACATTAATAGGTCTACTTTACAGTTATTAAAACTCTGAGGGGGTGAATTTTGATTCCTGCCATCTGTCCTTTTGATTGACAGGTAGTAGATGAGCCGTCAGCGCTAGCGCTAGCTACTTGCCCCCCTGTTTGCTCCAGATAAGGCCTCAGCCTCGGCCTCACGTCACACAATGTTACAACCTAGAAGGCAGATGGTAGCGGAGTCGCTCAACCACGGTTTTCTGGCTAACTTGCCAACCTCCGTTAGCTTCGGTTAGCTCAGTTAGCTTGTAGCTACATCGGCTCAGAGTTTGATGGGTGTCAATCATCTGCGCCCACCCTCACAACCATGCTCGCAGCTTCATTTTTGTTTTTTCTGGGAGTGACGAGACAAGATGGTGGTGGTGGGAACCGCCCACTGGGCTTCAATTCAGCTCTTCAGAAAACCTACAGGTGACGGCGCCGAGGGTTCGTCCATTAGTTATTGGACCTAAATTACAATTTCTTTACAGATAAGAAAATTATAAAACCTCTCCTGATTGAATTAGGAGTAAATTCATCTTTTCTTTAGTTACAGCTGAGTGTAAAGAAACCTTTCTTATTTGCACACACAGCAAACTTTATTATTGGTTTATTGCCGTAATTTATTCTGAAGGTGTTTGCAGCTTTCGTAGCAGCAGGAGGAGGCAGAATGTGAGATGAAAATCAGCCATTTATTTTCATCAAGACATTTTCTGATGTTTTGTAGCTTCTCATTGATTTTGTAATGCAGGACTAGTTTGTTATGATCTAAAAATCCTGGTAACTATGACACTGACTATAAATTCAGACTTTTATACAAGCGTAGCTCAAAGTGCTTTACACAAAAAACTAAGAACCTCAGATCATTTAAATTCAAATATACAAAACCAAATACTTGTAGCAAAATATTTAATTCATTCAACTCAAAATGTAAGAATAGAACATAAATATAACTCCAATAAACTTTTACTTTAATATGAAAACATCTCTAAATTTTCTCTGTTGCCATGAAAATAACTTTGCTGATATCAAATTGTAGATAAAGAACAGATAGTCAATAAGTCAAAAGTGCATCAGCATCTATTCTGCATCGTTTTTATTTTTATAGCGTCTTTGCTCCGCCACACACTGACTCTATGCTTGGCTCGACCGTAACCTCCTCCTGCTGGGATGTCTACCTGCTCCCGGAGGTCATTCCCTCTGAACAGGTGGAGAGAATGTGATCAGCACACTCAGCAGTAACCCCATGCTGCAGAGAAGGATGCACTTTTCAAGCCAAATAACTCTGGTAACCATCCCAGTTCCCCTCATTTTAGCCTTGTGCATAAGTTATTTAGAAATAACATAAATTAGGGCAAAAACTGTTTAGTTTATTAATAAATATCGTTAAACAACCCATTTCTGTTATCAGCAGGGAAGTGAAAAGCCTAGAAATGTGTTATCATTCTTAACACAAGACAATTTGCACCTCATTTTATGAGAACTTCATATTAAGGTCAACACATGATTTATTTTCATAAAACAGGGCATCAAAAGTCTTGAATATGTTTGGCCTTCTTACTGGAGTTTATTTGCATCTTGCTTATTGAGCAAAAACAACTTTGTATGCCACATAAATTGGTGGCAAGGAAATATTCCACGGGAGTGAATTGAACATTTCCCTGGGGCACAAATTTATAACAAATATAAATTTGGGTGGCTAAATAAAACGGAGTGGACAAAGAGAAGGAAAACAAGTGAGGAAAATGTCTGTGGCTGCTATTTAAACACCAGCTTTCTGAATTGCCTCTCTGCAGATGTTCCAGGGGTCTCTTATTATAACCTCAGTGCAAATGTTAGGGGCGATTTTGACTTAATTTGCAAAATAAGAAATGTAGCACAGTCCTTGAGTGGCGATAATGCTTAAATTGGTGTCTGAAAATGGCTGTTGATGAGTCTGACTCAGAATACGTTGGACCTTGTGACAGTACAACGTGTAGCTCTGATTAGATCTCTGCAGGGTTTCTTTCACTTTCAGCCTTACTATTGGCTTCCTTCACAATACACTGGGTGGATGCAGCCTGTGCTTAGAATAGTGTGTAACGCGTCCTGCCTTTACCTCGGCACAGGAAATCATTGCACAGTGGTTTAGAGAATAAAAGGTGAGGGGAGCAGAAGGAGGGTGTGCATTACTTTTAGAAAGTGGGAACCTTTATTATTATTATCGTGTAAATACAGATTAAAGGGTTCAGGTTGAACCCTGAAATTTTAGTTTAAAGGTTCAATTTGTAAGAATGAAGTAAGAATGACATCCTGTGGTCAAATTTGTTACCATAATCACTGTCTCACTAATAATACATTGTCATATCTGGTGTTAGCACTCTTGGGTGTTTTACGTTAGGGATTATTACGGTAGTATGCCTCCGGTATTAGAAGAAGTGCGGTTGATTGCTGTCTTGCTGTTAGCTTGCTGTTATAGTTCTGAACGACTCATTAAAGGAAGTAAAACACCACGATTGACTCATTAATCACTTCATTCACACATTCTACTGATCTGGCAGCAGTCTGTCTGCTTTAGCTTAGCATAAACAATGGAAGTGAATGGCAGGTACTAGCATGCTAGTACTTGCCATTCACTTCCATTGTTTATGCTAAGCTAAAGCTAAACTAAAGCAGACGAACTGCTGCCAGATCAGGAGAATTACTGCGCTGGTTACAAAATACTTTTCCCCACTTATCTAACTCTGGGCAATATGTCAACAGGGTGGAATATCCGATTAAATGTAAAGACTATACTGTATTTTGTTATGCGTTATGTTAAAAGTACATGCATATTATATGGTTTAGTGGAATTAGTCGACATAACAGCTGGATTTTCTATTAGAAAACACACCAGTAATTTTTATAGTGACTAGTAGTTTAAATGCGTCACCGCATTTGTGCTTTTGAAGAAATCAAGTTTGAGAAATGGTCCCAAACACTCACCTCAGTCACCTCAAAATAATCTCCCTCCTCCTGGTTTTATTCAGGTGTTTTAATCTTTACAAGATGCTTTTGAATTTTGGAAGAATCAAAACTAAATCACTTTAATCTGCTGCCAGATGATTCTAATATTACACCTCCCGTCTGCTAGTTGGGCACTTTGCCGTGCGCATGTTGAACAGAAAAACACCCACTGTGGAACATTGTTATTAGTCAAAAGCAGCCCAGAATAACTGACATTATTTATCTAAAACAAATGTTCTCAAAGCCAGACCCAGAGAGAGCAAACACGTGTTGTTTCCAGCTCCATCACGGTCACTTACACCCCGTCACCTGCTTTCACGCAGCTCCTGGAATTGCCAGTCCAAAGCAATCACAAAAGTTTTGATGAGTCTATATATCGTCCTCCGCAGAGTTTTGATGTGACACGTTTACTCACAGAACCTCCTTCGATACATGAAAGCACACACCTGAGGCCAAATCTTTATTTCCTTTTGGAGGAAAATAATTACCCCACTGACAGATCTGTCCAGCCTTCATATCACGCTCTCATCCCTGCAGTTCCTTATCTGCTTTGACGTTTGAATTAGGTGCTGCATTGTGCGCGTTTTGAGCGGCGAGTCCAGCTCGTGTTTGCTGTCACACTGAGTCACTCCCGGAGAGATGATGACCGATGTACCATGCTCTGCTGAAAGTCCTAATAAGCGTAGCACCGCACCTGCCCCGAGGAAGCCGGGCAATATCAACCATGTGATCTGCAGGTCGGCTGGGATTTGTATCCCAGGCCTTCCTCTGATGAATGAATCATTTCCTCTCATACGTGTCTCCAAACACATTGTATCCAAAGGCTGGATGGTGGAGCACATCAAACACAGACGAGGATATGAAGAGAGGAGAAAACACAGACACAGCGCTGTCATGAATAAATGAAAACCTTCTTCAGGGAGAAAAACGCTGAGGGAAAGAAAATGGATTTATGTTGGATGTCTTGAAATATATATTTATATTGAGCTAAGGCAAGCCTGAAGATATTATCCCAAGTAGAATGACAATTTAACTTTGTAACTTGATTTCCTTTTGCGTCTCCCTCTGTGCCTCTTTCTGTGTCTCACTTTCCACTGAATTTATTTTGATAAAAACCTTAAAGTAATTGCTTCTCTTTCTTTGCAGGCTGACTGATTTTGTTTTATTGTTTGTTTGCGACAACGGCCTCCAGTGGACCATTGTTTTGATCGTGATATTCTATTTCTGTCTTCACCTTTTTAAAGGGACATGACATCAGAGAATCCCCAGTAAAAATGTTGTCATTATTTATTTTATTGTTTCATTTTAATTAAATTATTTTACAAAAGCTTTAGAAGTATTGGAAATTGATTTCCATAGTAATAATAATAATAATGCATCCTATTTATAGGTGCTTTTCAGGACAATCAATGTCATTGCACATGAAAACAATAATTAATACACAATTAAATATAATAAAGATAAAACATGATCCACATGTAAAAAAGTTTCATAAAATCTTTCAGTGTCGTTCCACTCTCAGAATCCTAGAGAACACGTCTGTCTGAAGAGGAGAATTTTGAGGCAGGATTTGAAGTAATGGAGAGCATCTGACTATTTTATGTCCAGTGGCAAAGAGTTCCCAAGCGTGTTGCTTGGTTGCTTGGTTGCTTGGTTGGTTGGTTGGTTGGTTGGTTGTGATTGGTTGGTTGCTTGGTTGGTTGGTTGCTTGGTTGGTTGCTTGGTTGGTTGGTTGCTTGGTTGGTTTTGATTGGGTGGGTGGTTGGTTGGTTGGTTGGTTTTGGATGGTTGGTTGGTTGGTTGGTTGGTTGGTTGGTTGGTTGGTTGGTTGGTTGGTTGGTTGGTTGGTTGATTGGTTGGTTGGTTGGTTGGTTGGTTGGTTGGTTGGTTGGTTTTGGGTGGGTGGTTGGTTGGTTGGTTGGTTTTGGGTGGGTGGTTGATTGTGTGGGTGGATGGGTGGGTCCAAACATGTACAATTAAAACAATAAACTCTCTCAAAAATGGCCTAGAAAATGTTTTGCTTTTGTCATTTAATGGTTTGCAATTATAAAAGCAGAACTGAATTGAGGAGTGTGATACTCACCGGGGATGAATTGAGTGTCAACAACCTTTGCCGCTCTGAGAGCAACAAGTTACTGCAGTGCTGATTCATTTCAAGCCCATCAGCTGCACATTATCTGATTGAGTCACTCATCGGTTTATTTTCTACTAGCTCTGTTCTGTTCAGGGTCTCAACGGTGCTCCAGCTCCCATCAAAGGAGACATAAGGTACACCCCTGAATATTACTTGTCTGTCACATGAGCATGTGTGTGGGAGGTGTTAAACATGGGCTAATAGGAATTTTAAATTTACATTTGGATCAGAGTTAATACACTGTTGGTTGAAAACCATGTCTTTCTTTGTGAAAATGTTGTCATTTTATTGCATTTTAGTACCAATTTGGGAGATTTTAGTAACAGTTATTCTATAGGAACACAGGTTTGGTGTCAAACCTGGAACCTAGTTGGAACACTGTGGGAAACGTTCAATAATGCTGAATATGATCATGTTTGGGAGCTGTTAACATAAGAAATAAATAAAGCAACTATAGGTAAATTTGATATGTCTGGTTTAAAATAGCAAGCGTGTTGCTATGAGTCATTAGCATATGCAGCAGCTTCACAATAAACAAAGGACTACATGTCTTCATCACAGGATTTCAAGCCTCGGTCTGTATTCATGTCCCCCTCTAAATGAAAATCAGCTCCTGATGCTTTTTTCTGCTAAGGTTAACAGACATAACATCAAATTTTGAGCCACATCCCAGACACAGAGGGAGACATGGGATTAAACTCCAGAGAATAATCCAAATTATTGATTGTCATCAAAAAATGGCCATCATGAGACTAAGGAAGGTTATGATGTCTACTAGAAGGTGGAGGAGGAACAACTACAGAAGGACCAAACAGTCTCGGTGACAGGTGGACATCCTCTGGGTCAGACAGTTGTAATTCCCACAAAATGACTCCTAGCAGCTTAAGGCTTCACCCGCTCTTCCCACTCCGTCGTCTGAGCTACAATCTGTCTGATTTGTCTTTCTGGCGCTGCTCGTGTCATCGCTCACAATGCTTTCAGCCCCACTAATGCCACCCCTGACAATGGGAGGGCAAAAAGGGCAATCAGTCCACATTCCTCAGACGGGAAGTTTCCTCCGCACAAAGGCAGAATCTGCTGGCGTGTGTGGCGTGTAAAAATCAAGAGGAATGGATTTCACTCCGAATGCGCGTAACTTTCCTTCATTTTCTTTTATCACCTGAGGAGAAACAGAATGTCGAGGATTTATTATGGTGTTAGCCGTACAATGGTGGAGCAATTCGGTCAACTCCAGCAGTAAATTGGCTTGTCACATAGGATAGCATTACAGAGATGAATGGAAAATGCCAGGGAGCACATTAAATTAAGAATGATGGGAATTATATTAACATTTAAATGAGACAGTCATGGTCCAGTGGGATTACAAGTTTTGAGTGTTTATGGTGTGGAATGATGCATTGTAAGGAAATCAGAAATGGATTTTATGTGTTATTACAAGCCCACGGGGGTTCTTTTCCTTGATGAAACTGATGTGATCACTGATCATTAAAATTAGCCCGTTGCAGAAAACATATCACAACATGTGCTAAATAAACAAGCAGAAGTAGAGCAGGACGAAGTTGGTTGTTTGTTTTTTTATATCCCTGTTGACTCATATTTTTGTTTCTTTTCATGAGAAATGTTGTCACAGTGAGAGTTTTTCTCTGAAATCACAGCTCCTGATTCCTCCTGCTGCAGCAGCCTAGAAGCAATTACAGCAAAACATGTCCAGAGGGGATGGAGAGGGGAAATGAAAGCAGCAAATACAGGCAATGACCTTTGCAGACTCCTAGCACGATAAATGTCAAAGGTTTGCTGTTTTTAATTTGTCAGTTTCCAGAGAAGCCTAACCTATGCCTACTTTCAGCCATGTCGCTCCCATCACAGCAGCCGCTGAAGCGGCACCTCAGAACCCATTACTACCCGCTTTTGCTGAGGCTGGTGCTGTCAGAGCTGCAAATTAGCCCATTTGCAATGTTTCATAATGCACCATAGCAAGAAACAGCATGTTTTTCTCGAGGACGGACGACGCTGAACACTGTAATGTATTGCAAATGTGACACGTTGCAGACAAACCAGTGAATATACTTTGAAATATGTCAGGTGTCACTTTTGCGGAGCTCTGCAATAGATCACGCTATTTTCAGTAGATCTTG
The DNA here is from genome assembly GCA_006937985.1 of Aphyosemion australe. Classification (NCBI taxonomy): domain Eukaryota; kingdom Metazoa; phylum Chordata; class Actinopteri; order Cyprinodontiformes; family Nothobranchiidae; genus Aphyosemion; species Aphyosemion australe. The sequence goes on from SSNS01000041.1 coordinate 2,352,176, forward strand.
ACCTTTCTGTATTTTATTATAGGAGAAGTTAATAAACCTTACAAATAAAGAAGCTGCAGTGACGTGAAATCAGCTCACAGTTTGCAAAAATACAAGAAAATGTATATTTTTCTACACATCATCAAGGTTGACTTTGTTGTTGCCCTCGTCCTTGTGTGTCCGATCCATTAAAGAGCAAGTTCGCAGAGAAATCGCTTTTTATGAGTATGATGCAGGCTGAACATGAAAGTAGTCTTCAACACCTTTTTCCTGCATTAGCCGCCAATAGAAAATAGACGGGGAAACACTCGAGTCAGAAAAGCAACACAGATCTATGTCACACATTAAATTAGCATTAATGGACTCGCCCATCTTGGCTCCTGACCTGGGAAGGCTGTTGTTGGTTTAGCATCCAGGAGAAATCAGAGAACGTCTCGGCTAGTAGAAGCTAACCGTTAGCATTAGCATCTCCACCACACAGCAGAACTCCTCCAGGCTTGTGTTATTTGTGGAGATAAAACATCAACGTTGCAAAACAAACGGAGTCAGTGGTAGAGTCATGTTGCTGTTAGCCAATCAGAGAAGAGATGTTCAAATGTCAGGAGTAATAATGACTGGACTCCAAATCCTGCTGTTTTCTGCTCCCTCTCTTCCGGCTAACTTCTACTTTCTGAAACAGGAGCGCGAGAGCTTTTCTCCCACAGAAAACAACTCACAAGGCATTCATTTATACTAGAGACCACTGCAGAATTATTAAAAAAACAAATTAATGAGTGTTTAGCTTGTTTTTCTTAAGTGTTAAAAGTAAATAATAAAGTATTAAACCTTATAAACATATGACCTCACATTGCTTGTTTATTTACATTATGGTTTTGCATCTGATGTGAAGATGAGAGATGATGAGATGATTGTTATTCAGGTATCAGCTAAATGTGTGTTTGTTCTAACATTTTTGCAGACTAACCTGCTGAAAATGGTGTAAACTTCTGCTGTGGGAATTCTGTGATTTGTGGGCCACCTGTGGAGTCAGATTGTGCATTATTTAATTAAATAATTGAAACAAATCTAACTTTAGTTAGTTAGTTAGTTAGTTAGTTAGTTAGTTAGTTGAATTAATCTTCATTGGGTTTTTTTGGGACCTCTTTTGTCCAAACTTGAATCTGGGTTGACTAGTTTCCTCCTAGAAGGCTCTTAAATCTTGTTTAGCAATGAAAACATTCCCCTTTTGCATTTTTTGATTTGAGGCAATAAGGGCTTTAGTTTAGTGCAAATTAATAATAAAATTATTGTATTAATATTATGGTAATAATAATGCTATGACTTTTGTTCAAAAAACTCCATATTCTTTAGAATTTTTTTGTTTTACTGTTTTTTTTTTTGTTACGTTCATTTAATGATTCAGTGAGATGTAAGGACTTTAGATATGCTCTACCAATTGGTTGACCAGGCAGGCAAAGGGCTACAAAAAAAATCACATTTAATGCAAATGTTTCTGACTATTTCAAAAGGACGTTTGAATTTCTATATCATGTTTATTTATTTGACCAAGCTTCTTAAAATTATAGCAAACAGCAGCATTTTTCCTCAGCAGCAGATTTTTTCCTTCACTTTGACTTTGGCTTTATTCAGTTTAAATTGCTCATTGCAGATTCAATAGTCTGCAAGGCGCTGTGTATGAAAATAACTGTTTACATCCAGAGTAAAACCTTTTTAACTTCCCAGCCACGAGACACGCTGTAACCACGGCCCTTCATGCTGACATGAAAAATATGTTTTCTAACTAATAAAACAATAAACTGTGTCAGCATCGCTCTAAAGTCTTGGTTTGAAGCCCCTAATGTCACATTAAACTTAAATATTAAATATAGACTGATTAATCTCTGGTTCGGCTCTGTTGTGGTTAAAATCATATCTCTCTAACAGGACATTTTGAGTTAAGTTGGGTTCTGTTTCACACTCTGTGGCCCCTCTGCCATGGGGTGTACCGCAGGGATCAATTCTGGGGCCTCTACTCTTTTCATTATACCTCTTGCCAGGTGTGATTCTATGCAAACACAGGATTTTTGTTTCACCTATATGCTGGTGATTACCGGTATGCCAGCTTTATCTTCCTCGTAACCATGCTGATAATTCTTCTATAGGTATGACTGCTATTTCACACTGAATGCTTTTTTCTTTTGTTGTTTTTACTGTATATGTTATATTTGTGTTGTAAAGCACTTTGGTCGACTACGTGTTGTTTTTAAAGTGCTATACAAATAAGATTGGTACGACACGGTTTGGTTTGGTATGGTATGGTATGGTATGGTATGGTATGGTATGGTATGGTACGGTATGGTACGGTTTGGTATGGTATGGTATGGTATGGTATGGTACGGTATGGTATGGTATGGTATGGTATGGTATGGTATGGTATGGTATGGTATGGTATGGTATGGTATGGTATGGTATGGTACGGTACGGTATGGTATGGTATGGTATGGTATGGTATGGTTTGGTATGGTACGGTATGGTATGGTATGGTACGGTTTGGTATGGTATGGTACGGTACGGTTTGGTATGGTATGGTATGGTATGGTACGGTACGGTTTGGTATGGTACGGTATGGTATGGTATGGTATGGTATGGTTAAATACGTAAGCTGTACTCGTCCCCTCTGACATTCTGGGTTTGGGTCTTGTAGTGGCTGATCAGTGAAAAGACCTGCTGGTCAATTCCACATCAGACTCCATCATCCTTGTTAATGGACTTTTCGGTTTGTTCCGCCGCCTCTTCTGTCTCGAAAAGCACGGTCGTCCTTTCAAATAAAAGTGTCAGAGGACGGTGGTCTGAGTTTTATTCAGATGCAGCTCTTTATGCAGCTAGATGGAGTTTCAAAGGTGCAGCCAGCTGTGAGGATGTTCACTTTTCAAAGCTCATTGAGGGAAACAACAGCAAGATGTCACATGGCATCTCTGGTTCTTCCTCATTAATGAGGCATCAATTATGAATGCAGGATGTAACCAAAGCTGAACGCTGCTCGGAAAATTTGAATACAAAAAGCCAGAGTCTGAAAATGTTGTAATCTTAAAGGTTACTTTCCGTGTAAGTGAAAATCCGTGCAGAGTCCTCGTGTCTCTGAAGTAGCGGAGCTCTTCAGCATGCAGCTCAACGACCTTCATCGTGTAACCGGAACTTCTCTCCCCTCCTGAGGGCGTTAGTGCCGCAGGCTTGGACCGTTTCCAAGGTTAGGTGGAGGGTCCTGGTCCTGTTGGGAGGTGATGAGGTCACATGTTCAGTGCCCTCTGCTGTTGATAAAAAACCGCAACCGAAAGAGGAAGGGTAAAGAAGTTCAGCTGCTCTCCAATGGTCTGCCCAAATCGGCCAGATGTCAGTGTTTTCAGAGTGGAAAAGGTCAAGCAGAGGTTCGTGTTAAAGAGGAGACACAAAAGGGTCATTTCTCGTGTAGCTGTGTTAAAAACGTGTCTGGTAAGGGAAAAACTAAGAACAGCTGTTTGCTTCAACTAAAGGGCAAAGAGCAAGCAATTAAATGTATGTTTTTATTTTTTTAATTGGTGAAAAAGTCCTTATTTTGAATTTGCTGCCCTGTTCAGAAACGAGCGTTATCTCACATATTAGATGAACTGTGTTTCAAAAACTAAAGTTTTTAATAGACATCATTATTTAACAGATTCAAACAGAATTTTCATCCCTGCAGAAGAATAAAGGTGCTGCTGCCAACCAGAACCTTCTGCTTCACCAACAGAACCGGTTTTCTAATGCAGTGATAAACAAGGCTGTTCTGAAAGCAAAATAAAGAATAAAAAACTGCTAATTCTGTAAAAGATGGTCCTGGCAGCCTTGCTGTGTAATTGATCGTCCAGCCGACTGCAGCGCTCATCCAATCAATACTTCTCTGCATTGAGATGCTCAAAAAAACTGGGACACTTGAGAAAAATGGTGGTGATTGTTTTTCTCTGGTTTTTCATGTTTGCTTTTGTAACTACTTATGTTTCAGGGTTTCATGCATTAAGGATTTTTTTAAATATCTGCATGACCATCCTTTTCTGTGTACATAAACAGAGTAGTGTGCAAAATTCTTTATTTTTTTAAGTAGTTTTGTGCAATATTTTCCCATGTTCATTCTGGGTTTTCAGGTATTTCCTGACCATTTTCAGATAAATGTTTCTTAGTTTCGTAAAATGATTAAGAATCATTCAGACATAAAACCTCAACAGATAAGCTAAGATTTAAATTTAGATTTTTAGGCATTTGGTTAACAGCAAAAACAATTAAATAAAGCAATTTTTAAATAAAGCTGAATTGAAAAACACAGAAAACTATTGTGCAGCTGATCTATGAGAGAATGACGAATCTTTCAGGTTCTGTTTTAGGTCTTAATTGGATTTAATTTAGACACACGCTGCATATGATACTTTTATAATCAGCTACAAAGAATGAAATGAAAAGGAGTGAAAACGCACCCAAAGTCTAAAATAAATAAGGTCCTGCACGAACTATTTTTTTAAAACCACTAAAAAATTACAAGAGCCTATTTTTTAATGTACAGCTCAAAGGTGCAGGGAGTACAAATGCCATCTTCTGGTCAAATGTGGGTACTGCAGTCCATGTTTACAAACAAGCCCACGCTCAGCAACTGTTGCCAGTTACGGATCAGCGCCAGAAGATTCTAGCTGATGAGCAAAGTCGAGTCATACGCAGTTGATAAGTAGATACGTAGTAGTAATACATTCACTGTAATACTGAGTTTTTGGTACTTGAAAAAGAAGCTTGAGATATTTTTTCAGCTGACTATTTGCTTCTAATTCACCGTTAGCATTATTAGCTCAATGTTAGCCTCTAGCCTGCTTCACTCAATATTAGAGTAAAACAAAAAGATGTCGTGCCTTCTTAGGGGTACAAGAAATAACTTCTGGGTCTTTCCACAACACTGCTGCTTTTTTCTGACTGGTGTCAAATTACAAATGCCAACGCTGCAGTGTTTGCTGGCGCTTGGCTCAAATATGATTGGCGTGGAACCAGGAAGTATGGAAGTGGGACAGGTTGTAAACATAGACTATGTCCCTCTTTGGCCTTTTTAAAAGGAGTAAAACTGACAACCCCCCAGCCAGCTGAGAAGGAAATCTGTTTCAATGTAACCTTCCTTCCAACGTGATTGAGACATCAGACTGTTTTGGGATTATTTCACTTTAAAATTCTTATATATTGCACCTTTAAAGTAATTTAGTGTGGATGCTTTTGCACATTAGAGCAAAATTATATAACTTTGTTTTCCTCCACTCCTGTGAGAATGTACAATACTAGATATTAGATTTTTTTTTTCTGTAAAGAGATGGGTCAAAAGATTCAAGCCTGAAAGCAGTTTCTGATTACCAAACTGGATTCAGCTGAGGAGTCACTTTTTGGGGGGAACTCTGACGACCATGTTCAGAAAAACATCCCTTCAGGCAACGCTGGAGCGCTCAGTCTGCCAGTTTTCTCTGTCAAACCCTCAGACAGCCTGAGCAGAGCTCATGTCATAACAACACAAACTTGAATTATTAATGAATGCCTTCACCAATTGTTCAGATTCTATAATGAAGCTGTTATATTTTTAAATTAAAGCTGAATTTAACCCTGTTGGTTTAATGTAACTAAAACTTGTTTTTATCATCATTATGATGGGCTGAATATTCTCACATCAAAATAAAAAAATTAATTACAGTTATTTAGTTGAAATTATGATAAAAGTCCAAAAATTCCAGACACATCATCATGACCTGCCACTTTCCTTGAAATACCTCAGAAAAATCAACAGGTGGCACCCTGTCCTCTCCTCATCACTACCTCCGACTCCCTGAGCAGCCGGTTTTTAAAATCAGCACAAAAGTGAAACTGAAGTCTGTTTGACTTCTTGACTGTTTGAAACTCTTCTGGGAAGCTTCACCAGAACCAGTGGGAGAGCTCTTACTTTGTGAGGCAGAATGTGGAACTTGTTAGTTTAATGCCGTAACGTCTGTATGAGTGTCCCATCCACATCTTTTGTAATTACACCGACAGCAGCTGTATGAGAGGATCCATCAACTCTATTATTCAGCTTCAAGTGGGAGGAGTGACGCCACTTTTTATGAACAAAAACTCAGAGACTCAGAATTCAGTGTGCTGGACTTGGTGGGACAAGATCTTTCTTAGAATATTTAGTTTGTTGGATTCCATGTTTGTCCTTTATAACCCAGAAATGTGTTTTGAATTTTAATCTTGCAGTAGTTTTAGCACCAAAGAGACATTTTGTCTCTGATGGACTTCATTACTGTAGGCTTTTTAAGTACAAGTTTTCTGTAACTGTATTCAACTTGAAGGTAAAGGTTCTCAGTCATCCAGGTCATGGTAATCCAAAGGGGTTTGAATGAAGGCAACTGGACTTCTTTGGTGTCTTGAAGACTTTTCGCTTCTCATCCGAGGAGCTTTGTCAGTTCTGACTGGAATATGGGAGAGTTGAGATAATAATAATCTGTTGTTGCTTAACGAGCAGAAACTACCTATGAACACCCCTCCTCCCTACCCCCTGATGAGTCGTTAGCCTCTATTGTGTGGGACTCGTGTTGATTAGATGCAGGAGGGTGTGACCTAGACTGAAACTGTTTGGGAATAAGTCTCAGAGCTGCATTATAGGTGCTGGAAAGTTGAAACCTGAGTCCTCCTCCCCTATTTAATGTAGGTTTTTCCTGTTTGTCATAGATAGCTTCCTTCACTCATCTCTCAAACAATCTATCTTCTCTGTCCAGAATGTGGACTTTGTCATCTTCAAAAGAGTGTTCCTTGTCCTTCAGGTGTAGGTGGAGGCCAAGAAGGCAAAAATAGAACCCGATCCTATCTTTAGCAGCGCGGCGTGCCACCTCTGGGACACACCTGAAAATTTCTACATCGCGGCTGGTTTGAATCACCCCCATAGACTATAATGGATTCTATTTGAAGTAGTGATGCTCCGCTGCTGTTCCGCACTGCTGATGCTTCCAGTGTGAAGTAGGGGTAACTCTCTGACTTTTACTTCCAGGGGGGGCGGTGAGCTGCAGACACAGCCGCGCTCGGGAACCATTTGGCGGTTTTGGTGGTTAGCTACCGGCAGAGTGAACTGCTATTGTTGTACAGCAGGTAGAGACCTCCCACTAGTGTTCGTACCCGAACCACAAAACTGTTACGTTTCTGGTCAGCAGAAGGCTACAGCGCGCTGTCCCAATGTGAAGGTGCTCAAGTTTCTGGCTGAAGAACCACTGAAACCAGTTTGAAAGCAATAGCTTTAAGTGTTAAAATCTCTTTAGTGTTGATTTCTTGAGCCGTACTTTTTACTTTTTCTCCGCTAGATTCTAAAGTAATTATCCGTACTTCATACTCTACTACATTAACTAAAATTTTCAAAAGTAAAAGTACTTTAATTTGCGTTTTGTCCAACCCCGGCCCCACCCTTGGTCCAATGGAAACTAGGAGCACACTCCCTTTTCCGTGCTGGACTGCAGTTCCAGAGGTAATAGTACTTTATTTCGTGTTTTCCCCCTCACACCTCTACACACACAACACATATTTAGTCGAACACCTTTACTTTTTTACTTTCAGGTACATTTAGTACTTTTACTTAAGTCAAAAAATTCTTGGCTGCTTCCTCTTTTACGTAAGTAATTTTTACCCCTTTGTCTGTACTTTTGCTCAAGTAGAAAAAATCAAGCACTTCTTCCACCACTGCATTTAGTTCTCGCCGTTTCCTTCACTCATCCTCCGAGGGGTGTTGGAGGCAAGATGAGATACGTGCAGCTGCTGTTCCCACATGCCCCACGTTGTATAACTTTACAAGGTCTGTTACTTTGAGGCACAGATTACAATCTACAGCTGTTTAATAGAGCAATCGTAAACGTCTCCAGCACCTTTAGGATTTAGAGTTTTCTCCTGCTTTGGGTGGGAGCAGCAGCTTGCAGAACGCTTCATCAAGATCACGTGTCTCCAAACGTGGAAAAATGAAGACAAAGACTTGCAGGTTTTAGAACAGCTCACTGTGAGAGCCTCACAACAATCAACAACCTCGCAGCAGAACACAACTCTGCTTTGAGTAATAGCTCAGCAAACCCCCTGAAGGGAGAATTAAAGAGGTGGGCATGATGTGCGCTAGCTAAGCACCTCAACACACGATTACTTGCCGAGATGCCGTGCTCTGCAGGCTTGCTGAATCTTGTCTGAATTCCACAACAAACTCAGGGAAGCAGCTCATGGAAAATTCCACCTTTGTGGCATTTAGGGGGCAAGATGAGAAAGATAAAGGGCAGGTTCCTTCCTGTTGGAGACAAAAATCTAACATAATAAGGTTTCTTTTTGTGATTTATTGTCTTGTTTGTTCTAAACATGGATTTTCAACCAATTTTCTTTCGTTTTAATTTCTCTTTTTCCTTCCTTTAGTGTTTATTTTTATTTATACTTGATGGGGAAAGGGGCACAGTTGTCGATAAATAAGAGCTGAGATCTGAGTTGTTGTTTTGTGACAGGAAGCCACTCCTTTCCCTGGAAAAGTGGTGCAACACAGAATGCCTGTTTTTTTGTTTGTTTGTTTGTTTTGTTTTTTTGATTATTTCTTTCAATCAGTTACATTCAGTTCTGATTTATCCTGTTAGATTATACTAGATTGTACTTTTGTTATTATTCCTCTTTTCTCTGAAGTGCTGGTGCTGCTGTAACGAGTGAATTTCCCCACTGTGGGATCAATAAAGTCTATTCTATTCTATTCTATTATAACTGAACAGATATAATAAAAATCAGCTGCACTTTAAGGAATTTTCAAATTCAGTTCTTTTCAAATGATTAAATTCTTTATTTTAACGTCGGTTTGGGCTGCAGAATTCATTCGTGTTTGTAACTCTAAAGTTTTTTGTTTTTTTTCATAGAGCGTTGTTTGGTTGTGTTGCTTTCAGAAACTGAGCTTGACGTAGATAATAGGATTATATTTTAGAGGAAAAATGAGGATAACAATTATTCTAAAACAGAATTTTAATTTGTTTTAAGTTTTGTGAAATGTGATTTGTGTTCTGATAAGCCAAAAATCCCAGCCAGCACACAGGTGGGCCCCATATGGGATCTATATGGGCAAGCTGTATGGGTCCCAACAGGGTTTGTCCACGGTTTCCATGGTGGCCCCACAGGGGTTTGCTGGTGTTTGAGTCAAACCCTCTGAAAACCCATGTAGGACCCGTTAAAGTCTATGTGGGCAAAAATCTTTCTGGGCAAACCCCCATGGGGTCACTGTGGAAACCGTGGACAAACCCTGTTGGGACCCGTACGGCTTGCCCATATTGATCCCATATGGGGCCCACCTATGTGTGCTGGCTGGGATGTAGGTAATAGTGTTTATTTAAATGATACCTTCCAGGAATTATTAGTTTTGGTTTTTTGCATTTTTTTTAACTTTTTGACGCCGCTGACTCCTCGATGCTGATGTAAAGACTCTTTAGGAGCTAAAACATGTAACGTTTTGGGTTTTTATGGCAGGAAGATCCTTCTTTTATAATGAAATGTGTCCCTTACTGGATCAGTTTTGCACACTGCTCTGCACACACCTGATTTAAAGCATGCACGCCCCTGCATGTCGCAGCTTTCTCTCTCTGTGTGTGTGTGTGTGTGTGTGTGTGTGTGTGTGTGTGTGTGTGTGTGTGTGTGTGTGTGTGTGTGTGTGTGTGTGTGTGAGAGAGAGGTGCTACAGTTGAATTTGGTTCAGGACAGTGTTCTAAATTAAGAGAGACAGTTCTGGTTTTTCTAACTTTTCTAGAGTTTATTTTAGCTTTCAAGCCCTCAATTGGAGCTCCCATTGTGCTGGCTGCCTTTGAACTACAACCGTTTCAACAGATTAAAATCTGGGTGCTGGGTTTATGCTTTCACACGGCATTCAGCATCATCCAGATGATTCAGAGTCCCTCGGGGATCCGGGATTGGCTCATCGGCGTATTAATCTCCTCAAACTGACATGTCACTGAAGCCTGTTTCTGCCTGATAGAAACCTTTATTCTCTTTTTTTTGCTTTGCTTTAATAAAGGTTTCTCGCTCTCATCACCTGCATAAAGATAAAAGAAAAACTAATGCACCTTTGAGAAATAAATCATGAGCCACTTTCTGAGAGAATCCTGATGTAGTGTTTGTTCGAGTCAGGACAGGTTCGTGCTTTCATTTCCACCAATTCAACCTGTCTTTCCCATATTGCAGGTGAAAGACGTAAAATATTCAGTTATTTCTTAAAAGGTCACATGACAACATCTCCATGCTTGATTTTTTTTCTCTTTTTTGCTCCCATAGCTCAGCAACCCGGCATTTTTTAAACTCATTATTCACTTCCTGTCGCGCTTACAGTGCGATGAGCAGTTTGATAAGACGTGTGCACGGTGAATGTCAGTCAGGCGTCAGCACAGCGGTGCATCTCTTACCTGAGAGTGGAGGGGTTGCAGGAGACTTGCACCCCTCGGGCTTGTGAGCGACCATCATTCCACCCCCACCCTGTCTGAGTCCTTGCTGCTGATTGTAGCTGCACCATGTCAAAGATTGCACAGATAGTTTCGAGGTAGTCTTGTATCAGCTGTTTTATCCACCTGCATGAATCACATGTCGCTGAATTTTTACCTTATCATGTTGGAACTAAAGGAGGATTCAGATTTTTCTAAGAAAAGCCCAGACAGGCTGTTTCTTCCTGTTCTTTAAGCCTAACTAATCATTTTGGTGGGTGGACATACTGTAGGTAGTGCTCAGGTGTTTGAGTCCCATCATCACCGGCTGTAATCCCACTCGTGAAAAACAAATATGTTGATTTTTACATGAAAACTTGCATATGTTGCTGATATTTCACAAATTTTACCCATAAAATGAACAATTAAACTTCATAACCTGGAGTTTTAAAAGAAAAACGAGTCTTCTACAGGTGAATTGGGTTAAATGAACATATTTAATAAGATGAAACAGACAGAACTTTGATCCAAACCAGCGTAAATGTTTCCTCTCACAGCTAAACTCTTTGCTTTCGTGCAATGCAACATTCCAGGCAAGCTGAAACACGATCGTGTGTCTTCTCTGTCTAAAGGAGTCAGTTAAACTGGGTGGATGCAAGAAAAGGGTCACACACATTAAACTTTAAGAGAGCAAAAAGTTGTATTCATTTGGTTTTAGTTCGGATTTATTCTGTTTTAGTTGTTTTTTCTATATCTGAGTTCTTAAGAACTCTGACTTTTATTTTGAAGGTGTTTGTTGGAGCTCAGGTGCACCCAGACTTATTCTAATGTAATCATTTGTTGCTTTATTAGATAATAATTAAATCCTCCAAACAGCTAAAGAAACAAATGGAACAGAAAATATTATTTTTCAGTGTCTGATTTCTATTAAATCTATTGAAAATAAGATCTTCAGTTTTAAATTACCCTTCCATAATGCACAAGAGTAAAACTCTAAACTTCCTTGTTCTGAACAGTGGAACTTAATTTTTAGAGACATCAACAGATTTTTGTATTTCTTATGAGACTTGATTTCTGGAAGTGTTTTGTTCAGTCATGCTTGTTTTTTCTGTCATCATGGGGGAGGAGACGGTTAACATTCAGTTGCAGCAGGGTGTGGGCTTGCTCCAAGGCAGAAGGGGGGGGGGGGGGGGGGGGGGGGGGGGGGGGGGTTAAACCCTGCTGCTGCTTTGCTATTGGTGGACAGGAGGACAAAAATGCCCGCACCTGGTGCAGGTAAACAGACTCACTGCAGGCACAGGAGAGGTCTGTTGGGATCGACTGGAGGGATTTATGCACCTTGGAGATCTCAGAAGGTGGTTTGTGTGTGTGGTGGTGGTGGGGGGGGGTTGTACAGGTTTGTGTTATCTGCTCTATTATGAAAAAAGAAGAGTTGTATTTATAATTGTGTTGCTTTGCTGTGATTGTGTCTAATCTCTTTTTTCCAGACTGCTTTTATGTTTTTCCTATCCTACATGTTCTGTTTCACATCCAGAATGAACCTGGAGGATGATAGAAATGGGAATGAGACGAGCATGAGGGTTTGGGTTGGTCTGGCTCTCAGAAGCATGGAAAACCGGTGGAAACAGGTCCTGTCTTGTGCAGGGAGAGGCCTCCCTGGCGCGCCCTCTACTCACAAACAAACGCCTTAATGGAACCGCTTTCTTTTACTGCATTTGTTCATTTCTTTTCTTTTCTTTTTCTTACAAACCTGCCATTTCTTTTCTGACAGAAAAATGCAAAACTCAGAGCAGAAAAGGGAAACATTTGCGCCGTCGTTCCCGCCGACGAGCTGCCCGTCTGAAACCATCCGCGTGTTTTATCCTTCATTCCACCGGAGTCTGTCTAAAGTGCCAATCAGATTTCAGTGGTTTGAAGAGTAAGACGCCCGGAATTTGCCACCTGACAGGAGCTTTGGAAAAACTAACAAAGGTGAAGAGTTGCAACTTTAATTTTACAGGAAAATGTAGCTTTTGTGATAAAACACACAAGCTTTTATTGTTGTTCTTTGACAACTTAAATGTAAGTTCTGCACAAGCACTGAAAGATGATTTCTCCTCCTCTTCCTCCTCCTCCTCACCTGCAGTTTGAAAGCGCTGCACTGATTGCACTTTAGAGACGTTGCAGGATCACAGAGTGCTGGCAGGCCCACTTTATGTCTTTGGGACTGTCAGTCACGGAGGTTGTTATGTCCTCGTCGCGTCTCTGCCCTTGAATCTTATAAGTCGCCTCAATCCCCACATTCACGGCTTATGTTAGCGTCTCCGCTGTCACAGACAGGGTTCTGTTGGGTCACTAATGTGAAATAAACATATTTTTCATCACTTTGCTATAAAGGAAACTGTTTTCCTGCAAGGTTTTTAAACGTACCTCTGTACGGGACATTTTCCAGATCTCATTCAAAGTCTTTGTCATAATTAAATAAGCAGATGGAGTTCATTTGACATGAAATAAATTACTGGATGATTTTTTTCTACCCAATTAAGACTGAGGGAACACAGTGAGTCACCAAAACAACCAGAACAACTCATCCCTGAATCACTGGGCTGGTGTGACACAATCGTTTTTATCGTTTACAGTAAAAGTTTATCTTTGAAAGACTTTCTGAATATAAATTATTACATAAAGAATCAAAAACACAGAAAACGAGTGAAGGACCAACACACCACCCAGACATGGGGGGCATGTTTCAGCTCAGCTTCAGCTTCCCCTGCAGCCCTGTGAGCAATCAGCCACCTCAGCAGGCCTCACGCAGGAGACGGGCGTGCGGTTTTCCCCACTAAAGGCTTTTCCTGCGTCACACACCTTAGCTTGCTGTTCACCTTCCTGTTTGACACGATGATAATCAGAGGGCTTAGGGCCGCGTACAGCGAAGCAAAGAATACACGCAGGTCAGAGATCAGAGATGAGCTCAGTGTTTGCTTCAAAGCCAGGGTATACACCCACAATCCATTATCCACCCCGTACAGGACCACGTATGTCGTCACAAGAACCACCACGACTTTGGCAGCCCGTTGCTTGGCCCCTCCACCAGCAGCACCGCCGCTGCTGCTGCTGAGCCCCTTCACCTGCTGGCTGTGCTTGTGGAGGAGGATGAGGATCATCAGGCTGGCTAGAGCCATGAGAGCCATGGGCACCACATCTCTGATCACCTGCAGAGCCCCGTAGGTCTCTTTGATCAGCTCTGTAGGAAAGTTCACGTAGCAGAATAGTGCATTGATGGCGTTTCTAGTCAAGTTGGAGCCATTACTGGAACTGACTGAGAACATTATCGCTCCGACACTGAGGCTGGTGCTGAGGACCCAGAAAAAGAGAAACACAAATACCAAATTTTGGGCGACTAAGGCACGAACGGAGGCCCAGCGCGATCCAGGAGGGGTGATGCTGAGGCACTGGTAGGCACTCAGGAGGAAGGTGAGCCAGATGGAGAGGGCTCGGGAGGCTCTGTAGACGAAGATCACAGCTTTGCAGCCTACGTCTCCAAAGACATTGGTCAGACTGAAGGATGCGAGGGTCTCCAGGAGGCAGCGCACGGCCACCACCAGCAGGTTGGTGCAGGCCAGGTGGAGGACGATGGCGTCCGCTGCAAGGAGCCAGGTGTCCTCATAGATCAGGTGGAGGAACGCAGCAATTACAGCGGTGTTACCTGGAACTCCCACAACTGTGATCGACAGAAAGAGAATCCCACGAATAAAACCCTCTGATAACATTCTACGGAGAGCAAAGAGGTGCAAAAAGAGTCAGAAAATCAGGTTAAGTTCAATACACCTGCAGAAGTTACAGTGTTACCTGAGAGCAGGTAAATCTAAGAACTTGTCCCTGACACACTCTGACACCTGCATGAAGTAGTCAGCTTGTTGGTGTCCTTATACCTGCAGACAGGTAACAGCTGTTAGAGCCATTTTGCACGGTCCACCGACTTCTCTTCCCTCTGCCTCCAATTACCTGAGATCAATTCAGATGAGTGACTTGGTCTCTTTTCTGGGTTTTAGACAAGATGTCACACGGGTGACGGAGAGTGTTTTCAGTCATATGGAACAGAAACAACTCATTTAATCAGAGAAAAATCAATTCATCTGACTCTTCCTTCTTGTAGAATAGGATTAAAAGGATTTCTGAGTCAGCGTTTTACCAAATCAGGACTAGTTGTGTTTTCCATCAGTTGAATCAATAGATAAAAATGTTCATAAGCTCCTTTTATGTCTTTTGTATTTTTCTTTTCTACAACTGGTTTTATTGTATGCATAAAATAGATTTCTGTCAGACACCAGCACCACAGTGACCCCTAGTGGACACAGTCAACCCACATTTACATAGGAGAACATGGCATAAGTGATCAAAACTGATTTAAATCTAACTGAAAGACACTCCAGAGGACAGGTTCATGAAAGCTGGGGACATGATTCAGCTGAAGGTCTCAAGCTGAAATGAAGCTTTTGGTATAACGTCTCGTAACACTAGGATGTCTGCAGAAAAGAAAACTGGTTTTTCACAGAAGAGCAGCATAGAAGTCATGGTTGTTTGATTTTGGAGAAATTCTACTTGTCTTTAGTTTTCCTTGCAGAACAATCTATAGACCTAGAGACACATTTGAATGCATCAAACTATGCATACATGTACGGGTGTCTGACATCTATGATCTATTTACCTATTATTATTATGCTTTATGTCCTTGTGACCCCGTCATCATGCTGTTTAGTGCAGAAGAAAATCCACTGTATGTGCTCAGTGCTACCTGAACAAATCACATTGTAAAGATGGATTTTTCTGCTTGACTTGTTTTAATTATATACATAAATCACAGTAAGGTGAAGGAAAAATAAGCAAAAAATAAAATCTGCAGGTTGTCCACTTTAAAGCTGCATTTTTATTTTTGATGAACTACATTACTATATTTTGCTTGTGCATTTTAACAGCTGTAAAAACAGTTTTAGTGGACGTTTTAAAACATTTTAATGAATATAAAATCAAAGCAGGTCACTTTTTATTGCATCAATTTAACAGAATGCAAAAAAAACCTAAAAAATACAAACAAAAAGCACCTTAAACAACATATTTATAGCAGAAAAGATTAAATAAATTCTATTTTGGGGGTTATATTTTTCTGTATTCACAGTGTTACAAAAAGAAGTCATTATTCACATCTAAATTCATGTTTTTTTTCCTACAGGACTTTTTTAATATCTCAGAGGACCTAATTGTGATCCAGCTAAAAAGAAAAATAAATGAGTTTAGTGGATTAAAAATCTGTTTGGATCAGCCGTTACGATTTGATGGAAATATTCCTAATAAAATTACATGACAAGGGCTGAGAAAACCTCTATTGAATAATAAAGTAATTAATTATTAATAAAGTCACAACCGGCACACGCTGGAATCCCCCTGGGAAGGACATGCTTGAACTCGCCGCTTTAATTAGCTCTCTGAACATGTAAACATGTTAAAAACACACAGGAAAAGAACTCATCTGAATGATGTATTCCAGCGCTGACTCCCAGGAGAAAATCTGCTCATTTCAAATAAAAAAAATACTGTTTCTGTAAATTAAACTGACCTACAGAACACCTGATACTACAGATGGGAACTCTTTAAATGCACTTTGACTTCTGCATGCGTCAAAGCTGAGATTTGTGGCTGAAATGGACAATAACTGTTATCCCAACGCCCCTAATTAGTCAAACACACATTGTTATACACCTGCAGCTAATTGTCTTGCACCTCTGTGTCTTTTAACACGCTCCCTGGACATAAAGGATGCACACAACCAAGCACCATCTGTGCCTTCTGCATCAACAACCACCACACACTATTTTCTTCGGTTGGCTGACTGGTTTTTTATTTATTTTTTTTTAACTCTGCAGGGAAATAGCATTATGAAAATATTGAAAAACTGATTTTTAAAAAACTGAAAAATCCAGTTCATTAAAAGCAAAGAAATGCCATTTCAGTCTGTAAGCATGACTGCACTCTCTAGAAAACACTGAAACCTTTTTAAATTCCTTCATGGATAACGTCGGGTTACCTCATGTAAAAATGTTTGATTTGATTTCTGCACAAAAATTGGATTTTGTTCCTCATCGTCTGTAGAACAGGATAAAGCGCGTGTTCCACATCCTTAATGGTCGTGTTGAGATTGCAGTCCCTTTGTGGTGCAAATCCACTGAGACTGAGTTAAAGTTAGTTATTATTTGCTAAACTGGGGGCTGATGGTCTTGAGGGGTATCAGGGGTTATAAATTGAGGACCATTTGACGGTAAATTCACTAACAAGCTCATTTCAGCTTCGGGTGAGAATCCTATTCTTCCAGGTTTGTGCAGTAATCTAGAGACTTTTGTTGTTTGTGGAATATTGATACCAGATTTAACTCTTTTGTAAATCTTGGCTCGTGCAGGTATCATGGATCTGTGTGTGACCATCAAAGGGGTCTCCTTCATCTTGCAAACCGGTATGGGGATCTTGGGGAACGCGGTTGTGCTTCTGGCGTACGCCAGCATCGTTTGCACCGAACCAAAGCTCCTTCCTGTGGACATGATCCTGTGCCACTTGGCCTTTGTAAACCTGATGCTGTTGCTGACCCGCTGCGTCCCCCAGACCATGACTGTGTTTGGGCTGAGGGACCTTCTGAATGACCCCGGCTGTAAGGTGGTGATTTACGCGTACCGTATCGCCCGGGCTTTGTCGGTTTGCATCACCTGCATGCTCAGTGTGTTTCAGGCGGTGACAATCGCTCCTGCCGGACCCCGACTGTCCAGGTTGAAGCCTGCTCTCCCCTCTCTTGTCCTTCCTACTTTTGCAGGGCTGTGGTTCCTCAACATGGCCATTTGCATAGCAGCCCCGTTCTTTTCCACGGCTCCACGTAACGGCACCATCCCTGCCTTCACCCTCAACCTCGGCTTCTGCCACGTGGACTTCAGAGACAACCTGTCCTATGTTATCAATGGGGTGGCTGTTTCTGGGAGAGATTTTGCTTTTGTTGCCCTGATGGTGGGCTCCAGCAGCTACATCCTCCTGCTGCTCCACCGCCACAGCCAACAGGTGAAAGAGATTCGTCGCTCTCGGGGCGGTGGGGCAGAGACCAGAGCTGCCAAAACCGTGCTGACCCTGGTGATCCTTTACGCCGTCTTCTTTGGCATAGATAACGTGATTTGGATCTACATGCTGACGGTGTCAAAAGTTTCACCGGTGGTGGCTGATATGAGGGTGTTCTTCTCATCCTGTTACGCCGCACTCAGCCCCTACTTCATCATCTCCTCCAACAAGAAGGTCAAGAGAAAGATTGTGTGTGCGGCAGAGCACGACCAACCGTTAGTGGACACTCAGGAGTCTAATGATAAATGACTCTGTCTCTATTTTGACAGGTTGCTGACTCTACTGCAAGGCAGCAATTGCTTCTCTTAAATCTCGAATCCCATCACTTTGAGCACTTCTACAGATGACTGGTGGTTGGCTCAACAACAGCACATTTAGAATGAGAAAATACTGACTTGCAGTTGTTATTTGTATTATTATTAAAGTGCAAAGACAAGAATGTATTTTATTGTGTCGTTTTCTGGACATTATGCTTGAAAATCATAATTGGGGTTTTGCAAAAGTTATGCAGCTGCAAGCACAATATTGTTTCATCTTGATCTGCGTTTCTGTTTTAATAGCCCAGAAAGGAGTTTATATTATAAAAGACATTTTCCCATAAAAAATGTATATAGATTACATAGATTATCTTTAACCCTTTTCAAAGTAGTAAGTTAAAACATCGTGAATTTTAGTTTTTTTATTATCATTTTATGATTTAAAATAACAGATAAAATAAAAAATACATAAAAGTGCTGGTATTTGACAGTTATTGACGTTTTCGACCACAGAATGTCGGTGCTTGATGTTGCTACGCTCTGATTGGCCCCGATTTCATTTCGCAAGCGTTTGCTATTTTTCTCCGTAGTTTGTCTGCTCAGGCATCATTTCAAGCTCGCCTGAGAGAGATTTACCACTGAAATTTTTAATTTTCTAACACAAAAACACGCAAATCTCTTTAAAATGTAATAAACCAAACGTTTGTTGTGCTTTAATACTACTTTGAGTGTGCTGTGAGATGCTAAACGCATATACGAAGGTTCACTTTTCTCCTGAAAGACGGAACTGAGGGAAATTAAAATCTCCCGTAAGGAACTCAGTAAACCCCGGAAAAGGGGAAGCGGAAGAACGGCTAAAAGTACAGAACAGTTGATAAATAAAAAGCTAAATGTACCTGAAGAGAACTGTTTTTTATATAACATTTACGAGTTGTTCCCGGTGTTAAACTTTCGTAGAATAGATTAAACGCAGAAAGGCAATTCAAAATGCAGCAACGACTCTGGAACTGAAGAGGAAAAAGTGTTTTTAGATTAAACAGAGATGGTTTTCTCTATGATTTTGTGCCAAAACTAGCTCAGGTTTGGTAAGTTAACTTGTTCAATCGTTCAGAGTTTATATGTTTGTTAATGTTTTATTAAGTATGCTTGCTTCTTCCAGAGAAAAAGATAGATAATGTACTTTTGTTGTGTGTTTGGGCGCTTCAGTGCGTTTGTTTACCTGGAACTTGGATATCTGCCCAGTCCTGTTCCCAGTGTTCCCAGCCCTGTTCCCAGTATTCCCAGTCCTGTAAAATGCCCTGAACCGAGTGGACTGGCTCCTGTAGCTGAGGACAATGGCCAGAATAGCCTGGTATCAGGAGAAGGTAAGTTTATTATGTTTCAACACTAACAATCACTTGCTATAAAACACATGTATTAGCATTTCTTTGGTTATGTACTCTGTTTTATTTTCTGTATACGTTCTGTGTGTGTGAATGTAACTTTTAGTTCAGTTAATTTCATTTTAAATTTATTATTATTATTATTATTATTATTATTAGGCCCAAAACTGAAGCATCATGAACAAACCCAACATGAGTAGTTTTATTTCACATTTTCTTAATATTTAAAATGATTGTTTATTAAATCAACAAATGCAGGTGGTTGCAGAAAAAACAACAAGCATAAACTAGTTTCATATTAAAATAAATACATTTACATGATCAGATTATCTTGTTTGTTTTTGGCAAGGACTTTGTTCCTTTACACGCTCAGAAGTTCCCGTGTGTGTGTGTGTGTGTGTGTGTGTGTGTGTGTGTGTGTGTGTGTGTGTGTGTGTGCACCACTTATGTCCCTATTATATTAATATAATTCATTTAAAAATTTATATAAAAGACACATTAAATAGATAATAAATATAAAATCAAAACATATAACTTACACAGTCAGTGATATCTATGTTTTCACACGCAGAGACATGTCACTTGCTTCTTGATTTTATTCATTTATTTTATAATTATTTGTTTTCTGGGGGTTTTTGTCTCTTAAGTATCATTTCTTTTGCGCAGGGTAAATGTGAGTTCACAGGTTTTTTTCTGTTCTGTTTACTTCTGCCAGTTAAAGGAACACTTGGCAGTTTTGGTTTGCTTTTAGCACCCCCTAGTGTTCGTTTAGTAGAACCAAAAGTGAAACTTATCTCCTCGCTGTGCGTTCGTCTTTTTAACACATTAATCTAACTGCTGAAACGTCTCCTCAGCCTTCATTAGTGTCTACAGGAGCGGTTCATCACTAAATCAAATAAATCAGCTGTGTTCATGATCTAAAACATGCAAGAAACATGCTGGAAGCAGACTGCAGCGCCAGGCATGTCAGCTCTTTTTTTGGCCGCCACTCTGAAGTTGCAAGTGTGGTATTCTGGCCACAGAGGGCGGTGGGGGTCTGAGTGACATTTCATTAACCCTGTAAAGAGTCATTTTAGCACAAACTGGCTCAAGAACATGATTTAAAAATATGAAAACGTTGCATAGTATGGCTTTAAATGCAAATTGCAGAAAAACAAAATGATTATTTGCTGCAGTTTGTGAGCTGAACAGTCAATAATATTGTTGTAAAAACGATGTAAATTGAAACTTTTTAAAATTTATTCAGAAAATGTAACCTTTGTATTTATAACATCACACAACGCTGGTCCTAATGAGCATTATTTTTATTGATCCACTTTAAATTTCCTTTTAAACAGCCGTGTTAAAGGAGATTATTTAAACCATATAGCTGCATGTTTTCATGAAGAGGAGTTTGGTGCCTTAGGTGTAGTTGCTGTGTTGGTATTTGTTGTTCGTAACACCCTGCCCTGTTCTAACTTGTGTTAAAACGTTTAAGAAGCAACAGAGCACAGGAGGACACATTTTCTTTACTGCAGAAGGAGTTTTATTCATTATTACTACCTGTTTGATAAAAAAAAAAGACCTGTTAGGAATGAATGAAACTCTAAATATGCTCTGATTAAACAAAGGTTTCCTGGTTTTTCTTGCTGTTTTTTATAGATTGGTGCCTACGATCAACAAGTCTGGGAGAAATCACTGGAGAAGGCAGACCTAGCTGTAAGATATGATATTTAATCAAAAATAATCTTTGTCTTGCAAAATCCTGCTGGTTACGTCTAAACTGAGATATTTGTTGTCTTTAGGGTCTAGAGAGCAAGCCAAAGAGAAAGTATTACATCAAGCCGGACCTCATTGATGTTGATTTAGTAAGAGGTGAGTGGGATGGACAAGAAGCGTTAATAAAACCCTTCAGTCTGCAGTGTGCTTTTGTCTCATGTTTTGGGTTTATGCATGTTCTGTTCTGCTTTAACGTGACCTCTTTGCTTCTCAGGGTCAACGTTCAGCAAAGCCAAGCCAGAAAGTCCCTGGACAGCTCTGACTCGAAAAGGCCTGGTCAGAGTTCTCCTGTATCCGTTCTTCTTCCAGTGGTGGATTCAGGTCACGTCCAAGTCCATCTCCACATGCATCCTTGTGCTCTACTTCCTGCAAGGTGAGCTCACCGTTTCTATGCTTAAATCATGAGAAGAGCTTCAGATTTGACTGAATACATCCGAGTCTGAATCACTTTATCATGCATTCATTCATTCGTGTGCTGTGGTAAACTTGTTCCACCTCACACCTGAGCTGCACAAAAGACCTCATTAGTACACATGAATTCAGCTGTAATGTCTCCCCTAAGAGATCATTTTGTTTGCTGTTGCCAAATGTTTTGTTCCCCCCAGTGGCCGCGGTGCTGCTGTATCTGGAGGTCCCTAGGGCGAGTGCCAGCGAGGTGTTTGAGCCCATGTGCCTCATGCTGCTGCTGGGCACCGTGCACTGCCAGATTGTTTCGACCGAGTCCAGCCGGTGGCCCTCAGGCAGCCCAGCTGCTAGCAGTAGCACCAGCCCTGCACGCAGGAGGAGGTGGGAACTTTTTTTTGTTTGTTTGTTTTTGTTTTATCTGAACAGATTCTCACCTCCTGACTCAGACATAAACATCAGCACTAAACCAACACCCCGAGACGTTTCTTTTACTGCTGTGCAGTGAAGCTTCAGATTATGTCCCAACTGGGATTTTAGACCAACGTTTTGCCACAAAGTGACTTATTTACTTGCTCTTTTAGAAGAAATGCAACAATAAATACTCAGCGGATATTGGAAAATATATCTAGATGTCCAAAATTATATTTTGACTTCTTTGACCTTGAATATCAAATAGAAATGTTAGTTTTTTTTTTGTTTATTAAAACTATAAATCTGTGAAAATCCGGTTGAACTTAGTTGTTTGGAGTAGACGAGCCACAATTACTAAAGGAAAACATAACAGACATTTGTACAAATGGACTCCTTTTGGGTTTTGTTGGGGGTTTTTTTCTTGACAGTTTGAAATTTTTAGAGAAATATCTATCCATCTATCCTTTCTCGCCCTTTGAGCCTAATTTTTATTCCGTCTTTCTCAGGCCACGAAAGGGCAGAGGGTTGAAAAAATCAGAAGAAAAGAATGACAGCAGGAGCAGCGAGCTGCTGGAGCCCTGGCAGTTTGAAGATAGCCAGCGATTATACAGAAGCGAGGAGAGGAGGGTACGGTCTCTCATCTCTGTCAGTCTTTGGAGTCAACAAACGCGTGTCATTGAACTGTGGGGGATGGAGGAGTAAATGCCTCATTCTCTGCAGCAGAAGCAATTTTCAAAGTGTCTATAAAATATATTTCATGCCATGTGTCTTCAGGAAGGAGCTTTTTGTTCTTTGTTGTAGTTACCTCAGTGTCCACTCATAAATGATGCTGCTGTAGCCAGGATGCACACTGACAGTCTATTAACGAGTGGGCTTTAAATCTTTTCACCATGTTGTTAAACTGCATTAATGTGGTCACCATTCATGCATTCAGGTGTTTTGGGACTCTCCAATAATCTGACTGCAGCGTTGGGTCTGAATAAGGATGCAGCTCATCATCTAGTCTTTCTGTATTTATATTTATTTTCTGTTAAAGGTGCAACAGCAAATGTTGTTTTAAGCAAGCTACTTTTTGAAAATACACAAAGATCCAACCCCTTTTCTTCAGGCTTCCCCACCAAGCAATGCTTTTACCCAAGGAGTTAGTTTTGTGTTTTCAAACCGTTGACGGGCCCTTTTGTACCATTACCCCTCACTTCCATTAAACGTGAAAGCGGTGTGAAACGGCCGCAAAACATACTACACATCAATTAGCTGCCGTAGTGGACGGGTTCCTTTCCACTGGCAGCAAAGTGTAGCGTTTTGGACGCGTCCCAGAAGAAAAGGGACGCTATCATTATGATTCGAGTCTATTTCTTATGTGCAACGCTTCCAAAACACGTCCAACGTCGCAGTTTAGATTGGGCCAGACAGGAAGTTGAACACAAAAGCAGTGTAAAAAATCCGGAAACTTTAAAAATAAAAGTCATGTGCTGCTAAACATGCATAATTTCCCCCATAGCTGATGTAAACAGAACAAAAAATAAACCACAGACCGTTTAGGGTACATGCAGCTGTTTTTCACCTTGCTTGTTATTGTGTGAACTTCTGAAATCACGCGTGGTTTTGCAGTTCTCCCGTGATTTTGTGACCTCACGGGATGAGCTGTGTGGAACGCTTTTGCTCCCGTTTTGTGTCAGAATCGCTCCCAGTTGGAAGGGAGCTCACGGGTAAAACACCTCTATTTCGTTACACGCCGCTTTCACGTCCAGTCGAAAGAAGGGGTAACTCATAACATAATGCACCTATATCCGTATAACAATTTAGCATGCTATCTACTATAGTGTTGTGCTTTTATATTGAAAAATGAGGTAATTTGCTTTCCTGCTTTATTCATAAAGGGCACATTCACTGACAAAATGTCTTACTTTTTATTTGTGGAGATGAAACATCAATGGAGGCAGTGGTAGAGTCGCATTGCTGTTAGCCAATCAGAGGCTAGATGTCTGAATATCATGAATAATATTGAATAAGACTCAAAATCCTGTCATTTTCTGCCCCCCACTCGTCCGATTAATGTCTGTTCTGAAACGGGAGCGCCAGAGATTTTTTTTTTTCATAGAAAACTACTAACTAATTTCAGCTCTGCCAGCTGACAAAGGACAGGCTGCGTTCACAGACAACAGGTCCATCACCTAAACATTTCCCAACAAAAGCAGAACCAGATTCTAAACAGAAAAACAACTTGAATAAAATTTGCTAACAGAATGGAACATTTGGCCCGTTACAGCAGCTAACCCGGTTCTGGCTTTGCTTCCTGTTCAGCTGCTCCAAATCATGAACGTGGGATTCGTGCACACAAGGGGGTATGCGCAGAGGTGTAGGGACGTTCAGAGGGCAGTTTGATGAATGGATCAGGATCCAATCATTTACAACAGGACGTTCACGATGATTGGATGAGGATTTTCCAGGATTGTATGTTTCAGAGACGATTATACTTATGCACTTTATGGGCAAAACATTTAATTTATCGGTTGCCATCGATATGTGAAGCAATTTTCAAGCAATAAGACAGAAATGCTCCAGAAATACATCTCCCACCCCACCTTTAAATGCATATTTAAGAGTTGTTTCAAATGTGTTTTTCAGAGTAAAAGTCATTGTGGATTTGGAGCATCTGATGAGCTCTCCAGTGATGAAGAAGAAGGTGCACAGTCAGAGTTTGTCGTTCGATCGACACGTCATGATTCGCCCAGGCTGAAGTCCACCTCTGCTCCAGCGTCTCCTGTTAGGAAGAGAATCGTGAAGTCTAACCTGAAACCGGCACCAAGGCCTCAGGTAAACCCCTCCTGCCTTACTCTAACATTTTAAAGTATTAATAAACATGTCATTAGTGTTCCTAATGTAAAAGAGTGAAAGCTCACTAACGTTGTCATGGAGACAGGAAGGGAGTGCAGCACCCATCAATTTGAAGCCTCGTGGAGTTGAGCGCCTTAGGCCAGGCTCTCATCCCGCCTCTGACACTGATGACATGATGTGGGAGGAGCTTCTGCATGGGTCTTCTGACTCCGCCTCCACAGGTAGCAGTGACAGTGAGGGGAATGGGAGGTACAGCACTGGGATGAACCTCCCCAAAAACAGCACTCCGAGCAGCGATGACGAAATTCTGCAACAAGGAATCAGCAATGTAATTTTTATTCAGTCTTCATGTATTCTTCTTTTACTGGTTTTGTTTTAGTTGATGCATCTGATACATATTATGATGTTTGATAAAAATGTGAAACTGTACAATTTATTCTACAAATAATGGAAAATCAGTGTTGAGTGAATTCCACACACATTTCTAACTCTTGTTTCATTCTTAGAGCCAGCTGACTTGGCTGCAGGCGTGTCACCCGTCCAAGGACCGTGTTAGTGCTATAATATGGGAGAACGGAGAGTGCAAGAAGGCTGACATGTCAGTGCTGGAGATCAGCGGCATCATTCTCACACGGGTACGCATTCTCATCGTCCCAGATAGGCTGTAAAGTTTCTGGATCATTATTAACAGATCATTTCTACGTGTTGCCGAAACTTACAGTTTGCATCCTTTTGTGCTGCCATAAGTCTCTACTGCCTCTATAAACACTACAAACGAGAAAAAAAAAGCAGACAAACTTTTTGCTGCCAGTGTTCAATTTTAGGAACTACATGTCTAAAACAAGCCGTTTTTAAAAGTCTTTGTTTGTGATGTCACAAACGGAGAATTTAGTATAGAACCACCTCTCATGTGCAGCAGCTGTACTCCGAGCCCCTCCCAGATATCTGAGCTTCTCTGCTTATAGCAGCCAATCAGGATGGGTGGGCGTGGCCAGCTCCAGCATGTTGCCCTTAAGTGACAGAGCCTTGAAATGGCTCATTCTGGAAAGTACTGAAAATAAAAAATACTAATAAAAAAATGCTGAAATTGCTTTATGTGAGAGGGATTCATGAACTTGTTTTTTATTGACCATAGAACTACTATGACCTCAGTAAAAACTCATAATATGTCCTCTTCAACACAGATATAAGTCCTCTTTAAATGCTGATTAGAACAAAATACCATCAAAACCATCAAGAGTTCTGTTGTAAACGTGTTTCCTGTTGCAGGTGAAGTTAGTGGAGGAGGGTGTGGGTTACCTCATTCTCAGTGGCCTCATGACAGCCACCTTGGCACTGCTTCCGTTTGCCTTCCGCCTGGCTCAGCGTTTGGACATGTCCAGCCTCGGCTGCCTCTCCCTAAAACAGTTGGTGGACATCGCAGTGGGACCGTACGATGCCCGAGCTTACGCCTTTTTCTTCATCACCGCGATTCAGAGAGTCGTCCTCACAGGCCTGTTCTTCTTCCTGCTGTGTGTGGCTGAACGGACCTACAAACAGGTGAGCGGCGTGGACGTCGTGTCTGATTGGTCAGCACCAGTAAAGCACGCAAACAGTCATTTCAAGCTGATAACTAATCAATTTTATTTATTATTTTAACATTAATTTGTCAAGTACTAGAGGTCGTACTTGTTCTGAGATCCTCCTTCTATCCTCTATTACTGCCAAAAGACTTTGGTTTTCTGACAGCTTATGTCCTCGTTTCCCCCCCAGAGGCTTTTATTTGCCAAGTACTTCAGCCATCTCACGTCAGCGCGCAAGGCCAAGAAATCTGAGGTCCCTCACTTCAGGCTGAAGAAGGTCCAAAACATAAAGATGTGGTTGTCACTCCGCTCTTTCCTCAGGGTATGTCACCTCCAGTAGCTGCACTACTACTGGATCGTTTTTCTAATAGGATGTTGTTTTGTTTGTAGAGACGAGGCCCACAGCGCTCCGTGGACGTCATCGTCTCCACGATCTTCCTGTTGGCACTTTCCGTTTCATTCATCATTTGTGCCCAGGTCAGTCAAACAGGAATGGAAAAGAGATTTTTTTAATAAATAGAGTAAGTCTGGAACAAAATGAAATAACACACTGATTTAGGGTAAACAGTAGAGCTCAGAGGAAGAGGAACCTCGTTGTCTGAACATGTGACCGTCTCTGCTCCACTTCAGCTTCTGCACAGCCACACAACGTTCCTGGAGTCTTTAATAAATTGGGAGCTCGTGGTGTGGTGCGCCTCCCTCATTCCCTTTCTGCTGCGGCTCGCTACCCTGGGCTCAGAGACCAACTCCAAATTCAGCAACTCCTCAGTGCTCCTCACTGAGCAGGTGAGGCCCCCTGGCTACAGAACACAGGAGGTGCAGGACGCTTCAGCTCCGTGCTATTTTTGGTGTGTAAAACTGTCCTTGGTTGCAGATCAATCTGTATCTGAAGATGGAGAAAAAGCCTTATAAGAAAGAGCAGCTCAACATAGTGAACAATGTGTTAAAACTGGCTACAAAGCTAATGAAGGTAAGCATGAATTTGTAGTTTTGTTTTAAATCACCTAAAGGAAAAGGTCCTCATGAGCTCCGTGTTACCGTCTGCAGGAGCTGGACACTCCTTTCAGACTGTTGGGGCTGACCATGAACCCTTTGATCTACAACATCACAAAGGTTGTGATTCTGTCTGCTGTCTCTGCTGTGGTCAGTGATCTGCTTGGCTTCAACATCAGAGTGAGTTTTAGTCGTTAAAAATTACACCTAATCATGTTCACACATTTATTCTAGATGTGGCTGTCCTGTTAGAGGAAGAAAACTCCACAGCGGTCACTGTGAAAACATGAAACTGACAAAAGTATTAAAAGTTAATGAAAATCAGACTTTTCAGGATAACAAAGTAAAACGGCTAAAAACAATCAAAAATGGTTCTGAATGGAACACCTTCACTCTGATCTGAATTCTGTTGAACATCAGTGGAAGGTGCTGAAACATCTGGAGAAGGAACCCTTCAGCAGGTGCAGAAGTCTCATTATGTGGCTGTGAAAAGAAAAAATACTAAGTCCAGATTTGTCCAAGCTAGTTTTATTTATTCATTTATTTTTAGTTTATTAAATTTTTGTTTAAAGCAGAAACCTGGAGGGTTTTTTTTTCAGATGGCACCATCTAGAGGCAGAAAAGCTGTATTACACCTTTAAACCCCTCACCCACTTCGTGATTACAGCCGGAAGCAACACTTCTTGTTTGTTGGTGAACGCACTCCTCTAGCCAGAAAACTGAGCTAAAACATATTGTTTTACAGTTATTATTCTTACGTTGTGCAGTTTAGTCATATATATAATTTTTTAAAGGCTTATTTGACCATGAGAAATCTCACCAGCTCTGCTTCAGTCTAGGGACGTCTGCAAACATGCACACCCACTCTGTGACTGACATCTCATCACGCGGATGTGTAATGCTATTGGCTAATTCTGTCAAATTCAATTAAAGCTGCAATAGGAAATCTCCAAAACAAGCTAGCTTTTAAACACAAACACTGTCATGGACGTTTCACCCCTCCCGTCGGCTGTCATCCATTGGCTACGTCATCCTGTTACCAGAACTCACATTTCCAGAGGAAACGAGATAGCGCTAAACACCAGTCGTCGTTTTCTGGTCCAAACGTCTTTTGTTGTCCGTGACTTCAAATGGTGTTTTTCTTTTTGGGACTCTGGTAGTTTGTCCTAAATTTGAAGTGGTAGCAGCCGGCTGTTTCTCCTTCAATATTCACAAATGTGTGGAGGACCCAGGGAAGTGCTGTGGTTCAGTAAGACAGACAATCGGATGGTCCAATCAGTAGTTTCGGACCGAGTCGTCTCATTGGCTGAGGTTTTTAAACAAATGTGAGAGAACCACTTCATTTTTTTTTATCTGCACAATATATTTATAGCTGTATTATGTTAGAAAATTAGGAGGCATGAAAAAATGTTTTAAGCTAATTTGTTTTGCAGATTTGCCGTTGTAGCTTCTAAACTGCAAAAAAAAAATAGACATATTGCGTACATTATATCAGTACAGTGCAGGGTGAGTCTATTACTTTTATGGAATTCTAAAAAAGATTCGTACATAATTCCTGAAGAGGGAAAACTCTGGATTGCTGCTTTAATACTTTTGTTATCTCAGTGACCATTATTGTTTTTTTTTTTTTTTTATTTGACACGGGGCATGTTTTAGTTGTTTCTTCACTCTAACACACCTGGTTGAATCACCTGTTCAGTAGGTCACCAGCTCTGCAGACATCTGCTTGCTGAATAATATCAGAATAATATCAGGTGTGTTGGAGCAAAGAAACAATTGAAACATGTTGGTTATAGTGGCTCTCCAGCCCCTGGATTAGGCACCCCTTCTTTAAAGGAAGGATAAACAGAATTTTATCCACATCTGTAGGTCACTTTTGATTTGAACTGAAATAATCTCCCAATGCTACCTCTTACAAATAATGAAAGTACATTTAAAGTTGCATGATCCTTGTTTTGTTTCTATCATTGTTGCTTTATTTGAAATAAAAAAAACGTGTTAGCCTGAGCTGTGCCAAAGCTAACCAATATCAAAAACCAATTCTTTACTACTTTTTTTCTAACTTTTATTGCATTCAGACAGTTTCCATATTGTAACTTTAACTGGCCTTCTTCATTTCCAGCTGTGGAAAATCAAGCCCTAATGTGAAGACAGCAAGCCACTAACTCCATCTGCTGCAGACGCCTCCTCAAACACAAAACCGTGCACAAAACTACTGATGGTGCATTGTGCTGACTGTGCCTTCATGAGTCATTCAGAAGCCGGAGATGCTCTGACAATCACTCACGCACCATTACTGGCTGCTCCGCCGATTAAAGTTTCCATCAGCTTTATCCACTAACAGTGCCTAACCTCTGACCCTTGAATGTTCCTTTATGAATGGTTTCATTAAAGCTGATGACAGAGATCCAGATTTACATATTAATTATTCACAGCCTGACATGTACATACTGAACATAGTTTTTGAGTGTGTTTTTTTATTGTTAGGAAATGTAAAAAGCAGTGTGTGTGTGTGTGTGTGTGTGCGCGCGCGCGTGCGCGTGCCCAAAGCCGAAATCTGCACATGGGCAGGCAGATGTATTAAATCCTATTTTAAAGCCCTCAGAGGTGGTGGTATTTTAACATGATCCTTGTGATTGAACTTAATTTATTTTTGTTTCTAAGCACTTAGAGCTGTGATCTGATTTCATTGTGCTTGTCTACCTTTTTATATCGGAGGCCATCTTTGAATGAAACATAGAGAATGTTGGACAAATGAGAATAAAGTTTTTTCCATCCAGACATTTATTTATTTATTTATTTTTGCATCTCCTCTGATCAGACGTCACAGAACTCGTGCTGCTGGATTTTGTCGGTGACGCGTATTACAAGCGTTACGGTAGGGTTGGTTGAGAGAAATTGACGTAGCGGCGCGCGCCCAGCTTGGACAGACCCCAGCCAGCCGAGGACGCACCTCCGCTCCAAGGACAGGCCGACCAGACTGGCTCCTACAGCCGCTGCGGCATGAGCTACCTCTCGGTTCGGTGGGAAAACGCAGATTCCGGTCCCTGAACTCCGCAGAGGCGTTGCTGACGTACAGGAGTCGTTATATTGCTACACCGATTAGGTAAAAAAAATCCTAAATAATGAATGTTTTATTAGAAATGCGTCTTATCTTATGTCAAGCTGATACTTTCAACGGGACATTAAAAGGCACGAGAGACCTTTATCTTTTATTAAATCATCTTAAAACCAAACCGGTTTTATTGCAGCATCTCTGGTCCTTAAATCCTCTGCCTCCATGCATGTTGCCAGGGAAACGTATAAATCCCTAGCACGTTTATAAAAGATGTATATCTGCATAGAGATAACCATCCCAGCAGCTTTTTATTCATTATATAAGTCTTGCATAGGGACACTATTCTCATGGAGCTCTGATTGTTTATTTTCAAATCTGAGGTCAGGTTTCAGCATGTCGAGCACCCAGAAGGACACTAGAGCCTCCACAAACTCAATAGAGGCCAAGAAATCAGACCTGAGACTGAACGAGAAGAAATGTTGTAAGTAATCCTCTGAATTTATCCACAACTAAGTTCTGCACGGCTGCTCTTGAGAGTCCACAGGTGTGCCTGTAACTTAAGAAGGTGTTTCTCTCTCTCCAGATCCAATTCACAAATGATTTTTTAATCACCTCTTTTGTGGTGAAGCGTCTTCATTTAGGCTGGACTTTAACCGAGGGGTCAGTGGGAGGTCTGGTCCACAGAAGACGAGCTTAAGAAAATTGCTTTTCATTCCCAGGATGTTAATTCTAATTTCTTCAGATGAGATATTTGAGCTCAGACCACAGATAATATTTATGTCCAAAGGGACATATTATTTCTGTCCAGTAGACCTAGTTTGTCTCCTAGCTCCACTCTGAAACTCAACACACCTCTTATTTAGTTTTTATTACCTTTTTAATCATTTATTATGCAGAAATCATTGTGCATTACAGAGGATTTTTCTCAATGAACCTGAGTCTTATTGCTCGTGTTTCTCCTCCACAGCGTGGGCGTCTTATATGACAAACTCTCCTACAGTGATCGTGATGATCGGCCTGCCTGCAAGAGGAAAGACCTACATGTCCAAGAAGCTCACGCGTTATCTCAACTGGATAGGAGTCCCAACCAAAGGTAGTAAACAACGTGCAGCCTTTTATTTATACCAGAGTTCACCTCAGAAATAGACACGATTTATACAGAATATACATATTGCAACAGTGATAAATATTTCTAAAATCAAAAGGAATTACTGAGTATAATTAAAAATATGTGCATTTATGTTTGTTCTAAATAGAGACTTTATTCACAACGAGAAACATGCAGCATAAAGAGATTAATTTAACTGAATTACACAAGTTATATTTTTGTTAATTGGCACATGAAAAAAGTTTAATATAGAAATAACTTCCAATGTTCAGCAGCAATGAAAACAATTAAAAACAGCAACAAGCTACCCGTTAGCAACTCCACCACACAGCAGAACTCCTCCAGGCTTGTGTTATTTGTGGAGATAAAACATCACTTCTACGTCCTCAACCAGCAGCATTTGAGCTTTTTTACCCAGAGAACGACTACAAGACATTTCTTTCTACTAGAGACCACTGCAGATGTATTAAAAATAAGAGTAAACGTGATCTTTAGACAACTTGATTCAGATTGTGGCATTCATCAGGGTCATCCTTCTGTTTTCACTTCAGAAGCCAAAAGAATTGTTTCGATCATCGAATAAAAAATTAGTTTTTACTTAATGCTACAAGTTTTATTGTAACTTTTAACTCTCTTAGATTTTTCCCATCTCCATTAAACATATAGCCTGGCAAGCCATCCTATATATGTGTATATATAAACTCTGCAAAGCAAGAATTTGGTCTAGTTCACTAGGCTATTAAACATAACAACATATCACAACCCATTAGGGTTCATTTTTCAGTTATTAATCTGTGTATTATGTTTTGTAAGACAACTAAATAAAAGTTTAGGCTCATAAGGGATAGCAGTAGCTCAGGAGGTAGAGCGGGTTGTCCAGTAATCGGGAGGTTGCAGGTTCGATCCCGACTCCCACCAGAGAATGCTGCTGTTGTGTCTTTGGGCAAGACACTCAACCCACCTTGCCTGCCGGTGGTGGTCGGAGGGACTGGTGGCGCCAGTGTACAGCAGGCATCGCCTCTGTCAGTGCGCCCCAGGGCAGCTGTGGCTACACTGTAGCTCATCATCATCAGCTTGTGAATGGGTGAATGACTGATTGTGTTGTGAAGCGCCTTGGGGGGTTGTAGAATCCTAAGAAGTATCAATTAATGACTCAATTAGTCACCAAATTAGATTACAGTGAAAATTCAACAGTTTATGACAAAAATGTAAATTTGCATTTGTGAATCCTTCACTTTTAACTGCATGTATAAATGATGGCTATCTCAGAGTATGAGACTAAATTTAGGACTGTGTGGATTGTTTTTTCATACAGAAAAACAAAATTCCTCCCAGCAGCATCAACAATAAAAGTTTGCATCATTCTTTATTTTGCAGTGTTTAACTTGGGTGTGTACCGCAGAGAAGCAGTCAGAGCCTACAAGTCCTACGACTTCTTCCGCCACGACAACGAAGAAGCCATGAAAATAAGAAAGTAAGTTCCTCCTGTGCAGTTCTACCCATCATGTGTTCTCATACAGTAGAAGCTGCATCTTCTAGAGCTGAGGATAAAATTTCCTCCGTTCAGCAGAAATCTCTCCAGCTGCAGCAGTGACTAAGCTGGTTTTTTTGGCCAGGAGTCAATAGTCAGCTAAGTTTTTGTGCTGCCTTAAACGGATGCACCCAAAGATCAACAGAGCCATTTTACCTGGTGGTTTAGTCGTTGGAATAGTTCCTGATGATCATGAAAATGTGACGGACTCGTGGCAGAGTCCCAGCGCTGAATTATGACCCAGATATCACACGAGCAGCAGCTGTCACTCTGAAGGTGACACGAGGCCTGCAGGCTGTTTGTGGCTATCTAGATCATTTCTAGATGATCATTTCCATTTAAAATATTCATTTGAGTGGCTTCAGTTGTTTTCTATTAGTTTTCTTGCTTTTTAATATTATTGTATAGGACTTTTTTCCAAACTAGCTGCACTCCTTTGCCTTTAAGAACTATTATTTATTTAATATAGTCTGTATCTTTGCAGCAACACGAGTAGACAGTATAAATCTATATTTAAAAGAATCATTTGCTTCTTTTGCAGTGCGCATGAGTCTCTGGAAGGCGTGCATGCTCATGTTTAATGTATGCAGGGTGATTTTTAAAAATATTCTTCTTGAGCAGCAGACTTTAACTGAATAATAGATTCTTATTCAGTGTTTATATGTTTGTAGATCTAACTTAATCTTGTTTTACATATAGGTATATTGAGACAAAGTATTTTATGAAGCTTAAAAAAATTCAGTATTCTTTGATTAAAATCTTGTGGTGTGGCTGGAATCCCTCACAAATGATGATTAATTCCCTTTCCTGCTTATTTGTCAGTAATCATATTTATTTACCTATTTTCTTGTCTAGTGTTTATTTATAAAGAAAATATATTCATCTTTTAAAGAGCCGGTTGACTGAGAAACCATTTTTTACTTGTTATTTGTGAAAATCATGCAGGCTGAACATGAAAATAGTCTCCTCCACCTATCTCCTGCATTAGCTTCTGATAGAAAACAGACGGAAAAACACTCAGTTAAGAAAATCCTGACAGATCTACGTCACACTGTCACTTAACATTCATGGACTCACCCATCTTGGCTCGCAACGGGGAAGGCTGTTGTTGGTTTAGCGTCCAGGAAACAGCAGAGAACGTCTGGGCTAGTAGAAGCTAACTGTTAGCATTAGCAACTCCACCACACAGCAGAACTCCTCCAGGCTTGTGTTATTTGTGGAGATAAAACATCAACATTGCAGAGCAAACAGTCAGTGGTAGAGTCATGTTGCTGTTAGCCAATCAGAGGAGAGATGTCCACATATCAGGAAATGAGACTCCAGATCCTGTCGTCTGAAGCTACTTTCTCCTCCAGCTGAATTCTGCATCCTCAAACTGGTGCATCGGAGCTTTTTGTCCCCAGAGTACAACTTAGAAGGCATTCGTTCCTACTAGAGACTATGAGATTAGAACTGAAATACTGGATCTAAATGTGATATTAAACACATTTGTGTTTTTCCTTGTCTCCTGCAGGCAGTGTGCTCTGGTGGCTCTGCAGGATGTAAACGAGTACCTGATGGAGGAGGGGGGTCAGATTGCAGTGAGTCACCTCTGCTTTTATTTACATCTGACTTGTTTCCAACATCTTCTAAATCTTTACACAGTAAACAGGTCTGGCATTAAGGCCTTCTCTACCCTCAACTGTCTGACAAGCACTTCCCTTCTTTCTCCATTGTTGTCAGGTTTTTGATGCAACGAACACGACGAGAGAACGACGAGACCTCATTCAAGCTTTTGTGAAGGAGTATTCCTTCAAGGTAAAAGCGTGATTACAGTATGATTGTTCTTGATGGTATTTAAGCAAACGGGTTGTTTAGATTGGAACGGTTATCTGAAGCAGCAGTCTGGTGTCCTCATAGAGGACAATCACAGACATAACCCATCCTTAACTGACCTTTTTCTGTGATTTTTGGTAATGAGGGGTTAGATGTAGATACTGAGGCAAGCATGTAAAATTAAAAAGACATATTTCCAGTGTGGTTTTTAATTCCAGGATTGTTTTGAATCCTCCTTTTTTTTCCATTCCTACAGGTTTTCTTTGTGGAATCGGTGTGCGATGACCCAGACGTCATTGCTGCTAATATTCTGGTAGGATCTGATATCGGCTCTCTAACTTCTGATCTGATCCGACGCTCACAGCACTGAGAGAACTGCTCAACGTCTGTTTCAGGAAGTGAAAGTGTCCAGTCCAGACTACCCGGAGAAACACAGAGAGAGAGTGATGGAGGACTTCCTGAAACGCATCGAGTGCTACAAGGTCACCTATCAACCGTTAGACCCTGATGACTACGACAAGTAAGAATCCTTATTTCTACAGCAAACAGATATTATTGGTCCTCCTCCAGCTGTGAACTTACATGATTTATTTGCACCTGCAGGGACCTCTCTTTCATCAAAGTTATTAACGTGGGACAGCGCTTCCTGGTGAACCGGGTGCAGGACTACATCCAGAGCAAGATAGTCTACTACCTCATGAACATCCACGTGCACTCACACTCCATCTACCTGTGTCGACACGGAGAGAGCAACCACAACGTCGAGGGACGTATCGGAGGGGACGCTGAACTTTCTCCTCGTGGGAAACAGGTTCATCATCCGTTACCGTGGAAACTATAAACCCAGTGTCTCAGGATGAGAGAGAGCTGCTCAGTGGCCTAGTGGTTTGAGTGTTCGCCCTGAGACTGGGAGATTGGGGTTCAAAAAATTGGACCCAATGCCTCCCTGCTTGACACTCAGCATTAAGGGGTTGGATTGGGGGGTTAAACCACCAAATAGTTCCCGAGCGCGGCTGTGTCTGCAGCTCACCGCTCCCCCAGGGGATGGGTCAAATGCGGAGAACAAATTTCACACACACCAGTGTGTGTGACAACTAGTGGGACTTTAACTAAGAGCTCAGTGGGTTAAGATGTAAACAGCTGTGATGTCAGCCCTTTAAATGCACGCATGCTTGAAAATGTAGAGTTTCTATTGTTTTTATTGTCTTTTTTTTACTTTTGCACACTTATTTTTTCTGTTTTTTTTTTTACTTTTTAAACTTTTACTATGTTTATTTGACCTTTTTCAAATATAAAATATGGTCACTCACCCTATAAAGAAGAGAAAACTGAAACAGAAATACCTTTAAAGGTTAACAGATCTAAAGCCTTCCCTCTTTCCCCCACATCCTCAGTTTGCCCGGGCCCTGCAGGAGTTTATCGATGAACACAAGCTGTCGGACCTGAAGGTGTGGACGAGCCAGCTGAGGAGGACCATCCAGACGGCGGAAGAGCTCGGTGTGCCTTACGAGCAGTGGAAAATCCTCAACGAGATCGACGCTGTCAGTAACCAATAACCTAATTCCCTTATTTTACAACCTTTTTAGTTTTCATTGAGCTTTTTGGTTAGAAGGACAGAAATTATGTTTTGAATGATTTTTCTGAGACCTTGTCGAAGGGTTCAATGTAAATGTGGCCTTTTTTTTTTTTTTTACCATATTTGGTTTGTTTAAAAAAATCCTGGAACGTAAAGACCTGGAGAAAACGAGAGTTGCTCAGGCACATTTTCATCATTTTTCAGGGGGTATGTGAGGAGATGACCTATCAGATGGTCCAGGAGACATTTCCAGAGGAGTTTGCTTTGAGAGACCAGGACAAATACCACTACCGCTACCCAGGAGGAGAGGTAACCAGAAACACTCTTCGTCATCATCACTACCTGCATCTCATTCGTCTTTTATGCAACTTATTCACGCTAAAGCAGATGTTCAGGTAATTTTGTAAGCATCGTTGTCATTTCCTTTTACAACAAAAGTTGTTTCTTGTCATGTAGTCTTATCAAGATCTGGTTCAGCGTTTGGAGCCAGTTATCATGGAGTTGGAAAGGCAGGGTAACGTGTTGGTCATCTGCCACCAAGCTGTGATGCGTTGTCTCTTGGCTTACTTCCTGGACAAGGGCGCAGGTCAAATAACCTCACTCACACATGCATGTAGCAGACCTCTCAGGGCAAAAACACATAAAAGGATATCTGTTCTTTATTCCATAGAAGATCTTCCGTACATGAAATGTCCCCTACACACGGTGCTTAAGCTCACTCCTGTTGCATACGGTAGGTCTTCTTCTGCAAATATGACTGCTGCAACACCCAGATACATTTTAAATTAATTCTCTTACATTAATCTCCTAGGATGTAAAGTGGAAATGTTTTATCTGAATGTGGAGGCGGTAAACACTCATCGAGACCGGCCACTTGTAAGTTTGTGCTAAAAAACATAAATAAATGCAGCCAAGCTGAATCAATTCTGTATGTTTGCTCAGAATGTGTTCATTTTGAAAGCCAATCAATCAGAAGTGTCAACATCTAAATCTAAGTCTAGTAAAGTGTTGCTTGTTGTTGGTTAGCGCAGCATGATTAAGTAAAAGGATTCTTGTATCCGTGTTTGTTTCCCCCTTCTTTCTTTAAAGGTGCAGTTTGTAGGAATTCTACTGTGAAATAATCCCAAAACAGTCTAATGTCTCAATCATGTTGGAAGGAAGATTTTACTTAAACAGATTTCATTCTCAGTCGGCTGGGGGGTTGTCAGTTTTTCTCCTTTTGAAAAAAACTAAAGCAGGACGTGGTTACTGTTTACTACGGCAGCGTAGAGCTGCCACCCACACAAAATAAAATTGGAGCGATATCATGTTATAACATATTAACTTTATTGTTCTAACTATATAACTTTCACATTTGTACAATATACTATCACGTTTGTACAATATACTGTCACGTTTGTACAATATACTATCACGTTTTTACAATATACTATCATGTTCTAACAATATAATTATCACGTTTGTACAATATACTATCACGTTTGTACAATATAATTATCACGTTTTTACAATATACTATCATGTAC
This sequence comes from Aphyosemion australe, assembly GCA_006937985.1. Taxonomy (NCBI): domain Eukaryota; kingdom Metazoa; phylum Chordata; class Actinopteri; order Cyprinodontiformes; family Nothobranchiidae; genus Aphyosemion; species Aphyosemion australe. The sequence goes on from SSNS01000041.1 coordinate 2,389,948, forward strand.
TAACAATATATTTATCACGTTTTTACAATATACTATCATGTTCTAATAATATAATTATCACGTTTTTACAATATAATATGTTCTAACAATATAGTTATGACGTTTTTACAATATACTATCACGTTTTTACAATATAAATATTATATTGTACAAACCTGATAATTATATTGTAAAAAACGTGATAGTATATTGTACAAACGTGAAAGTTATATTGTTAGAATAAAGTTAATATGTTATAACGTGATATCGCTCCAATTTTATTTTGTGTGGGTGGCTAACACTAACATGAGCCAACTAATACTAAAATAAACCACAAAGTAAAAACACTAAAAATATTATTACTTACACGTCCAGTAGCAACAAAGCCAGGTCACCATCAGTCCGTGATTTTGTAGCCTCCTTTAGCTCCCTCAAACTAGTGTAGGACACGCCGATGTTCACTCTGGTTTTAGCTCTTTGCCTTGCCATGATGCCAACAGAAGAAGGAAATGTGTTCTTTTTCTTCTTCTTGTGCTTTTCATTGACGATCAGCAAACTGAAAATCCAGTAAACTGGAGCGACCCATAAGCTATTTCTTGTACCCCTAAGAAGCCACGGCATCTTTTTGTTTTACTCTAATATCGGGTGAAGCAGGCTAGAGTTTACAGTTGAGCTTATGATGCTAACAGTGAATAAGAAGCAAATAGTTGACTCTAAAATCATCTAAAACTGTTTTTTCAATTACCAAAAACTTGATATTACAGTGAAATATGTGTGTGAGATGAATAATGAGTCAATCGTTGTGCTTTACTTCCTTTAATGAGTCGTTCAGAACTATAACAGCAAGACAACAAACAATTGCACTTCTTGTAATGCTGTCGACAAACTACCGTAATAAGTGTAGTAAGTGCTCCCTAACGTAAAACACCCAAAAGTGCTAACGCCAGATATGACAATGTATTTATCTAGTTACCAACTTGTTTGACTCGTTTTTGCTTGTTATCTAGAATCTTCTGGTGCTGATCCATAACAGGCAACAGCCATGAAACTCACAGAACGGCAGTGAGAGATTAATATTTTTGCTCAAAAAATGGACTGCAGTAACAACATTTGTCCACAGGATGTCATTCTTACAACTTGCACCTTTAACCTTAAAGGTCTCATTCTCTGAGAAACTAACTTTTACTCCCTGAAACAGGAGCACCAGAGCTTTTTTCAACTCACAAGGCATTCCTTCATACTCGAGACCACAGGAGATTTATTGAAAAAAACGAGTGAATGAGACCAGCTTGGCTTGAGCTTTGAGCACAAGAATGTTCAATAAGGAATAGTGTAAATCATGTTTTACCTCAGTAGAAGCTGGCTTTGCTTGGCTGATTGAATCATTTCCCTACTTGCATCTTGAGATTTAGATTATTGAAAACAAAACTGACGCATTTGAGCTGTTAGCCCATGTAGCAGTTTCCTTTCATAAACGTGCTTTGTTGATTCATTTGTCCAGTCGGTAATCCCTTCCTAACTGTTCATTGGTGCTTTTGTACAGTTTGATTGTATCCCATTTGGTGTCCCTGGTCTTACATTTCCCCTGATTTGAATCCTTTAACACCTGCGGTATTTCATCTTCTAACCAGGGTAAAATTCCAAGGGAAACGGCTCTCATACATCGTCGGAATAGTTACACGCCCTTGTCCAGTCTGGACCAGGTCAAGCGGCCCAGGCTCTACAGCGCTGGCAACCAGCCGTGGCTACCGCTCGCCCCTACCCCATCGGCTCTGATGCCAGAGGGACTGCAGAGTCAAGTCAGTGACAGAGTTACAGGCTAACCCTCTAAATCTGTCACAGTCCGGTGTAACCCGTCCACCTCCCACCACTAATGTAACCCTGTGTTTTAGCATTCTCTTGCCTCAGTTTTGGAGCTTACTGGTGTAGTGTGTCTTGCAACTGGTGTTCTTGAGTTTCCCCCTTGCATCTGTCTTTCTGTCCCAGTGCATGTTCTGCATCATAAACTCTTTCTTTTAATGTGCTAGTTTTGCATGATCCTTGTCTCATTAAAACACTGTCTCCAGCTTGAATACGTAGAAAAGCATGCCTTTCACTGTGAACAAGATCCTGTACACACATAGCCGGGTATCCCGCAAAACGAAGATATTTTTCGTGCAATTCAGCGAAAGTGAAGATATATGGCACTAAAAACAACTCTTTCAAAAACTCCAACCAAGATGGAGATTTGCGAAATCTCCATTTTCAACATTTGCTTGTAGATGTAAATAATCGGGGTTTTAGGTTTCGCAATGTCTCTGCCTGCGACAAAAATGTTCTTGACATTACATGTGCGGCTAACTCAATTACTGCTAAATGTAGAAGACCACAGCTGAAGGACATTAACGACGGTTATTGCCCACCACCTAGCTATTCCATACCCTAGGAAAGTTTTTGGCAAAGACACTGATAATTTGGGGAACTACTGCCACCTAATGGTTTGGGACGCCAACGAATGTGCTTCACAATGCACTGGATTTTTCTGCTGAAAACGAGGTGGTGCGGACCCACATGTTTCCCCAGACGGGCGTGGGAGGATATTCGGTTTACAAAAACCCGGCTACATGTGTGCACGGCCAAAGACACACGAACATCTTGCGGTGTTTTGCTGCAAATTTTTACACACAGAATGATTTGAAAACCTTTTTACAGAAAATAATTTTTATTAAAGCAGATGCACTTTAATTCTCATGGTCAGCATTCAAGTTAGAGAAAAAGTGAGTTGTTGAATAAAAACATCATATTCATACCTGTGCGTGTTGTGTAATCATTGGCCTTGAAGGTTTAGTGCTTCTGCCTTTCTCCACATTTCTATCTCTTTCTCTGTTTTTGTTTTCTCCAAAACTGTCTTTCAGACTTGGACAGGAAGCGGTTGTCTGTGAGTATTTTGGAGACTTAGTACTTGTTCCCAGTTTTTCATTTTCCTTCATCCTTCGATTCATGGCTCTACATTCCACGTCTTTGTGTATGTTGTAATGTTATTATTTTTATGCCCTTTTTTATTTTTATGGGTTTGAGGAGTTTATTTTATGTTTCATCACCATTGGAAATTGCTGTCAAATTATTTTTGCCTTAGCAGCCTTATCAGGAACAGTTTCATTACCAAATACCTGTAAAACTGTTTAATGTTAGTACTTCTTTGATTTTAAGATGGTAAAACATGTAGTTTAGATCATGGAAACCCAGCAGAGTTTATTTTTGTACTATGCGTCTGGATGACGGTCACGTTTTGTTCCTTTTTTTTTCAGGAGTTCCTGTGTGAAGGAATCAACTTTGACGGCCCAGAAGAAACTATTGGTTGTGTCCGCTTCTGAGTGAAGGTTGGATCCATGTCCTCCTGTGCACACAGGTTTCTGGGTTTTTCATGTGTCACTATGGAAGCACTTTTTCATTTTGCTTTCTGCAGCTTCATTTTTGATGATGTTTGGGTTGCAGGATGCAGAGTTTCTGCTGAAGGAAGGATCACTCGTCCACAAAGTAACAGGTTTCTGTTCATCTCGCCTGTCTTTTCTCTGTATGTTCAGTCTCTGAACTGGAACCTCATCCTCAGAGCCAAAAACACAACTGCATGTTCACCAAAAATGTAAGCAGTCAGCCAGAACATTGTGTATTACACATCTTGTCTTGGTAGATACAACTATGAGCTTCAACTATATCATCAAAGATAGCGTTTAGTGAATGTAATAAAGACAAATTATGCATTTATCATTTCACTATAGCAAACTGAACATAAATTAGATGGTATATAAGCCTATTTTATAATAAAGATATGTGTTTATATCACACAAACATTCTGAAGTTGTGATTTTTTTTTCTGGATTCCTAAACACCTCATGGTGGTGCTGTGGTTAGCATAATCACCTCACAATAAGTGACAAGCTATTAGGTGAAGTTTATCTCCAGAGTTTTCTCTCCCCAGCTCCTCCTCCTAAAGTGAGCGGACACACTTAAACAACATGAGGACAAATGAAGCCAGTTGAGAGCAACAAAGTAATAGTTTCAAATTGCATGTGAAAGCCTGTTAAATTTTCCATCTGCTGTTAGATATAGGATGTGATTGATGCACAGCTTTTGTTCTTAACAGAAACATTCAGCAGCAGTTTTGAAATAAAAACTTTATGAAATCCATCTTTCAACAAATTAACTCAACAGCTCCCTTCTGTTTGACACAGAGTTACTACTGTGACATCACATCTGACACACAATAAATATGACTCAATCTAAAACAATGATTGTCAGTTTCTATTTGGAAATCTGAAGCACGTGGATTATTCAGAGTTTTGTGGCAAGCTGTTTATTAGGCAAGACATTTATTAAGCAGACTGGATGCATTCCTAGTAAAAATAAATAACATTCCAGATATCCATAATAGCAGCCTTACTATCCACAATGAACACTTCAGCTCTCTCAAATCTAATTCTTCCTAGGATAAATGACATCACATGTCCCATTCATGCATGTTGGGGTTTGCAGCGCCATCTATCCACAAATACATTCTTCCTATCTGGAATGGACATTATGAATAGCAGGATCTGAAATATTACTAAGGTAAACTCTCATTTTAGATACATATAATTCAGCTGTTAGTAGTAGAATTTTTTTTAAAAGATACAACAATATTCCTACTAGGGAAGTTGTTATTATGGACATCCTTAATATTATTTCTACTAACAACATAGCTGTTGATATCTTTGTTGACAGTTTTGAATAAGAAGAATACTATTTGAACTCGGATAAATTATATTTTTGCTGTGTAATCAGGTGCGGTTGGTGATTAAATGTTAAAGTGGCTTGCCATATTGGACGTACTACTCTACGGCGTTTAGCGTCATGACGTATTTTGAACGTCTATTGACATTGGCCTCTCGCTGGAGGTTTATTGTTTGAGGCTAGCAGGGCTGAAGACAACGACAGGTACGAATACAAAGGGACTTTCTTCGTTGCCTCTTAAATCACATTCTTATTTGAAATTGTTCAAATGAGAACTGACTTATTTCTTAGAGACTCAAATGACTCCGAGTCCAATAGTTAATTGTCCGAAGCTAACGGCCAGATTAGCATGCTAACGTTATCCCTAGTAACTGTTTCTCAAAGTAGACAAGTGTTGTCTTTTCTCCCTCGCCCGTTTTGAGGACAGGAGTTTGTAACGAATTGACCAGACAGTTGACTGTTGTGAGTTTTTCACCATAAGGTTATGACCACTGACTTTAGACGGTGAGTTTTTAGCTTTATCTGCTCGTTAGCCTGTTGTTGCTAGTAGTGAATGAAGTCGTCGGTGTCCACCAGAACAAAGAAACTAACAAAGCAATACAGCTGTCGGGTTTAAAACCTCTCGTCGTCAGCACTTTTCTTGGTAAATCCAATGCCAGGAGCATTAAAACAACAGTAACAGAACAATAGTGAGACTCCAAGTGTTCAAGCACTATAGTAGTACGGAAGGCAGTTTATCACCATAACAACAGACTCGGAAGCAACAGGAGAAAATCACTCAATGACGCCATGTTAGTCAAATCTCATTAGTTGTGAAATATAGATCAACATCATGTGAGTTTTAGTGTGTGATATTAATGAAACCTCGAAAACAAACGTAGCATGGGTTTTATTCAATGGTTAAATGAAATTGCCTATGGGCAAACATGTGTTCTTAAATTATAATACATTTTTTACAAATATTTCATTATAACAAACTGTTGGAAGCAAATAAATACTGCTTTTACTGTGATCACATTGAGAACACAGAATTTAGATTACTAGATTTTACATGTGAAAGGTGCAATAAGTAAGATTTTATAGTGAAATGGTCACAAAACAGTCTACTGTCTCTATCACGTTGGAAGGAAGTTCATATTGAAACAGATTTCCGTCTCAGCCGGCTGGGTGGCTGCCAGGCATTTCTCCTTTTAAAAAGGCCGCTAAGTGACGTAGTCATTAACAATCTGTCCCGGCTCCATACTTCCTGATTCCAGAGCCATTCACATGAAAGCCCACAAGGTTGCCAAGTCTGCGCCGGCATTTGTAATTTGACACCGGCCTGCAAAAAGCAGTAGTGTTGTGAAAAGAATGGAAGCTGGTAAAAGGAGCGCCCCAGAAGTTATTTCTTGTAAACCTAAGAGGCCACGGCATCCTTTTTGTTTTACTCTAATATCGGGTTAAGAAGGTTAGAGGCTAAGGTTGAGCTACCAATGCTAACAGTGAATTTGATAATAATAGTTGGCTCTAAAAGTATCTCAAGCTACCTTTTTCAATTACCAATATTACAGTGAAATATATTTATCTACTTATCAACTTTCTGTGTATGACTCGTCTTCACTCGTCATCTAGAATCTTTTAGCGCTGATCCGTAACTGGCAACAGTTACTTAGAGTGGACTTGTTTGTTTTGATACGCTGCAGTACCCAGATTTGACACCAAGATGTCATTCTTACTTCATGCACCTTTAAAAAATCAAGCAAGTTCTTATAAACGTCAAGTAGACTCTTGTCAACAAGTGTCATTTCAGAAGTCATTGCATATTACAAAATACTTAATGTGTCACGAGTTTGATGCCACTTGTTTCTGTAGGCAGAATGTTGCGGCTTCGCTGTAAGACCAAAAATGGGAGCCACATAATGCAGGGCCTGACTCATCAGTCCTGCGTTCAGGAGCTAAAGAGCAAAGTGGAGGAGCTGACAGGGATCCCCTGTGATGTGCAGAAGATAATGGTTGGTTATCCTCCATCCAGCCTTGACCTTCGAAATGGAGATGCACACCTGAAGGACTACCCCATTAAATCAGGTAATGATATAAAAAGGAGGTACTGAGTCAAAGATAAACCCATTGTTTCCTCCTAAACAACTACCTGTGATAGTACCACAGCGTGACCAGAATAAACAGTCTTGTGTTCTTGGTGTGTCATTCTCTACAGGAGACACGCTCATTGTTGAGGAGGAACAAAACAAGCCAAAACCTCAGGATCATCCCGTTGTAAAAACACCACGCCTGGAAGCCTCACCTGTGCTGGTGCGTCGGGTGGTCCCAGCTGACAACTCTTGCCTCTTCACCAGTATTTATTATGTTGTGGAGGGAGGTGTGTACGACCCTGCTTGTGCCCCTGAGATGCGTGGCCTTATTTCCCAGATAGTGTCAAGTGACCCTGCAGCTTACTGTGAGGCCGTGCTGGGAAAAACAAATGAGGAGTACTGCACCTGGATAAGACGCGATGACACCTGGGGAGGAGCCATTGAGGTGTCTATTTTGTCTAAGTTTTACCAGTGTGAGATCTGTGTGGTGGACACTCAGACAGTTCGAGTAGATCGATTTGGGGAGGATGCTGGCTACCACAAACGTGTCTTGCTCATCTACGACGGCATCCACTACGACCCGCTGCAGAAAGCGATCCCCGGTTCTGAAACCCCGCCTCAGACTATCTTTTCCACAACAGATGACATAATCTTGGCTCAGGCCCTAGAGTTGGCAGATGAAGCTCGCCGCAAGCGGCAGTTCACAGACGTTAACCGCTTCGCGCTGCGCTGCATGGTGTGCCAGACTGGCCTGGTGGGACAAAAGGAGGCTCGTGAACACGCCAAGGAGACGGGCCACACCAATTTTGGCGAAGTTTGAAAGTTTTATTGTTTTTCGCACTCACAACAACCTCTAAACCTTTGTGTTCGACGTATGGCAACGGTGTTGGTGTATTTGCTTGAGTGATATTCTACCTCACATTACCCCGTAACATATTTGGAGAATCTGCAGACACTGTGCTCAGCCTCTCACCTGTTCAGTATTACTCTTTTAACTGCTGAAAGCTCTTAAAGTCAGAGACACTGTTACAGTGCTCTGATGTCACTACACTATGACGTTAGTTTGTTGGAGGTGGGTTTGGACTTTTCAATTGAATTAAAGTAAATATGCAAACAGTTCTAAGGATTTGTTTTGATCCATTGAGCAGCCTAATGGTACGGTGGCCCAGAAGGTTCAACAAAACACAAACGTTATTGACTCAACACCATTGTAAAGTCCCACAGTCGTGAACGCTGTTGTCTCTCATTTTCTTACGTTTTTGGTGAAATTAAGGTATTAGGATCAGTTCTGTTGTAGCGTAAATTCTGTGATAGGTTTTGTCGTTGTGTTGCGGCTTTTGTACCTTCTGGGCCACCGTATTACGGTTCAACGAAATACAAACGCCACAACATAAATGCAAAAGTCACAACATGATGAGAAAACCTACAGCTGAAATAATAAAATGAAAGTTTTCGTCAGCCCAAACTTCCGCTAAATAGGAAGCTATGCTAATACTTTACACCAACAACATCAGTCGATGAGAGACAGCATTTGGGACATGGTCATTTGACTCACAACACCATTGTAAAGTTAAGATCCTCTCATTTACTTGCGTTTTTGGTGTAATTAAGGTATTAGCCTAACTTCTGATTTAGCATAAATTCCATGCTAGGTTTTGTTGATGTGTTGCAGTTTAGTATGAAGGCCCAGAAGCTCAGCTCCGGTGGCCTAGTAGTCCGCCCCGGGACTGGGAGATCAGGGTTCGATTCCCGGTCGGGTCATACCAAAGACTTAGAAAAAATGGGACCCAATGCCTCCTCGCTTGACACTCAGCACTAAGGGGTTGGATTGGGGGGTTAAACCACCAAATAGTTCCCGAGCGCGGCCACAGCTGCAGCTCACCGCTCCCCACCATGGGGATGGGTCAAATGCGGAGATGTAATTTCACCAGTGTGTGATGATGACTTGAGACTTTAACTTTAAACAAAATACAAGCACCAAACATAAATGCAAAAGCTGTAACATGATGACCAAATCTACAACTGAAATAATAAAATAAAAGTTTTTGTCAGCCGAAACTTCTGCTAAATCGTCGGTCATGCAAATACCTTAATTACGCCAAAAACACAAGTAGATGAGAGATGGTGTTTGGGACATGGTAAATGCTGTTGTCTCTCATTTACTTACGTTTTTGGCGTAATAAAGGTTTTGGAATTACTTACGGTTTAGTATAAATTACGTGCTAGGTTTGGTCGTTGTGTTACAGCTTTTGTATTTCCTTGAACCTTTGGGCCAACGTAAAATACAACCTATATCATAATTTTTTTTTAAAAACACCAAATTGCCATTAACTAAACTTTATTGTGCTAAATATCAATTACAATGACTACAACAACCCATTGGATCCCATTTACTGTTGCATTAAACACAGCAAGTATGACTGTTATTCTTGTTGGTTTTATAGCTTTTTTCCCTGGTTTGTAAACAATTGTTAGAAACTCTTCTGATGGTGGATTTGTTTGATTCGCTTTAGGTATTTAAACAGAGCCGTAGTCAGTGTTATCTGCCATTTGTTACATCACTCTTAAGTTTATATAGCAGTGGGAACAGAGTACAGTATCATAAAGCAACATGTCCATATGAGCCTGGGTTTGTTTTCTTCTGATTTATTATTTTACAAAACAAGGAGTGTTTTAAAACCCTGCTTACAAGATTCAACTTTTACGCTTTAATAGAGTTTCTTTTGTTATTTTTTAAAGTACTGCACATTTTTGATGAAAAACAACACAAAACCTAAGTGTATTGAGGTGTTTGAACAAATCAAAGATGGTGTGGATTCTGAAATAGCTGTAAGGCTCGTGTTCCTCTCTCTTCGTACATTTACTTTTTGGGTACAATCCATTGTGTTTTTTTCTTATCAGCATCAACCGTTTACCTTTTTAATATCATATTCAGGCTGGTTTTTGTAACATGAATGAAGCATTACTTTGTTTTAACCTCTGATGTAACTTATGTTTGGGGGGTTTAGGAGGCATCTTGGGTCCTGATAAGTTCATGTTTGGTGCACGTTATCCAAGCATCACCTCTGTTCTGCTGTATGTTTTGCACAACTGGAACATGTTCTCACATTTTTAGCTCAAGTCAGGTATCGGCGCTGCGTGCACTGAAGAGTTTGTTAAACATCAGACCAGTAAAGATTCAGACGGAGGCCGTAAGGATAACTGTTTTTGGAATTCTTAAGGTGCTTATAACTGTGGCCTCATGTTATCAGAAACCACGTTTGTGTTTTAGAACTGATTTTCTTTGATGACAGTGTTGATTTTAGGTTGTTGCCAAAAGCAGAGAAAACCACCATTGGAACTTTTTAAAAATGAAATAAATGAACTGAAGTGGGGAGCTGGTGTTTGGTGAACTATACTTTTTTGTGTGTGTGGATTTGTACATCACATATTTTGTAGTCTATTTAGCAGCTTGCTTTAGGTGAAACTATGAAATTGAACGGTACGTGTTCTTTTGACTAACAGTAACACTGAATGTTGCACAAAATAACTATGGAATAACTGGATTTACTTGATTTTTTTCCCTGTGTTGTCACAATTAAACCTGTAACCAACAACAGTATTGTCTTTGTCTTGTTATCATAAACATGCATTACTGGAGTAACTCTTGTAATTCAAGTATTGTTTTGAATTTTAAATAATACTTAGTAGGGCTGGGCGATATGGCCTAAAATCAATATCACGATATATTGAGGAGTTCACCTCCATAACGATAAATGGACGATAGCTACATGTATGCGCAACAACAAAAGTTGTCCACTAGATGGGGCTGTCACGTGTATTACATGAGTCACGTCATGTGACTCGAGGTGGTTCAGCTTCTTAAAGGGACATGAACGTCGCCAACCTACACAGCTTTTAATTTTTTTTATTACTGAATGTATTGTCATGATAAATTATATCCGTTAGAGTCAGAAATTTTGATACGGATAAATTTTCGATTTATCGCCCAGCACTAATACTTGGTAACTATGTACAGCCAAATACACATACAGCAGGAAGAATAAAGTATTTGACACATCAGCATTTTTAATCAGTAAAGATATTTCTAAGTGGGCTATTGATAAAATTTCCACCAGATGTTGCCATCAACCCCAATATTGAATTCATACAAAGACATCAGAACATTTAAGTATACAAGTTGCGTCATAATAAAGTGAAATGACACAGGGGATAAGTATTAAAAACACTTTAATACTTTGTAGAAAAGTCTTTGTTGGTGATTCCAGCGTCTAGACGCCTCTTGTATGGAGAGACCAGCCGTCTGCGTTACTCAGGAGTGATTCTGGACCATTCTTCCACACAAATGCTCTTTAAATCTGGAAGGTTCCTCTTTTATGAACTTTGATCTTCAGTTCTCTCTGGTGAGATGGTGTTCCACCACCCTCCCCACTGTGTGTGTGCCAGGTGCTGCACATTGGGCACCTGATTGAGGGGCGGAGCAGATGGGATAAATGGAGACGGATTGCTGACTCAGTCTTTGTTCCTCTGCTTAGTCGGCTGATTTTGTGCTGCTGCCGCCGCCTTACGTGACGGTCATCTGGAGTCGTAAGCTCCATGGTTTACCGGCGGACAGGTGGATGTGGTTGGTCGCTAGGTGTTACATCTGTTTCTGTTGCAGCGCTGGGTTCACCGGCTGCAGTTGGGAGTGTTGAGGATGCGTGGTTTCTGCCTGTTGACCTGCTGGTCTGCACCCCTCGGTAGGCTGTATGGAAAACCTCTGGTAAGATGCCTGCTGTGTGTGCTTAAGAGATCAGCTCTTCTGTGTGCTTCTTGTAGGCCCTTTGACTGACGGCACACTGGACACGGCTGCTGTTTTGTCCTGCCTTCTCTCGACCCCCTGAGTAGACCTGGGGTCCTGTGCCACGGACCAGCGTGGAGGGAAGCTCTTGATCCAGCCAGGGATCAGCACAGGACATCTGATGGTGATGCAGGACTGGACTGTGTGCAGCGTTACCTAAGCTCTGGGTAACCAGGTTTTATGTGGAGTGCTGGCTTATTTCACCTTATTGTTTTTTACTGTGATTTGATGTTCTCAGGTTGTGTTTTTCTCACAATTGCATGTTTTTCATTTAGTCAATGGTGGTTTCTCCAGCTCCATGCCTTCAGTTTTCCAGAGTGGATTTCTGCTGACACGCATATCCTGAGCACTGGTGTTTTTTAAAGAAGCATTTTGATTTGAATCCAACTGTCAAATAAAATTGTATATTTTTTAATCGGTGGCCCGGTGCATCCTTGAACCTTTGTACGTACACGCTACATCTCCATAGATTCTTCTATGGGATTTAGGTCAGGTGACTCACTGGGCCACAAGCTACTTGATTTTCTTTCTTTCAAACTGATTCATTGTTTCCTTTGCCTTGTGTTTGGGATCATCGTCTTGCTGAATGTCCACCTTATTTTCATTTTCAGCTTTCTGATAGATGGTGGCAGATTTTTATCCAGAATGTCCCGGTACATGTCTCCATTCATCCTGACGTCTGCCAGGACCCCCACACCATGATGCTTCTACCCCTAAACTTAACTGTTGGGGTGGTGGGTAGTGCCATTTCTTCAGACATGTGGATGACAACCAAAATGTTTCATCTGACCATCCTATAGTCTCCCAGTAATCCACAGGCTTCTGCAAATGTTTCACAAACTTGAACCAAGCCTCAACATGCTTTATTGTTCAGCAGTGATGAGCGTGCATGGATGCCATGGTGGTTCAGTGCATTGCTTAGTTTTAGTTGAAACGACAGAACCTGCTGATGCAAGGTCTTCCTGAAGTTCTTGACTCTTGGAGAACTCTCCTGATTATTCTTTGGACTCCTCGGACAGAAATCTTACGTGGCGCACCTGATGGTGAACTGATGCTCCATTTCCAGGTAACTGTCTCGCAGTGCTCACAGGAACATTCAGCATGCTGGGAAAGCACCTATAACCATTCCCATCAGAATGCTTTTTGACGATAAGATTATGAAGATCTTGCAGTTTTTTTGCTTTTACCCAACATGAAGTCTTTCCTATGTACCTCCTGGGTAATGAGAAGCCTTTATAGGCCATCAATCAGGACTAAAGCAGCTATCAGTTAGTACTGATAGGGGCGGGGTTTCTCTCTCAATACTGATACAGTTCGGGTGATATCCTGGATTTCTATGCCATTTTGCACCTTATACATAATTTATGGACCTAAATGTTTAGCCATCATTGCATGAATCAAATACATGAGTTGATATTGACATGTGGTGGAACGTTTGTGTCAACTGCACACTTAGAAAAACCCTTACTGATAAACGCTGAGTGTAAAATACTTATTTTCCCCATTGATACTGAAAGTATGCACCAACACGACACATTCCTAAATCCACGTAATCTTAAACTCAAACACACGATCATTGTGGGATTACATAGATGTTATTTTAGGCTCCTCCTTAATAGGATTTAAGCTTTGTTCAATCAAGCTGTCACCTCATTTGCCTCCGTTACTACCGAGATGTTAAAAGATCAGCATTTTGCCTCAAAATGGGTCATTTCAAAAGATCATGATTGATTTAATAGTTTTTATTTTATTCTACCAGTCTGTTTCATTACATAAACATGAAACCACTTCACAGATGAAGTCATTAGATGAACAAATAATCAAACTGTTTTAAAAATGTTTCTTGGATCATTTTCAGTGAAAGCCAGGTGGCTGCACGCTACTCTGAAGGAAAATGAGCAAAGACAGGCTTATGTGTCTTAAGGTGGTTGCTGCTCTCTGATTGGCTGAAAGCTTAGAGCACAAAGTCCATGCAGGTGTCAGCCTTGCGCCTAGTCTTCAGTTTCAGGTGGATTTGAAGGGGACTGTTTAACCAGGCGGCTGCACAGAGATAGAAAACAGGTACAGCTGCTGCTGTTTCTGCAGTTTGTTTGATGCTTTACTGCAAGTGAAACATTTTTTAATAACTTAAAACTACATTTTCTGTGTTCTAATTATAGTTTGAGCTCTCTGAGTTTCTTGTGAATTTGAGGTGTTTTTTATTAAACCTTAGAAATCTGTATGTTTACATTTATTATTGTAAATTGTTGTAAAGTGTAAATGGTGCCTTATTCAGTCAACGTAAAGGGAAGTCTGGATGTTTCAAAAGTCAAGAAAACAGAGTTTATTTTAGTTTATTACAGAATCTTCACATTAAGATCAGTTGTTTCAGTTTCTATTTGTCATTAACCAAAACAAAATCAAAAAGTTTCTGTTATTGAGTTAGGAATTATTTTTCTATTGACTTGAGATTCATTTAGATTTAGCAGTTGAAGATAGTAGTGTATGTAAAAGAAACAACCCCAAAACTGAAATAATAAAAAAAAAATTAGAATAGGGTTTATCACCAATCCTTCCCTGTTCAGACGTGTCGTTTGACCTTTTCCACAGCAGGACGGATGGGAGCGAGCACATTCCGGGATGGCGATAGGGGCTTTACCGTTGCACAGGGATGGGGTGACACGGGAAATCGTGCACAGAGAACAGGAGTGCTTTTGTTCTGGCTGTGGTCACACCAGCAGCCGTTCCCTCTCAGGTGTTGAGATGCATCCCAAGGGAATGGGGGGGCATTCATACCAACTGATGGTCTAACTACCAAAGGGATGTAACATCTGACTACTGTTCATGTAACATACCAGAGGGTAATGTGGGTAAACTAGATGCTGTGTAGCTTTCAGGGAATCGTTGCTACACTTCCTCTGAAACTGATCCAGGAAAGGAAGATTAGGAGTGCCATGTGTGCTGTAATCCAGTCACATGCGGTGCGGAGGACATGAGTAGTTAAACGTCTCTCAAACACGCACACAGATAGACCTGCTATTCTCTACCACTGAGAGTTTATAGTGAATTTAATGTTGCTGTTTATTATTTTACATCTGCTGCTCATGTGAGACACGGGTGAAATAATCCTTGCTGGTTATGCTATCATCATGTTATCAGGTTTACTGCTAGCCTAGTGAACTAGACCAAATTCTTGCTTTGCAGAGTTTATATATTCACATATATAGGATGGCTTGCAGGCTAGTTTACTGCAGCATTTTCTGAAGAACATAATCAGCTCCGCTTTAAAATCCAAGATTGCTGCTCTGTTCAGTTAAAAAGGTTAAAATGTTTTTACTATTCCTGTTATAGTTAGTTGCACATAACATCTGTTTATTTATTCTGAACATGTTGCTTTAATATTTACATTTGTAAAATTGGCAAATGCATTTTCATAAATTATTGCAAACAGTATTCGTCTTTTGTACATTTTCTACATTCTGTGCACATTATTAACTTTTTATATTATTTATCCAGTTGCCAGGATCATGGTTTTTTATTTGATAATTCGTGGACGATGAAGTCTGTTTGCATATTTTTGGTCAGAAGACACGATACATGTCAAATTTATTTATTGGGGGTGGGTGGTGCTTAAATCTAGGGTACGTAGTTTAAAATTTCTGTTCTATGATATAAAGTAGGTAATCTTTCATCAAGTCCCTCCCCTAGCCTCTACAGCAAAACCAATCATTTACACGAACCAACAGCATTGACCAGTAGAGTTGTGTATCCACAAGAGAGAGCTGTCAATCAACGAGAATGTGCCCCAGTCCCCAGCATGCACTGCAGGGTGATGCACACCAACCTAGCTTGAATGCTAACTCAACCTGTAAACTTCAACCTAACTGTGTGGAAGAGGAGTGAGGGGAACGAAAAGGGGTTTATCTTTTGGGTATTGGAGCTGATTAGCGTAGCATGCAACCTTACGCTACAACAGACTATTGCTTTAGCCCGTTGTAGCGTTAGCAGGGGTGTGCTAGCATGTCGATCGAGTGCTGGAGTCCTGCTGGTTTTAGATGTTTCCCTGCTTGAACACTGCATATTTGATTAAAACAGGTGATTAGCAGCTCTTGCAGATCCAAATGAAGGCGGAGGAGATAATTCAGCAGTTAGAATTAAATGGATACAAATTTTTCATATTTTAAAATAATTTTTATGAGCCAGTATGTGCTAAAAATGACCTTTTACAGAGTTAATGAAAGGCCACCCAGCCCCTGTCGCCCCCTGTGGCTGGAATATTCCACTGGCAACTTCAGGGATGCCGGTCTGGTCTGTTGGGACTTAGAAAAAATTCAGCTTACATACCTGGCTCTGCAGTCTGGATCCAGCACGTTTCCTGCATGTTTTAGATCATGAACACAGCTGATTTGTTTGATTTAGTGATGAACCGCTCCTGTAGACACTAATGAAGGCTGAGGAGACATTTCAGCTGTTAGATTAAGGTGTTAAAAAGACGAACGCACAGCGAGGAGATAAGTTTTGCTTTCGGTTCTACAAAACGGGCACTAGGGGGTGCTAAAAGCAAGCTAAAACTGCCTAGTCTCCCTTTAAGTGTGTCTAAGCAGGAACATGTCAAAAATATTCCTTGTCCATTAGCGCTACAAGGCAGTTTGTGTGCTCGTGCACGGTACGGGGTGCTGCTTTCAGCTTCTTCCAGAAGAGGATGGGGAGCAGGGGCGACAGCTATAGCCTCTCCTTGGTGACATCATGCCTCCAGCTTTAATGAGCTTTAAATTATTTAGCAGGTGAACCGTTTGTTCTAGTTATTACTGTCAGTAGCAACAAACAGCTCTTGTGTCAGATTTCTTGTAAAACATGCAAAATAGCTGCAAAAATGTAGAACCCAAAAGCTACAGTAGGACCACATAAACATAAAAGCTTTTTTGTAACTAAACAACTGCAAACAGAGATTATAGGTTAGTAAGAAGGTTTTGTAAACTTAGAAGTCTGGGTTTCCCTCTGCCAGGATAAACAAGGTCACTTGATGTAATATTACTCTCCATTTATTCTGCTTTCATAGAGTGAAACATCAGTCTGCGCCTCTAACTCTGGATAAGTAGGGCACCAAGATGCCCAAGAACGATACCTGGCCAGGTGGCACAGGGCTAGAGACGATGAATGGCATGGACAGCGCCGGGAGCTGCGACAGCGTTGTTAGTGCCAACTCAGGCTTTGTAAGTAAATCTGCTTCCATGGTATTTATAGAGCTCATCATGCAAAACAGCATGAAATAACAATGTTGGTAACCGAGCCCTGTAACATCATAGCGGAGGGGATTTTTTTTAGATTGTTTAGGGCTCGTTGTGTTTGGGTTTCTCTCATTGTAGACGTGTGTATGTATTTCAGAGTGATGACAGCCTAGAGCACCTTTCTGCTGAAGAAAAGGCGTGTCTCATGTTTTTGGAGGAGACTATTGATTCTTTGGACGTTGAAGAGGACAGTGGACTTTCCAACGACGAACCAGACCAGCTGCCGAGCCCGGGCAGCCTCACAACCAAACTCGCAGACCTGTCGGCCTCCATGAGCAAAAGCAGGCTTAGCAGTGAGTTTTAGATGAATACATCTAACAGCACCTTGTGTGTGTGGTATAAAACATGTGTTTGTTTGTTTTCCAGGTTCAGAGAAACCTGCTGATGATCAACCCTTCAAGAAAAGCATCGACACCAAACACTTGCAGAGCTATCTGGTTCCCACTCCCTTCGTCGTGGCAAACTGCTCACTGGTTCCCAGTGATAAACCAGTTAATCATGCTGACAAATCTGTGTTTTATAAACCTCACTTCACATCTAAAATCAACAAACTTGCTCCCAGTTACAACCAGAAACCTGCTACCGCCCCAGTACCTTTAGAGGTTAATGTGGTGATACCTCCTTCCACCAAACCAAGGGACTGCTCAGTCAAGACAGCTGAAGGTCCGTTACCTAGAGGACCTCTGTCTTACGATGCACTTGTTCATTTGCGGAGGAACGCCTCCACGAAGAAGACCCCTTTATGTCCTACGATTGATCACACTATAGACTTGAACAAAGAGTGCACTCCGATGGAATTCCCAAACCTTGTAAATCTGCAGAAATCTCACAAATGCCACCCAGAGGTCCACAAATCTAAGACGGGGCCTCCAGTTGTGGCCCCTAAACCTAAAAAGGTTCCTGCCAACATACTTAAAAAGACCCAAAATGAAGACATTTTACACAGCGTCAAGCATGCAACAAACCCACAGCTGGTGAGGCTGGAAGCTCTGCAGAAGCTCGGCCTCCTGAAGGACCAGGAGACAGAACCTGTAGCAGCAGCCACACCACCTCCTGCCAAATCGCACTCGTTTTTGGATCCAGCCTCTGAAAGTAAAACAAGAGGTCCATTTAGCTGTAATCCAACAAGGAGTCAACCGTTTAGTTCCTCTCAAACACCCACGGAGCCCAAGGACAGGAATGTGAAGGGCCATGTTCGTTTCTATCCCAACTGTAGAGATGATCAGGAGCCCGGGTCAGCACCACAGCATCCCGCTCAGACCAGTAGGCTGAAGACAGCTGGTCTGGAGCGCTCCGTTAGCCTGGATTCCAACACAAACTATACAAACTGCTCCGAACCACAACACATTCCATCAGACAAGTCTGTGAAAACCTCTAATACAGACAAAAATCCCTCCAACCTAATGGGATACACGGTGATGGTGGTGCCTGGGATGGGACAGGATAGAAAAGAGGCTCTTAGGAAGCTTGGACTCCTCAAGGACTGAACCTGGAGAACAGCAGGACGCCATTGGACTTAATGCAGTGTTGGGAGAGATTACCATCATCCAAAAGACAATCCCAAAGAAAGGAATTCAACACCTGTGCTCCAACAGGTGGAAAAGAAATGAATTCAAGATCAAAGCTGCCATCATAAATACATGTTCAGTACCAAATCAGTTTTATGTCATTCTGACTTCCAACAGTCACCAAAAATGTGCCTTGTTTGATATATAAATGTTTTTTTTATCACAATACCATCTATTCTATTTCAGTTTGGAATAATAACCAAAATGAACTTTCATCTATAACATTTCTGTTATTGTTCCATTTTCACAGATGTGCCTGTAATAAAGCAGCTGAGAATGTTGCAAGTTTGATATGTTTTATGAGCTCTTTCATCATGATCTTAGAATCTGCACCTTTATGGACTTGAAATGATCTTTTAGATCTGTCTATTGAAGAAAATAGCACCTGTCTAAATTTTTAAGCCATATTTCTGAGACATTACCACATTTTCTGTTTGATCTGAGTTTTCATTAAAGTTTTACTGAAATGAGAGTGCTAGTGCTGAAAAAACAACCAGTCACTCAACCAAAGAGAAAGTCTGCTCAGCTATTCTTCCATCATCTGATTATTATGAGCCCCGCAGGGGAGCAGAGGTGTGTCCTGTCCAGGCCTTTTAAAATGGGGTGGCACTTGGTTATGCATGGGTGACACCTGTAGTCACCCCTCACAAAATCATTAGTTTTTTCATTCTAGTGGATTTGTGAGCTCTAAGTTGTCAAGACCAATTTTTTTCTTCTATTTCAAGCTGTTTAGTGGTAGCTTGCAAGCCACTTCTTGGTGCATTACTGCCACCAACTGGAGTGGAGTGGGACTGCCATGGTTATTCTAAATACTATTTATGTCAATATGAAAAAAAATTAAAGAATAAAAATAAATGTTCTGTTGGTCTGGTGCTTGAAACAATGTTAAAGGTGCATGTTGTCACCTACTGTTTTAGGGTTTAAAACCCCAAGCCTTTTGTTGACATTGTAGTCCACAAAATAACTATGGCAGTTCCACTCCACCCCAGTTGGTGGCGGTAATGCACCAAGAAGTGGCTTGCAAGCTACCACTAAACAGCTTGAAGAAGAAGAAAAAAGTTGTCTTGACCAATTTTTTCCTAAAAAACCCATACACATGTTCACAGCTGGATTTCTGGAAATCCAGCTGTGAACATGTGTATGGGTTTTTTAGGAAATCCGGTTGGTTTGAAGGCTGCATCCATGACCACCATTCATACTGCCACGCTCACCTAAAAAAACCATACACATGTTCACAGCTGGATTTCCAGAAATCCAGCTGTGAACATGTGTATGGGTTTTTTAGGAAAAAATTGGTCAAGACAACTTTTTTCTTCTTCTTCAAGCTGTTTAGTGGTAGCTTGCAAGCCACTTCTTGGTGCATTACTGCTACCAACTGGAGTGGAGTGGAACTGCCATGGTTAGTTTGTGGACTACAATGTCAACAAAAGGCTTGGGGTTTTATACCCTAAAACAGTAGGTGACAACATTTACCTTTAACATTGTTTCAAGCACCAGGCCAACAGAACATTTATTTTTATTCTTTATTATTTTTTTCATATTGACATAAATAGTATTTAGAATAACCATGGCAGTTCCACTCCACCCCAGTTGGTGGCAGTAATGCACCAAGAAGTGGCTTGCAAGCTACCACTAAACAGCTTGAAGAAGAAGAAAAAAGTTGTCTTGACCAATTTTTTCCTAAAAAACCCATACACATGTTCACAGCTGGATTTCTGGAAATCCAGCTGTGAACATGTGTATGGGTTTTTTAGGAAATCCGGTTATTTTGAAGGCTGCATCCATGACCACCATTCATCCTGCCACTCTCACCTAAAAAAACCATACACATGTTCACAGCTGGATTTCCAGATTAGATGGAAATCCAGCTGTGAACATGTGTATGGTTCCACTCCAGTTGGTGGCGGTAATGCACCAAGAAGTGGCTTGCAAGCTACCACTAAACAGCTTGAAGAAGAAAAAAATTGGTCAAGACCATAGACATTGATAGACCCCTCGTGGCCGCTATTGCCTATGGGCGCTGACGAGTGGTGGCGCCGCCATCTTGGATCGGTCGCGCCCCCCCCTCCCTTTGCAGAGACATTGAAGTGTCAGCATGTTAAATCAACCATAACTCCTTGAATACTGAACCGATTTTGATGCGGTTTTTTTCTCTGTAAACTTCACACATGTAGCTCTGATACAGGACTCATGTTTGAGCGTTTTTAATCATAATGGGTTTGCTGTGGGTACATATGGGATTCTTATCCACTGCCTAGTGACAAAACCTATAGAAAAAAAGGATCAAACACAAAAATCACAGTCAAACAATGAGAATCAAAATAATTCAAAAAGGACTATATACCAGGTGTGAGATCTATGGTAGATATTTATAAAAACACATTTAATATATGAAAGAGAAGCAGAAAGTACTACTCAGCCATTTTAATAAACAATTAATATATACAATATAATTCTTATAGATAACAATTTAAATAAATGAGTGTTTCATATACATATAGTACCAATATAACTCAAAGAGAGGGTGAGAGAGACAACAACTAAAACAAAGTCTGAATGACAAGAAATCGACAAACCATCTGTCAGAACTGACTGCTTAGTGATATTCTGGTTCTGTTGTATATTTGTGTGTAGCTGAACCTATAANAAGATTTGTTTGATTTCTACAGCAGCATTCTTGTGTCAGCTGTGACCTAAGTCAGTGTTTTGGAATAAATGATTAATAGTCTCATTTAGCCTTCATTGTCAGGGGAGCACCAGCAGTAAACGTGTAGCTAACGTTAGCTAACAAGGAGGTGCTGCTGGTGGACACAAATATAGTACAACAAAGTTATATTTACAAAATACAAACAACAAAAATGCTCGAACTTACTTGTGAAAGTTATCCCCCGAGCCATGGTCTCAATAGTCCGCCGATTAGAGCAAGAATAAACCACACAGAGCTCAGGCATCATGTTTACTGCTATTGTTATGGTTCGTGTCTGCCGGAAGCCCGACCGACCTAAGATGGCGGCCGCATTTCCTGCGCCCGAGCGGCCAATAGGGGGTCTATCAATTATAATGTCTATGGTCAAGACAACTTTTTTCTTCTTCTTCAAGCTGTTTAGTGGTAGCTTGCAAGCCACTTCTTGGTGCATTACCGCCACCAACTGGAGTGGAGTGGGACTGCCATGGTTATTCTAAATACCATTTATGTCAATATGAGAAATAATAAAGAATAAAAATAAATGTTCTCTTGGCCTGGGGCTTGAAACAATGTTAAAGGTACATGCTGTCACCTACTGTTTTAGGGTTTAAAACTCCAAGCCTTTTGTTGACATTGTAGTCCACAAAATCAATTTAAATGGAACTCAGTGGGGTGGCACCTGAGGTGGCCAATCAGATTTCAAGGGTGGCATGTGCTACCCCAGGCCACTCCCTGGACACGCCCCTGTTGGGTTGATAATCTGTTTTCTCTGGCTGTGTCCAAATCCAGGGATTGCGTGCTCATGAGTTCGGATTTTAAGACCAGTGACGTCACAGCGCCGCGTCGAAGACCGTCCAAATTCCAAGAATGCTCAGAATGCGGTCTTGAAATGCGTTCTTCTTTTCCTCGATTTTGAGAACGGGTGCGGTGTAGTCTCCGTGGTCTCCTCACCTCCATAATTCCCGTGATGCACTGCGGGATTGATTTCTGTAGAAACGGGACGCACAGCAGTAGAGCAGCAGTACGACTAGTTTATTCAAATGTGACTGTAGAAAAAGTAAAAGCCTGAAGTGGTTGTGTTTTTAGGCCTTTCCCATTCTTATTAGGCCTGTAATGTGTTTTTGTATTCTTGTTCGTCATTACAGTTCATAAAATTGGTAAATCATAAATCAAAAAATAAATTATACAATTAACCGTGAATAATTCAGCATTGTGGATCCATATTTTGTAATAGATTTTCTTTAAGCAGTTGCTAGGTGACAGGAGTAGGTGCGGGACTTTTATTTAAGGCTAGAACGTCCACATTCACAGCTGTTAACATCCGGTCTAAGTGGTCACGGAAGAACACGTTCTCCTGAGACCAATGAGGACGGGTACTCAGAAGCATGCAATCCCTGGATTTGGACACAGCGTCTGATTTCGTGAGATCTCTTATCCTCTTCTAGAATATGTCAAATTACCATGGAGCATTGGTCAGTCGATGATGCATGAACACACACACATTCACATTTTAAAACTGACATGGATCAAGTAATGTTAAAGAATGGATAAAAACAAAAAAATAGGTCAGGTAAACTGATGAAATGATTCACAACTTATCCCAAACAAAAATCAACATTTTTATTAAGATTGTGCAGTTTGATGCTTTATTTGAATGATTAGTCAAATAAAAGTCATGCATCTAACTCCGCCACGTGGGAGTTTACAGTGTAACATGTAACATGAGATTACTTCCTTCTACCCCCTTAAGCCTGTTGCCTTGAGAACCTGACCCATTTCTCCCAGACCTACACATGTATCAAGACAAACTGGTGCAACATGTTGGCTGAGACCTTTTTTATTCAGTCAACAATTTAATAAAAAGCTATATTTTTAAAAAAATAATACATCCACGAGGCATTTAGGTGTGCAGAATGAATGTACAGTTTCTCCTTTTAAAGCTATATTTAAAAAAAATAATCAAAAATTTATTTTGACGGGCCCCACTAGAGGGCACCATTGCGGTAAAAAGTCAGCTCGGCAAGGCGAGGCTGGGAATGTTTAAAATGGTGGACTCGACAAGTCAAGCAGATCATTCTGAGCCCAGAAGATGTTCTAATGGTAAATACTGTTGTAAAATAAACTTATTAGTAGAAATGAGTCCATACCCTGTACAATTTGTCACTGGACATGGTGCTGGCTGCTCACTTTACGTATCAGCAGTGAACCAACACCCCGACGGCTGTTGTTGCAATACCACCTCTAAACACTAGATGTCACTATAGTGTCTGTGTTCCATATACATTTAAATGTCTTTTTGTCTGAAATGCTTCAAATTAGTCATAAATAAATTGTAAAAATGGACCTTATTAAAATACAGTTTATTCATCTAAAAATACTTGCAAGTCAAAGTGGTGCAAAAATCCAAGGAAAGCATCATATATGACCTAAACGTTGCCATTTTAAAGACAAACATTGACATATTTACTTCTGTGTACATTCATAGCAAATATTAACCATGACTTGTGTGATGAATCACAAACATTTAAATCCAAAATAAAAGTCCGCGAAGTGAGTTTGGATCATAAAGTGCACAGGTTCTTTCAGATCCCTCCTCTATGGGATGTGAGATTTGCTTTTTCTACGCTTCACCTTCCCGTTGGACACGGGAACATCCAGGGACTCCAGGCGGTAGGGACGAGGGAGGACGGGGTCCAGCCTTACAGACGGGTTTGTGTTGGGAGTGCTCACAGGGAGGTGGGACGACATAATAACCCCTTGGACAAAAAGAAAAAGACACATATGAGGAGTAATATTTTATATTTGAGAAGTTAAACGACATATTTAAATAAAACAGTTTGCACCTAAAATGTTCAAATATATCATAAATCTAAAGATATTAATATAATTATGATTTTACTTCTTTAAGGTGCAGTATGTAAGACTGACATCCTGTGGTCAAATTTGGGTACTGCAGTTTCTTTTTCTAAACAAAAAGTGACTTTCTCACTGCCGTTCCGTGAGTTTCATGGATGTTGCCAGTTTTGGATCCGCAGCAGAAGATGATGATAAGTGAAGAAGAATCATATTCAGTGAGCTGATAAGTAGATAAATACATTGTCATATCTGGTGGCAGCACTCTTGAGTGTTTTATGGTAGGGAGCTCTTACTACACTTGTTACATTAGACTGTTATGTGATTATTTCATTAAAGAATTCTTACATATTGCTCCTGCATGTTTACTGAATCAAAAATGCTGAATCTGCATTAGAACTTTTACGTTTCCGAGTCGTGAATCTAACCATGTCCTTTGGCAGCATCACTTCCCAGCAGCTGACTGGCTCTCTTAGACTTGAAGTAGCTGCTAGCGATGTTCTCGCTGTCACTTCGGCTCAGCATTTCCTTGAACCTGTCCTCCTCCACCTGCAACGAGATGCAACAGTAAAACGTCTGTCTGCGTTTAAATCAAATGTGCATTCTAAGACACGCTCTGAAACATTGATACCATATATTGCTCTGCAGCATCTGGACCAGAATCTCTGCGAGCTGCAGATTTTGAAGGAACAGCTGCAAGAAATAAAAGAAGAGTGAAAAGAATTCTTCCAAAAATACACAATATTGGCATTTAAAGGTCGGGGTAGGAGATGGTTTTTTGGAGCATTTTTTGCCATATTACTTGAAATGCTCTTCAGCTCGTGCTCTAAATAATAAATACAAATTTGTGTCCAAAAATGGATAATTTTAATCACCTCTGAAACGTACAATTCTGGAAAATCCTAATCCAATCATTGAGAATGTCCCGTTCTTAATGATTGGTTCCTGATCCATCCATCAAACTGCTCTCTGAACGTCCCTCCCCCTTCTATGTGCACAAATCACACATTCTAGGCTTGGAGCAGCTGGACAGGAAGTGAAGCCAGAGCAGAGCTGCTTAGGGTCCCGTTC
This sequence comes from Aphyosemion australe, assembly GCA_006937985.1. Taxonomy (NCBI): domain Eukaryota; kingdom Metazoa; phylum Chordata; class Actinopteri; order Cyprinodontiformes; family Nothobranchiidae; genus Aphyosemion; species Aphyosemion australe. The sequence goes on from SSNS01000041.1 coordinate 2,415,030, forward strand.
TTAATGATTGGTTCCTGATCCATCCATCAAACTGCCCTCTGAACATCACTCCTCCCTATGGGTATACTCCTCTATCTGCTCGACTTGCACATTCTTGGCTTGGAGCAGCTGAACAGGAAGCAAAGTCAGAGCCAGGCTAGCTATGTTACCTAGCATAGTGCTGTACAGTTACGTAGGTGCGTTACTTTAGGAATCATGGCAGAAAATGTACGGGTTGAAAATATAAGATAATGTTATGTTTTTATGGTTTTGTGACATCAATATCTATATCCGTTGAATCCAACATTCTCCTGTATTCTGAGGGTGTGACTTGGGGGAGGAGCTTCAGGAAAGGGGGCTGGACCTTTGCATTGTGTTTCTTCCAGGAACTCCTTCCCTATATTGAACAAATATCATCCGTTTCTGTTCCTCACCTAAAGGTAATGTTGTTTTCTGCACCGTCACATCCGGGAGCTTCCAGGCGGCGCTGTCCTCATCCCAAAAAGCTTCTTTCTTCAGGCGGTCCAGGTTGCTGTAGTTGCAGTCCCGGCGTACGAGCGGCACCATCCGCTCCAACAGGCCGTTCAGCAGCTGGCCTTCTCTCTCAAGCCGGCGGATGGTGGACAGATAGTCATTCCTCTCATCCTCAAACTCCGCCTGCAGGTCACGGATCTCCAGTTTGGCCGCTTTCAGCTGCGAGTTAGACGTGATATTAGACGAGAAGACTCACTATGATTCCCAGAAAACTTTGTTTGAGTGAAAATAATCAAAGAAATGCATTTTCTTCCAAGCCCAAAAAATAATGAATCTTTATGTGATGAATTTAGACAAATGAAGCAGAAGACTCTTCATAGATGTGGTTTACCCTCCAGCTGCTGTCACCCACCTTTCCCTGGACTTTAGCCAACATCTGGTTCTTCACATAAACCTCTTCTTGGATTGAATTGTAGACCTTTAACATGACGTGTTCACTCTCCTCGCTGTCCTCTGACAGCGCGTGGATGAGCTGAGCTTTTCTTTGATCAGCGAGGTTCTTCCTCTGGCGGTGTCTCTGTTGGAGCTCCGTGTTCCGGGCCTGCTCCCCTCCTATCATCTTTTGTTCCAGCTGTTGCAGTCTGGGAATGAAGATGGTAGAATAAGGCTGGATCTCCATATTCACATGTATGAATATTGTGGAAGCACACAAACCTTTCCAGGGCGTGCCTCTGGTCCAGGGGCCCGTCTGACTGAGCGAGTTTCTCATCATCTGGGTCTTTTTGGACTTCCACTGCAGCAGAAGGATCTGCAGGCTGGCTCAGAAACACAACAGATCACATCGTCCATTAAGTTAGATCCACAGGTGTTTTCACTCAACTCAGAACCATAGAAGGCTTTGATGGTGTTGGGATCGAACCTCGGTCTGGGAAGCAGCTCCGTTTGTGCAGAGGGAGATGGGATCAGGGTCAGAGGAGCCTTCTTTCTCAGCATCTTTATTTATACAGCTGAGGCTCAGTGATGCTGGGATAAAAACACAAAACAACACTCAGGAGTGACAAAGCTCCTAAACTGGGCAAATAAATGCCTTTTTACCATTCTGAGGGACGGAGCTCCCCCTACTGGCTTGGGTCTTCTCTAGGTTCAACAGGGCTGACTCATATGAGGATTGCAGCGCAGCAATGACCTTCTGCAGCTTCGCCTTGGACTCCTGCTCTGCGTTGTACTCAGCCTGCAGCTTTGCCAGCTTCTCTTCGTACTCCTGTGGAGAGAGAGTGGAACCACAAATTACCTGGTTCTTATGAAGCCCCCGTAGACATCAAGTGATATATTAGTTTGAAGGTTTGCCTCAGTAATCTTCTCTTTCTTTGTTTCAGGAGAGCTGGATTGTAGTTTTGCAGGAACAGCTGAGGACCGATCAGCAAGCAGAGCTGCACGATAAGTTAAAGAAAAACACAAAATCATCAAATGCTAATTACATTTCCATCAGGATCTGCGTTTAGCAGTCACGACTCACACAAAAGGTCACAGGAGCCCAACTGGCCCGAGACGAGGGCCCGCAGTTTCTTGATCTCCTCCCTATACTCTCTGATTTGAGCATCTTTAGGGTCCTCGTTGATCCTGGGTTTGTTCTGGATGCTCTTGGCCCGGTTTGCATAGCGCAGCGTGCTCAAGCTCTCCTCATAGTTGTTATCTGCAGGTGAGATGCAGGCAATCATCAAGGTGCGGGTGCTCCCTCCCAGAGAGTCCTGCAGCAGCCTGGTCAGCTTAGAGTCCCGGTAGGGGATGTATTTGGAGCGGCCGTCCACCAGGGCAGAGATGACGTTGCCCAGAGCAGAGAGGGAGAGATTGATCTTAGTGGCTTCACGGAGTCGCTCGCCAGTGGCGCCGGTTTTAGACTGGCGCTCACTTCCTGCGAGGTCCACCAGGTTTAGTTTTCCTGCTCTGAGGCGGTCCTGGCCAGCTGCATCTGGGAGCAGAAGAAGATGAGTGACATTTTGAATTATATGTTTTTTTAATCTTTTGAGTTTTTTCTGAGCTGACTTTGGAATGGAGGAAAATCACAGTCGTGTTTATTTGAAATGAAAGAAAAAACGTTTTTACTTTCAAAATAAAAGAATTCAAATAAAAAACTACGTAAAGAATAAAACGTTAATTCACTTTTGTTTGGATTTTGTCATTTTTCTAAATATTTGATGTTTTTCCATATTTGAAAATATTTTTTTTCAGATTGAAATTTTTTAAGTTTTCAAACCTCTAGAATGAAATATTTCTGAATATCATTGAGCACAAAGAGTTTGAACAGTTAAATGTCTTAAATCGACACCGTTTTGATTCTTTACACAAATTTCATTCTTATTTGGAAAAAATAGAATTTATTAAAGAAAAATATGTTCAGAACAAACTTAAACTAATAAAAACTGACAGGGTTTAGCTAGAATTATGAGCCTAAAGTCACATCCTCCAACAGACACACATACTATTCAGATATTAAAACTTAGTCGAAGCTTTTCTGCTACTGTCTCACCGGTGTGGCAGATCTCCATGTGAACAGTGAAGATGGAGTGGGAGCGGGAGGAATCCTTGTTCATCAGCGTGCATCCCACTGCCCGGTTCCTCCAGCCCCGCTCTAGGATCCTCTCACACTCCCCCACGTTGTGGACGGTGTGCATGGAGAGGTCCCGCACATACACCCCGCGCTCTGGGTGCTCCTTCAGCTGCATGGGCATGCAAAAACCACAAATACAAACACATCAATGCAAAAAGTTCTCTTCTAAACACCCTAAGCTTTAATCAATCATTGAGCAGTTCTGGTGTTACGTTACCGTGGCAACATGTGCACAAAACACAAGATATCTGAGCAGTTAAGGAAACAAGTTTCATAATGATGCATGAAAAACAAACTCTTCCACAGATGAGTGTGATTTCTAACCTCCAGCCTCTGCTTGGTGTCACTTCCCAAGAGGTCTCTTATTTCTTCGTTGTAAATCTCCAAGTAAGAGGCCCTCACGAGGAATTTTGTGTTCTCAGCGCACTGGCTTGTGCACAAGAATAGAGCACAATCAGCTCACCGCCGTCTCAGAGCCTAAGGATGAGAACAGCTCACATACCTGTATGCTCTCAAAGATGTGTTCGAAAGCCCGCGGGATGACCCCTCTCTGGGCTGCGGGGTCAGACACGCCCTGCATGGTGAAAGATTTGCCGCTTCCAGTCTGCCCATAAGCAAAAATGGTGCCGTTGTACCCTTCTGTGACTCCCTGTGTTTGAGGAATGATGAGTAAATCATGAGAGAAGGTGTCAAGTGACCAATAAAACGCTGCGGCTCACCTCAACCAAAGGGTACGCAATCTCGTTGTACAGCTGCTCGGTGGTTTGTTCGATGTGATAGGTCCCGTCAAACGTGAACTGTTTGGGCGGCTCGTCCAGCGCCCCGGGTTTCTCTATAAGACACTGGCAGTGTTGGAGAGCCATGGACAGCACCATCTTGGAGCTGAGGGCCTTCTCCCTGTCGTTCAGGGGCCTGCACCTGACCACCACCTTCACCGACTCCAACCCCATAACTCTGCTGTCACGCAAAAAGAAAGAGTTCTTTTAGAAGAGACAAGTAAAAGTGGTTTTATAGAGACACTGAGCAGGATCCGCATCCTGTTGCAGAAATAAAACCAGACTAACGGATACAAAGAGTCTTCATATAAAAAAGAATCATCATAAAGGCAAAGACAGGAATATCAGACGCATCGACTGACCTCAGGTCTTCTGTCTCTGCTTCCCTGTGGCTTCTGTTTGTGGCGTTGTGCTGTTGCCTAGCAACCTTAAAGCTACGGCTCTTTTCAAGTGGGTGAAAAGGGTACAAACTGTTAATATATTACCTGTTGCCACGAAACAGAAAATATACGGTTATTTACTCGTGGTGAGAATGATGGAAATCCAGAATCCTGACAATATCTGCAAAATATTAGATTTAGTTTTGAGGTAGCAATTGCATAAACTTCTTAAAGGTTTTTGCAATTAGACACTTTTTAATCGCACCAATTTATATAACTGAGGTTCAAAGCAGGTCAGAGCAGAAGCCTCTGGAAAGATAGAGGGAAACTTTAAGGGAGCAAAAATGTGAGAGGTTTACAGTGAAATAATCAGATCAGTGCTGCCAACTTTTACAGAAGTCTTGGAGTTAGATTTCTTTATTTTCATTTTTATTTCTGTGCATTTGTGCGTGCGTTCGTAATCTGGCAGAGAAAAAAGAACAAAGTGATACTAAGGCAGATTTTATTTGTCTGAGGCAATATGGATGCTAATGCGTAATAAAGGATTATCTTCCCGTTATTTGCTGTTAACACTAATTTCAAACGCATTGTAATTTTAAGTGGCATGTTTTATTTTGAAGGAATCTACAGGAAGTGCAATGAGTTTTGTCTTGTTTAGCTTTATGAACGCTGCTTGTAGTAACAGTGTTTGTCGGCTAGAGGGCGGTAAAACCTTTACTCTCGAAAGCCAGGTATCCATCAAGTCTACTGTGGATTTAGTTTCGCCCGATGTCCGCCAGAGGGCGTATGATCTGATGTGTTTGTAGCACAGTAGCTAGCTGCTTTAGTCCCCGTTTAGCTTGTTGATTTAATCTTGTTGAACACAGGTAATTAAGATAGATTTATTGAGTTTTAGTAGCTAAGTAGTTTGCATAAGTGAAGACATTCTGGCTTTCCCGTTATTTAGACTAACTGCTGTTAACTCGTGGTATGTTTTATTTTGAAGGAATCTACAGGAAGCGCTAATGAGTAATGTCTTGTTTAACTTGATGATGGCTACCTGTAGTAACAGCTTCAGTCCGCTAGAGGGCGGAAAAAATCTTTAATCGCCAAAACAAGGATTGTGTTATGGCGTTTTCATCAAGATGACCTAAATAATACAGGAAACGTTCGTGTCCATGTGCTTCTGGTGGCCAATCCGCCACTGACACGACCATTCGGTTAAACACTGTTACATAACTATAATTTGAATTGTGTTTTTAGGAAATTGAAAAGAGGAAAATACTTTTAGAGCGAGACCCTTTTGCTAACGCCAAAAACGCTGTAGCATTTTATTTTGAAAGAATTTACAGGAAGGGTTTCAACTAACAATTGTAACTTTAAAAGTGCACTTCCTCTCCTCCTCCTCTTTAATATTACTATTCACAAGAGGACAAAAAAATTGGATTATTATGTTTCCAGCTTCACTGAGATAAGGAGGGTAAAATAGTCTCTTAATGATTTAAAGAACCAGAGTTTAGTTCTAGTTTTTCGCCACTGGAGGGCGCCAATTCCCCCTTCTCGCTCATACCTCAATTTAAAACTGAACGCTGTAGCCTGTAGCTAGAGAAGTGAGTACACAGTGTGTAGCTCAGATAGATTCTCTTTTTTGAGTGAGAAATTGGGGGTGCGGCGTTAGAGAGTACAGTCAAATACGTGTCTCTCGCTCATTGCGTGAGAATTAGCAGCCCTGCTCGGAACTATTTTTTATTATTTAACCTTTAGGAAGAAAATCCCATTGAGATTAAAAATCTACTTTTCAAGGGAGACCTAGTCGAAATAGCATGACGGAAAACAACCACATTTCCTCTGTTAGAGAAATAGAAATATTACCGTAATAAGTAGTAAACGCCCCCTACCTTAAAACACTCGAGTGCTATCACCAGATATAACAATGTATTTATCTACTTATCAACTTACCATTGATGACTCATCTTTGCTTGTCATCTAGAATCTTCTGATCCGTTACTGGCAGTAGCCATGAAACTCACTGAACGGCAGTGGGAAAGTAACTTTTTGTTTAGAAAAATAAACTGCAGTATCCAAATTTGACCAGAGGATGTCATTCTTACTTCATTCTTATGTATATATTACTAGCCTGGCAAGCCATCTGAATATATGGTGTGGCCACAACCCTTAAAGCTCAGTCTGGGCGGAATCTACGATTGTCTTTCAAACTGTCTCCACATGCTGTTGGACAACGAACAACGTGCCATACTCACCGCTATGGATGTCAGTCAGCAGGGCAGTCCGCCATACGTTGTTGGAGATGCAAATACATCCTTTTTTCTAAATAAAGGACTTAAGTGCCTCTATCTGCTCTTGACTCAAAGAAAAGACCACCTAAATGGTCCAAAGCTGTTTCAAAAGAGCAGCCGCCATATTTGTTGTTCTACCGTCACATCGTCCCGCCCACCAATCCGATAGAACGCTGAGATTGGCAACACTGGTTGGGCCTGCTGAGGTTCTATGGAGCGTAGCCAGACCAACATGCAGAGCAAAATCATTTGGCTTCGACAACTTCCCATCTAGATTTCTAGGCTAACATGTTTAAGTCCCAAATGTTTTGATGTCCTCCAGCCTAATTATCTTATAAATATGCCAGATGTTCATATTTCAGCTAGTTATGGCCAAATATGCAAACTGAATTTTTGAATTTCAAGGCTTCCAAATCCAGTTTTTCACCATTCAGGAACTCCTGTTCTTCTATTGCTTTTTCTCCTCTTCAGTTTTATTTTTTAGGATTTAAGAAATGTTGGATTATCAAAATGGTGAAAACTATGCTTTTAATTACGCTGTGTGAGATCCACCATACTGGTCCTTGAGGGCTGATATCCAACACACCTGATTGAAATGGTTGATTTACCTGTTCAGCAGGTCCTCCAGCTCTGGAAAAGCCTGTTAATCTCCTGCTGATAAAGATCAGGTGTGTTAAAGCAGAAACACCTAAAATATGCTGGCTGGTGGCCCTCCAGAACCAGAACCCGACTAACGCAAAGAAATCAGAAACACTGAGGCTGGAAGTAAATGTGTGTATTAGTAAAGAATTGTACACATTCTTTGGCTGATGGAACACTGATGGAAGAAGACTGATTTATTGTCAACCAGAGTCAGAAAGATGCGGTTTGGACACAAAAACAGAGCAGAACATTTTCTCTACTGGAAAACAAATCTCCCATCACCTTAAAGACTCGTCTGCTGACAAAACGTCTCTCATCTAAAACCAACAATAAACTTGACAAACTATTAGAAAATAAAACAACTAAGTCTTTGATTAAATAGAAAACAGACATCGTTGTAAAACAGTCGTCTACAATCAGGATTAAAATCAAGCAGGAGTAAAATGTGCTTAAATATTGAGCTTTTTTATAAAATATAATATAGAAAAAAAAAAAGCTTGGGCTTTACCATCTTTTCCACACCACAGACCAGAGTAGTTGAAGTGGTTGCACATCTAAAAACAAACTTTTGCCATAAAGGCATGTAAAAAAATACTTTCAAAATTATTTTTGGGAAAACACACAAGCAGCTGGGACCACATTTGCTCCGTCACAAATACGTACCCTAAATTAATCACGTGCAAACTATTTACAAGTGCCAACACTGATAAGTGCAATAAAGGTTACGGTTAGTGAATCGTCACCATAAACACAGCGTGACTGTAACGTACGATGGGATGAATGTGCAGAAATGAGCTTCTGTGTCTTTTACATCCATTCCCTTTTGTGGCTACTTTTAGATTTGCTCCTGTAAGAGCTCTTGTGCAGCTTCGGCGCATGCTGGATCTTCGTATTTTCCTCCCACTCGTAGCAGTGGTTCACCCGGGCAAAGCTCAGCGGACACGGCAGCTCATCCTGGGACTGGGAGTAGTATTCGATCAGCTCAGCAATGGAGTTAAATTCTGTCTTGGATTTCTACAACAAAAAAATTCCAATTTTAAATACCAAAACACTAATAATTTAGAATAAACACGGTTATTTTGGTGTATTTTGTAGCAAATTTAAAATCTTGCATTATTTTTTTCTAATCTAATGGAACAATGCCTGTTTATATAGAAACCGCCAGTACCTCCAGCATGAACTTTCCTTTGCGAGTATTCACTATCAGGTGGGTAGTCAGGCCAGAGGTGAAGCGAATGATGAGAGAACCACATTTGGGTTTTTTAGGATGTGGACACAGAAGGTATGATCCCAGAACATCATCAGCAAGGAGGGAGCAGCCGTTGTCTCTGTAACACCAGTGAGAAAAAAAAATGAACAAAATGATGAAAACGGTAGAGGAAAAGAGCTTTTAGGTGTGTGACACACTGACGCTGCGATACCAGCCCAACACCACACAGCTTGGGCTAGGGCTTCCTCCGTCTCGGCCAGGCTCGGAGTCCGGGATCTCTTCACTGGAACTTTGTCTTGAGAGTTTTCTGCTTCCCAAAGAGTAAAAGAGGGAACTTTCATGAATTTAGAGCAACAAAAATAATCAATGAAAGAAAAAAACACCTGTAGTATTTGTGTTGGACAACAGTGAAGGTAATCCCGACCCAGTGTTTAGGCATCAGTGAAAAAACCAAACCGTGAGAAGCTTTAAAGGTCTAGTTCACTGAAATGCAATCAGTTACCCTGAGTTGCACATGCTGAACGTAAAATTTTTCTTCAACCCCCATTTCCTGCATTAGCCTCAGAAAAGTATTGGCGGGGAAACGGTCAGGTCAGAAAAAGTCAGTCTCTTCTATGTCACAGGGAAAATTAGCATTCATGGCCCCGCCCACCTTGGCTCGCGACTGCCAAAGACTACTAATTTTGCAGCCAGGAGCGAGCAGAGCGCACCTCGGCTAGTAGAAGCTAACCGTTAGCATTAGCAACGCCACAACATGGTGGAAAACATTCAGACTTGTGACGATAAAACATCAACGTTGCATTTCTTTTAACCAAGAAAGACGAGTGAACGATGCAGCGGAAGAGTCGCGTTGCCGTTAGCCAATGAGAGGCAAGATGTTTGCATATCATACGACTTATAATCTTGTCATTTTCCACCCCCCACTCCTCAGACAAACTTCTACCCCCTGAAACCGGAGCACCAGAGCTTTTTTCCACAGAAAACGACACTCAAGGTATTCATTCATACTAAAAATAACAACAAATTTGACCAAATAGGGGAACGAGACCCTTAAGAACATTCATCACAACCCATGTGAGATGGCATCGTTCACCCCCCCACCACGGTAGTGACTGATGACCCCAGACGTGAGAGTGAGGGGGGTTTGCTTTACCTAATCAGCTCTCTGAATCTTGACAGCACTCTGTAAACTCTTGGCCCACCTTGTGACTCACTCAGACGCTCCTGAAGGCTTTGCTGTTTGAGCGGAGTGAAGGTGAAGGAGCGGTACGCGCCAGAGCGCAGCCCTTTGGTGCGGATGACTTTCTTGCGCATCAGCGAGGGCGAAAAGGCTGAGAAGACTTCATCTTGGTTGTTGTGAAGGTCATCAACATTCTTCTTCGATTTCTAGCAAACGTTTTTAGCAAGTTATTAAGGGACTAAACGCTTGATAAGTCTCTGAAGTACCAAACATCGAGAAGTCAAGCTAGGAATTTATTAGATGCAAGTTAAACAAGTCGTCTCATGTGTTTAGAAATAAGGGGAAACTCCGAACCTTTGAGCCAAACAACAACCCTCGAAAAGGGGCTCTTCTGAAGGAAACCAGGGCACTGACGCTGAGAGGGAAGCCGTGGTTGAGCAGCGAGGGGTTACGTTGAGGCGCTGAGCCAACAGATTCTTCATCTGCTTCTTCTGGGTGCTTCTGTAAGTAGGACAACTGGAAACAGCGGCACAGCAGCAGGTTCAGGAACTGGGCCTGTAACAGAGGAAAAGGTGCACCGAATCAGTCCATCGCAAAATTTGACTCTGCAGAAGCATTTTATGTGTGGAGGTAGTGTACTCTGGCATTAAAATGTCTTGCAGGTGCAAGACATTTGTTTTGCTTTTTTCAGATGACGTGGTCCTGTTGGCTTCATCAGACCGTGATTTCCTGGAGCGCTTTGCAATCGAGTGTGAAGCAGCCAAGATGAGAATAAGTTCCTCCAAATCCAAGACCAGTCTTAAGTCGGAAAAGAGTAGAATGCTTTCTCCAGGTCAGGGACGAGGTCCTGCCTCCAGTGGAGGAGTTTAAGTATCTCAGAGTCTTGTTCACAAATTAAGGAAAGACGGAGCAGCAGTTCAATAGGTGGATTGGTGCTGTGTCCACAGTGGTCGCTGTACCGGTATGTCAGAGAGCCAAGCCGGAAGGCGAAGCTTTTGATTTACCAGTCGATGTACATTCCAACCCTCACCTATGGTCACGTATTTTGGGTAGTGGGCGAAAGAATGAGATCGCGGATACAAGCGGTCGAAATGAGTTTTCTCCGCAGGGTGTCTGGGCTCTCCCTTAGAAATAGGGTAAGAAGCTCAGTCATCTGAGAGGGGCTCAGAGTAGACCTGCTGCTCCTCCACATAGAGAGGAGCACGTTGAGAAGGCTCAGGCACAACCAACCAGGAGGAGGCCTAAAGGAAGACCCCAGACACGATGAAGAGATTATGTTCCTCGGCAGACCTGGGAACACTTTAAGCTGGACGTTCACTGTGCAACTTCTCACTTGTAGCATTCAACTCCATCTCCAACTGTATGACTTCTTCGCAGAGCATAGCTCGCGAGTCATGTTCTCATACAATGACCCAATGCTCAGACGCTACCTGACTGCTTACACTGTACTTGTGGTATCAACACGTCAAACCTAAAAATATGCTAAAAATAGTAGTTTTTACACAACCCTTCGGACCTTTGAGTCTGTAAACCCGGAAGACACGGAGACGGAGTGTGGTCCTTCAGGCTCGCCGTAGGGGGACACACAGGGGTTTATGAGGGTTGGAGAAGGAAAACAAAAGAAAGGAAGTAAACAATGTTACGATCCATTTCATTTGGCATAAACACATCAAACACGCTTTTCTTGACAATCTGTGTCATTGTGTGCGGAACTCAAAACAAAATGTGTGTCGACGCAGAAAACCTATGGAGCCGTGTTGATGCATGCGCTGTGTGAGCAGTTCTGGTACATTTGGGTCGTAGCGCTGCTTCAACAGTGCAATACTCTCACGAGGGACAAGCAAAATATCAAACATGTTTGATAATCATCCAACTGCACAATTACTGATTAGGAACGAGTCAAAAATCACACTGCGTACATTCAGCTTTAGGATTCTTCCAGAGGAGCTGGCCCAAGTGGCTGGGGATAGGGAAGTCTGGGCCTCTCTTCTTAGGCTGCTGCCCACGCGACCCGACCCCAGATAAGTGGATAAAAATGGATGGAAGAATAGATGGATGGATAACGGTACAAAATATTGGGAGTTTTATGTTCTTCTTTGGCTTTAATTTTGAATTCCACACATCTGGCCGATGTGCGACTGATATGTGGACGATGTCTCCTCACTATGAGGTCAAAGAGTTCATTGAAACAATGAGGTTGCACGTCCTTCAGGACTGGTGACAAACACCCAGTTTTGAGTTTAAAGAACGCTCTGGAGCCTTTTTCTACATGACCATACATATTTTAAGTCCTTGGAAAGATGCTTGTCCTGTTTCTTGCCACATACAAGATTGCAGTGACTAAACAGTCCATGAACAGCTCATCCCCTTTCGTTACATGGCCAATCCACAGATCTAGTTTTAAATAAAAATATAAAAGAACATAAATTTGGAGATTTCTTACTGCTCTGGCATGTCTCGCTTTAAAAACATGGCAGTAGAGTTGGGCGTCTATGCTTCCTGGATTATGGGAGACAAAAGCAAACTGGGCATCGATAGGATGGGCGGTGGACAGAGACACTCTTCGCAGAGCGTGAGCCATCAGCAGCGTCTGCAGAAAGGAAATGTGTCGCATTAGGTTGGAAAAAAGGAAAAATACACCAGTTTTACTGAAAAACTCAATCTAAAATTTAAAAAGTCAAGCACACCTACCGTTTCATCCTCGTCATACATTTTCACACCTTTTAAGGAGAACTTTAGAGTTACTGGCCTCCTCCGGCTGCATGCCTGACATGCAGAAACATCACACAACAGCAATGACAGATACTCTTCAAACAACCCGCAGCATGACTCAGTCTAAACTAAAGGCTCACCTTTAGGGCCCTCAGCTGAGTGTGCAGCTGCTTTATCTGCTCATCCAAACAGCAGTCATCCACAGGAAACGAGCCTACATACTTTACCCAAAACGGTTAAAGGAGGGTTAAAGGAAAAACAGATTACAGGCAAATAAATCCACCCACTACCTTATTAGATACACACATTAAATAGCTCGTCAATGCAAATAGATAAATTAGCCAATCAGAAGGCAGCAACTCTTTTTTTTTGGGGGGGGGGGGGGGGGGGGGGGTAGAAATTATGAAATACTAACTTATGTTTTAAAATATAGATTTATTAGAAAATGCAGGTTTAAGCCACTTTTCAGTTTTTTTCACAGAATAATAAATATTAATAGTGATGTTTTTAGATCTATGATAATTTACAAATATCAACATCCCATTGACAAACTCCATAGGGCCAACTCTTTTGGTAAGTTTTAATCTTTTTCATTTTAAAACTAAATAATGAAAAAACAAAATATTGTTTATATAAATATAATAAATATTTATGGAAAAGGAGAAAATTTTTTACTTTAAAGCTGCTTTAGCGAATCTACAGAACAAGCTAGGTTTTAAATGCAAACATGGTCATGGAAAAATTAACCCCTCCCCTCGGGTATCTTCCCTGAGACGATTCTGCCGGAAGCAGAAACCCGCATTAATTTGTCAGAGGAAACGAGATAACACTAAACACCACTCGCCATTTTCTAGGTCCAAATGTCTTTTGTTGTCCGTGACTTCAAATGGTGTTTTTCTTTTTGGGACTCTGGTAGTTTGTCCTAAAGTTGAAGTGGTAGCAGCCGGCTGTTTCTCCTTCTCTGATGTTATTGAGTGGAGAACCTCTCACACCAGTGGTGTTCTGTTGCTAAGTATGCGGTTGCGTAATGAATGGAGGACCCAGGGGAGTGCAGTGGTTTGGCGAGACCGACAACCAGATGGTCCAGTTGTTGCTTTCGGTCTGAAACATGTCATTGGTGGACGTTTTTTTTTTTTTTTTTTTTAATCTCCCCAATATATTTATAAATATACTATGTTAGAATTTTAAGGGAACCATGAAAAAAAGTTTTAAGCTAATTGTTTTCCAAATTTGCTATTGCAACTTTAATCTGAGTTTTGACTTTTTTCCTCAAAATTCTCAAAGAAAATACCTGATTGTCTTCTGTTGACATTTGTCAAAAAAGCAAAATTGTCTCTTTTCAAAATGTCTTGTGGTGCCCCCAAGGAGAGGCCAAAGGGGGCTATGGCCACCAGTGGAAAATTGCTAGCCACCCCACTGCCCCTCCAGGGAAGACTCCACCTTTAATAAATCATATTCATGTTCACATAAACCACATTCATCTTCTTTACTTAAGACATTAATGTAAAGTTCAATAAATACATTTATAATTATTGAGCAAATAAATCATAATTTAAATAAATGTTTCAAAAATTGTACTAATAGCAATAGTTTTTGTGGATGCTTTCGTTAACAGATTAAACAGTTGTAAAATGCTAAAGCGATTCATTTTGAATTTATAATTGAAAATAATGTTTAAAATGTATTTTCTGAAATGTCTGTTTCTCAGGTTTGAGGTAAATTAGAAAGAGCAGGCAAGGATCACCACAGGCTAAACACTCCCAGAGTTCCCACGACAACCGAATTGGTGTCACCCCAAAATATTCACTGCCCCCCCTGGAGTTTTTCTGGGAGCGCAGCTGTCCGTAACGAGTTTAATTTAGGTGGATCTTACCTCTGCTGATCGGGTCACTGTCCCGTCCTCTTTGCCTGGAACTTCGTCCATGATCGCGTTTATTCCAGCACCAAGGTCTAAAATAATAGCAAGAACTCCTGAAGAAACACCAAACACGTTTTAGAAACGGAGGTAACTACTTTCGCTATCAGCTGCTCCGCTCAGGCTCATTTTTACCGGACAAAAACGCCGAAAATCCAACAAAACGACGTTTGAACCGTTTTCCATTCACAACACGACGCCTTAAAGTAGTTTATAACTTTTTAAAAGACGGATACTCACGGTTCAGAGTCGGGAGGCTCTACCCGCTTCACGGAAGACTCACCGGGGGTCCTCTCGGTTCTCCTCACCTTCACCTGCGGCTCCTACCCAGGTGTGCTGTTAGCCTGAGGCGGGGCTCTCCAGCAGGAGGTGGATATGAAAACTTCTCCTGAGATATGAAAGGATCACCTCGCCCTCCCCCCAGCTGCGTCTTCCCAGACATTCTTCTTTCCCAACCCAACACACACATTCCTCCATGTTGCGCAATAAGACAGAAAAACACTCCCATCAGTTTTAGCTCAACTTACAGCCAAAACAAACCATTTACCACGTTTCCCACGACTTTAGAACAGGTAAACGATTAACCACCTTGCTACAATTATTTAATGATAGAAATCATCTTTTATCACAAGTTTCATCAAATGTTAAATTTTAATATTAACCCCACTTAAAAAAACTTTTAGTTTACCCTAAACTACAATAACAAGGTGTCAGTTTATTATGACAATCATATCAATTAAAAAAAAATAATTATATAATCAATTAGCAACCAATTAAATGAAATTTAGCCTTAAAATTTCTTGGGCTTCCCCTTTAAAAACACTCCATTAACATCCACCCTCCAGCTCATCAAGGATCCACAAAAATCAAAATGAACACCAAGTTTACAAATAGTCATTTTATTAATGACTCTGGGGGAAAAAAAGCTAAACACAAGGAATACATGCACGCACAGTATGTATGAGCTTTTACGCTCCTGGTTTCTATTCACAACACACATCGCTTACAGTTTGGTACTAACAGTTGTGAAGCTATAAAATCAATGTTTGTATATGCTTTTACACACGCACACACACGTTTTCTTTTAACATGACTTGAATACTAACAGTGTTTTTTTTCCTTCGGGTAAATCATCATGAGCTCCAGCAGGCATTTGTAGGATTTTTTGTGTCAGAAATAATAAAAAAAAAACAATATAAATCGTAGATTAAATATGAACATGTCAGATTGTGATTTTGTGCTGACTGAACAAAATGCTCCAATATCATCTTGAGAAACAAAAAAGTTTTTTTTCTTTTAGGAAGCAGAAAAAAATCTTCAAGAAAGACGCTTTACCCCCTCCTGAACACTCAACACTTGTTTTTGAAATTAGGAATGTGTGCCACCACCAGTACCCACTGAGTGGATGAGGAACCAGTCACGGCATGGCTCTGGTTACAGTATGTTGGATTCGGTTATCCGTTCTCAAGCTGGCAGCTTTAACAGCAACACTGAGCTTTTCTACACATCATGGTAAAAAAAAAAAAACTATGAAGGTACAGCTAACAGAACGTTAGAATAACAGTTATTCTGCAAAGGAAATAAAAAAAGAACTTTACTAAAACTAGCGCTCTTTAAAAAGAGAAAAGGCATGGATAAAAATAGAGAAAATATGAAACACGTTTAGCACAGGCCAGATGCTGGAAGGAGCCCTTGGGTTCAGTTCTTCCCTCTCTTGGACTTTCGAGTGGACTGTTTGTTGGTCTTTGTCTCTTTTTTGACATCAGGTTTCGACTCTGGCTCAGAACGCTTGGACCCGCCTTTGGTTGCCTGCTTTTTGACCGGAGGCTCCTCTGGAGTTGACTCTTCAGCTTTAGATCTCTTGGAGCCACCTTTGGTTGCCGGTTTCTTGACTGCAGGCTCTTCGGGCAATGACTCTTGGGGTTTAGATCTCTTTGACCCACTTCTTGTTGTCTCCTTTTCAACTGCAGGCTTAGCTGGTGAGGACTCTTGAGGTTTAGATCGTTTGGACCCACCCCTCGGTGTCTCCACTTCATCTTCCGACTCCTCGGGGGTGGACCCCCTGGACACGGGTCTCTTGGCCCCCCTTTTGTTCAGCTTTTTAACGGCTGGTTTTTTGGGCTTTCTTGAGGGAGCACCTTTCTTGACAGGTGTTTCTGCCACTTCCTTCTTGGAGGTTGCCTGTTTCCCTCCGGATCTCTTGGCTGGAGCTGCTGCTTTCTTGGGAGGAGCCTTCCTTGCGGGTGGGCGGGCTCTGCCTCGTGCTCTTGACTGACTGGCACGTCTGGAATTTTTGGCTGGTGGAGGACGCCGATCCTTGCGTGAAAGCACCTTGGGTTTTCTGAGTAAATTGAAGTTAACTGAGTTAGGAGTGCAGGAGTACAACCATTAACATAAAAGTAGATTTCAACAATAAAACACACCTTTTAGGAGGAGCTTCATCTTCTGACTCTTCCTCTTCCTCTTCTGACTCCTCTTCCTCCTCATCTGAGGTTTCCACTGTCTGCCTTCGTTTGGCGGGTTTCTTTGAAAGCTCTTTAAACTTGTCGGGGTACAGGATGGTGGGACTAAAGAAACATGAAGACAAAAAATAAAAGCTTCAGAACCAACAGGCGAGTTTTAAAATCATCCTTTTATTTTTTACCCCATTACATAGAATATCATACATGCTGAGGATGAAATAAACCAGAAAATTAGACAAAAGCAAGACAAATGAAATAAAAAGGAGTTGGGATACCTCGGGTAGAACGGGAACGAGAGCCCGTAGGTGCCAGTTAGGCCATGACCCGTGATCTGCTTCATCCAGCCCAGAACTTTGCACTTGGTCAAGGTCCTCCTCAGATTGGCCACTAAAGAAAAGAAACCTGCTTTTAGTTTGCATTCACTATATTTATGTATTATAATAAAAATATATTATTGCACACATTAGTAAAAGGTTTTACTCCTAATGAGGCTATAAAGTTTGTCCCATTCTCCATAGAGAACAGATTTTATGCTTCAACTCCAGATTATAACTACTTTGAATACACAGCATTGGGGTTCTGACACGTAAAACAGACTTGTTTTCAACACCTCCCCACACCTCATGGTGGTGATGATTTACACGTACGGTACATTTATATACATTTAAGTGGTTATTTCTCGTCTGTATCTTATAAATGTGCTTCAGTAAAATTCTGTTATTCAAGAATCTTAAAATACCACATTAAAATCTAGGGTTTTCGAGGACTTCAAGCAACCGTACGAACAATGAGCATCTGGGACTTAAGTCTGTTTTAAGTGCATTAAAAGGTTTACTGCTGCCTACAGAAGGTTAAAACAAACCAACACTGATGTAAATGATGAAGCCTTTTTTAAAAATGTTTTTTTTCCTTCCAAAAATACAACTTGTATGTTTCACAATTTAATTACCAAAATTAAAAAAACTGCTAAAATGTAATATTAGCTAATTTATGGCTGGTCGTGATCCTCTCTCATAACGACGCAAAAAAAGAAAGCAATTGTCTCCTGCATGTTAAACGTGTGGAACACTCGTTAAATCAATACATTTGCAGTGGTCTCTAGTAGGAATGAATGCCTTTTAAGTCATACTCTGGGGAAACAAAGCTCTGGTGCTCTTGTTTCAATAACTAGAAGCTTGCCACATCAGAGCTGAGCTTCAGACAACAGGTTTTGGACTCTTATGTCCTGATAATTGGACATCTCACCTCTGATTGGCTAACAGCAACGTGACTCTACCACAGACTCTGTTTGCGTTGCAACGGTGATGTTTTTTCATCACATATAACAAGCCTGAAGGAGTTGCTAATGCTAACGGTTAGCTTTTACTAGTCGAGACACTCTGCTGTTTCCTGGACGCTAAACCAACAACAGCCTTTCGCGTCGTGAGTCATGATGGGTGAGTCCATGAATGTTAAGTGACAGTGTGACGTAGATCTGTCAGGATTTTCAAATATTAGCATTTTAACGTCTATTTTCTATCAGGTTAATGCAGGAGATAGGTGTAGGAGACTATTTTCATGTTCAGCCTGTGTGAAAAACTCAGAATGACCCATTAGAATCAGAAATAATAATTTAAAAAATGTTTTTTCACTGTTCCACACCTTTAACTAGTTTAAACGAGCTTCCTTCGTTTTCCTTTTTAAAAAGCTCTAATTAGCACACCAGGCTCTGGAGCCGGACCAACCCAAAGAACCTGAACACATGTTGGAGCTTGAAGAATAAAAAAAACATACAGATTTGATGAAATTTTCTTCCTTACATGCAAGAACTAGTTCACACCAGCCTGGCTCTACTTTTAGAATAAACGTTTTTACCTGTTTAAGTCAAACTAACATTTGATCCAATGCCACTTCTTTTAAAAATAACATAACTGCTACAATTAAAGCAAAAATGTTTAAAGAGGATGACATTTGATTAGCTCATTAAACTATTTTTAATTTGTAATACTAATAGAATCCCGTAGGTTTAATATCCAAAACTAAAATTTTAACTATAACTATTCACCTACAAAACAACAAATCAATGATCAGAGGAAAAACCAGGGGTTTTTACCCAGTAGGCTCTCCCTCACGTCCTTGTTGGAGTCGATTAGATATTTTCGAAGAGATGTTGCGCTGCAGGTTTTGGGCTCGTTCATGGCTGTGATGGCAACCGTGATGGCATCTTCCACGACGGTGCCCTTCAGCGAGGCCTCTTTGCTAGCACGCTTCAGCTGAGACAGAAACATTTGAGGATACATGTAGCACAATAAATCAAAAAAGAAGGCCTGCTCAAAAGAGTGAATCCTGTTTAAATGAGTGTTGTTATTAGAGCTGTACCTGAAACGTTCCACAAGCTCCTTTCCCAGTTACTTGCTCCAGATGTCCTTTCTCTACAGCCTTCACCAGAGCGGTCTTCAGGACATCAGGCCTTTAGATCAAACCAGTTTAGTTTTTCAGAGGTTAAATTCAGTCATTGTGTGTCTTTTTTCCTTTCTTATTCAGAAAATGTGACAAGTATCTGTTATTTCACATTTCCCTTTAGATGGGGCCGTAGGGAGACGGTTCCATAAAAATGTCTGAAAAACAAAAACGATGATCTCCAGCACAGAGGACTACGATACCTGTTCTCAATGTTGAGGTTGGGGAAATGTTGCTCCAAGTATTTCTTGATCAGACCGTAGGAAGCCTCTTTGGGCTCACAGAGCCGAGTGATGATGAGAGGAAGCGCGTCTCCCAGAGGCTCCTGTTTCTGAACGCTTTTCTAAAAATAAAAATCACAAACAGATTTATATTGAGAAAATTGAGAGGGGAACTGGTTTCTTTAGAGCAAATAAATCCTGGTGTGTCATTTAATACAGTACTCTGATTCTAATTAAATTTTTTTCCATAAGGTTACATATGTCAGTAAAAAAAAGGACCCAATCAGAACTAGTCAGTAGTGTAGAAAGACAAATTTAACTCAGATTTATAGAATATTAAGTTTCAACCAGCACTGTTGCTTATTTTAGATCAGAGAAACGCTAGCATGAATGCTTCAACAATGTTTCTGTCTTTGAAAACATTCATTTACTTTGCATGTGAAACAACTCACACACATATGTATGCATGTATGTTTATCTTTATGCATGGTTGTCCTGCAACCTTTGACCTGCTACTGCCTTCTTCTAATTTATAACAGTCATTTCTCCTGCAACGTACCTTTGACTGAGGCTGCTTCCCGATGGCAAAAGTTCCTGAGAGGCCTTTCCCCTTCAGCTATTAGAGACGGGAAAACAGAAGAGTAACGACTTCAGTTCACAGATGCTCTCAACAGTTAGACAATTATGAATTTAAGACTTAAAAGAAAATTTCAGACCAAAATCATTTTAACATAAAATGGGGGAAAAAAAACTAAAGCACCAAGTACAAAAAAAAAAAAAGAATTTAAGCGTGAAATGAGATAAGACAATAGAAACACCACGGATCTAAAAATGCTGCAAGAGGACGTATTATTGTTATTGATCAACTGAAGTATATTTTGATGATTATTTTAAGCAGATAAATTTGTTTGCATTTTGAAGGTTGTAGAAAATATCTAACTTTAAACGTGAGCTTACAGTAAAACGACCCCCACAGTCCCCAGTAGTGTTGTCACGGTACCAAAATTTCAGTATTCGGTACCGGTACCAGTGAAAATCCATGGTTCTCCGTACCAATCAAAAATTTAACTTAGATTAAATTTACCAATAAAAACATTAATTTTCCTGTAAAGTGCCTTGAGATGACATTTTTTGTGAATCAGTGCTGTATATTAGAAAAATGAACTGAATTACTATTGTACTACTATCATAACATGTTTTTAATGCACTTTTATTTAATCAAAATGTGTTTTTGTTCATATATTTTTTGTAAACCTGCTAGTTATCCAGACAAGAACCTCTAGTTAGAACAGCTTTATTGACAAACTGATTTTAAGGACATAAACACTGACTGAGCCATACATGGTTGTTCATCTTTTGGATACACATTACAATCATTAAAAAAAGAAAAACTCCGGTCTGTGAGCAGTCAACGCCTTTATGTCATCCTGTTTGTTTGTTTGTTGAAAGCGACTAGTCTGAATGGTCATGTCGCATTAAATCCGCCTCCTACGTCACTAATCAGCGGAGGTGAGCGTCGTGTCAGGACGTTCCTGATGACAAGCGCTGACAGAGGGATTCAGGGGTCTGTCTGGACATTCTGTTAAGTTTTGGAATTAAAAATACAAGAAAGCATGAGAACGGGAGGTGCTGCTGTCGGTCTCCGTGACAGCGGGGCAGGGGGGTCTCCGTGAATGAACTATATTTACCACATCAGCTGGTCCACTGCTCGCCGTCATTCTGCGTTCTGCGGCGTTGCTTTAAGAGCAACTGCATGCGCCCAGTAAATGCGCGAATCATGCTCATCAAGGACTGGGTTTAGACGGGTCCTCGCCTACCGGTACCAACGAAATCTTGGTACCGTGACGTTTACATTTTTGTAGTACCGGGTTGGTACCGAAGTACCGGTTCTTTTGACAACACTGCCCAGTCTGAAGAACTTGTACCAATAAAAAAAAAGCACCACAAACAGTTGGTGATCAGTAAATATTGATGATATTCAGCACAAATGGCCAATCTGAAACCAAAGAAATCTGGTTTGGCCTGATCTGGGAATGTACCATTACTGATTCACATCAGCAAAAAGAGCCGCCTTGTGGAACGTTCACGTTGATTTACTACTAATAACAGAACAATTACAGTCCGGAGGTGAAATTAAGGCAGGTCCAAAGTGGAACCCATGAGAAACTTGCAGTCTTCTGATTGAATTTGTGCAGTCTCTACTTCTAGAATGACAGAATATAAATTTTAGCATTTCTTAAATAATTTTTGGTCTTTGTCTTTAAGAGTTAGGAAACCTGAGATTTAATCAGTTTGAAAGAGAATGCAAATTTGTGGTTTTCCAAACCAAGTAAAATTTTACCTACAACCATTCATTAGGGTCTTGAGTTAACCTCATAAATATTAGCAACAAAAACAAAGGAAAAAAAACTTGCTGTTGTTCTCCAGGACTTTACGGAAACTATGCAGTTAAAGTTTTAAAAAGCTTAACAAACCAAACCAAACACATGGATGAGATTTCCAGAAACCTAATTACCTGCTTGATGGTGCCCTTCTCCAGGTGTTTCTTCATCGCTTTCTTGATGAGAAACTTCTTCTTTTTAAGCTCCAGGCTCGGATATTTTTTCAACATAAATTTCATGACAGACTGGAATGAAATCCCTGACCTGTCATTAGAAGACTAGAAAAAACAAACAAAAGAAAATCACACAGACATCTTCAAACAAAACGTAAATAAGAGACTGGCTCTGATGCAAGTTTGGGGTCAGTTTGTACACACCGCTACAGCCTCTATAAGGATGTTATCCACTTTGTTCTGCGTGCCTGCATAGTTGGTAACAGGAATTTTTTTGCTTGCAGTGATGCTAGCCCACGCAGGAATAGTCCGTTTCACCTTCTTGGTTTTGGATTTCTCATACTTGTAGCCATCCTTCATCCTGCCGCCAGAAGGAGCAACACAGGTTCAGTGAAGTGAGTTGGTATTTTACAAGCGATATTTCACTGTGATTGTTACCACCTTTATCTTTATCACATCCTCACCTCAGTAGGAGAACATAGCAGTGTGTTGCACACTGTCCAGCTGCGCAGTCCTGGCATTTGATTCTTTGTCCATTTGTCACCGATGGGAAAAACAAAATGAAGTTTCAGAACATCTGTCTCAATGACCATCAGAGTAATTTGATCCTAAATGAATTGAAATGTCGTTTATCTTGAGAACTGAAGGGGTGGGAGGAGGTCAGGGAGAAGAAGAGGAAAATTTTACCTAAAGAAAAAGGGGACGCATTAAGCAAATCTGACTTTTAGTGCCGCCATGTGGGTCTCTACTGCCTCTATTTAAAAATGTCCATCTGTTTACTGTCAGCGTTTGGTTTAGAAATTACAAGCCTAAAACAAGTTGTTTTAAAAAGTCCCTGATTGTGATGTCACAAGCAGGACATTTACAAAGACACCCCTCCCAACATTTTTGTTTACAGAGAGGCAGAGAGGGGATATGCTGGAGGGACTTCTTTTATTTTAGCTGGCCTGGGAATGCCTTAGGATTCCCCCTTAGGAACTGGCTGGCTGGGGAGAGAGAAGTTTGCTTCACTTCTTAAACTGCTACCCCCACGACCCAACTCAACAGACTATGATGTGTGGCGAGATGGGCCAAACCCCCTCACGTGATCATCTAACATGACTAGTTTGAGCGAACACTGAGATTCCAGACATGTTTCCCTTCACACCTGTAGTAACTCCAATTTAACCGGGATAGAAAAAATTACCGGTATTATCGTGAATTATATGATATGGCCCACTCCTTGTAACCAGTGTGGTGCATTTAAACGCATGTGTGGGTGTATTTAGGGCACAATTTATGTGATTTAAATCATTTGGGTGTGATACATTGCTTTAGCTAGAACGCTGTTGGTAGAGAAAGTGATAATATAATATGTCCCCTTTAATGTTCTGAAAAGGTTAGTGTAATGAAACGAGCACCCTGCTAATCTAGGAAACACAAAAGAAGCTGTTCTGCCTGAGAGTTTATTCCATGTTCATCCTCTGATGTGATGAACACCACAAAGAGAAAAGCCCATTAGTAAGAGCAGATCTCCTGGACACAGAACACCACTGGTGAGTGCTGAAGTTTTGTCCAAGAATGATTAGTGTAGTTAATCGGGAGGAAATATGTGATTTTCCACCCCACACACACACAAAGGCTTGATGGACACACATCATTTTAAAAAATGGTGTCAAAGCCCACGTCTTCTCCTCCTGGACTCCTCCAAAATGGAAACATCTGTCTGTAAAATGTGGCTGTGACAGGACATCACTGCAACCATAATCGGCGCAGTCTTTTGTCATCCAGCACAGGTAAGGATAATATAAAATCGATAAAAGTGCTATCAAAGTGAAATATCGCAGCTTGCATAGTAGGTCCCTATCGTGACTCACTCTTTCTCATCCTCTTTTTTATCCTTCTCATCAGAGGCATCCTCTTCAGCCTTCTCTTCATTAGTGTCTGACTGGGTATCGCCTGACGTCTCCTCCTCGCCCTCAGCTGTTGCAGCTGAAGATGCAGCCTGCTCCTCCTCAGCAGAAGGTGACTCCTCAGAGGCGTCTGCTTCTTAGGAAATAAAAAAAAAACAATTAAAAAATAAATAAAGCAGCAATAATGACCAGAACCGACATTTCCCAGACAGTGAATGCAGCATCTTTAAACACTGATTCAAGTTAGCAAAAGGTTATCTAACATAAAAGTTTACTTTGAAAATGAATTTTTAAATTGATCAGGAAAAAATTTAAATTAAACAAAACATTTTGTTTGTTCTTAAAAAAAGAAACTCCTGCAAGTCAGGTAGTACAAGAATCTGAAATCAGCATTGGCTCACTAAAACCCGTGTGTGTAAAAATCTAAATATACATTTTAATGTTTTATAAATACAGGTATAGCAATGAAGACATGAACTTTTCTGTGTGCACCGATATGTAGGAAAACTCAGATCTAATTACAAACACTTCTTTTCTCTTTAATTCAGTGTAAAAGGTCAAACTAAATTGGGGAAAAAATCCCAACATCGATCTGGGTTCATGGATGTGGTTCAGGGAACCGACGACCCCAGCCTCACCTTTCTCTGCAGCTGAGGGGGGTGCCTTCTCCTGGGTTGGAGTCGCTGCTGCTCGGCGAATTGGCATAATAGGGGATTTACCTGAACACAGGATAAATGTATTAGCCTTACAGCGGTTCGTGGCCATTTTTGTTTATGTACGTGCCGTGGTTGAAGCAGGCGGCCACTACTACAGCCAAACCCACTTCATTCAATCACCAGGCCCATTTTCTTCAACCTAAAACCATGCAGCTTGATTTTTTTGTTTGGTTTTAACAAAACGCTGACCGCCTTTAAGTCTGCGTACCGTAAGCTTATTCATCTTCCAGCCTTGAACAAAGGAACATTTCCACGAATCTCACAATTAGCTGAAAGATTTTTTTCGGCAATTTCGCCATTTTGTCCATTGGTTTAGAAACACAGTAATGGCGTCGCGCAAGGTAGATGAAATTCTTTTCAGCACCATGGTCAAATAAAACAACGGTTTCGTTTTCAAGCGTGGGAATCGTGCAAGTATAAGTTTACCAAAAAATGCACCGCAACGCGCTTTTAACTTACCTTCTGCTTATCGGGAAAAAGTGCGATACTTAAAAATTTCTGCACGTTCCTTTATTTCGATATCTTGGTTAACGAGCCCCGCCCCGTTTGGACCGTTGGTGACGTAGAACGTCACACAGCACGTCGACGGCGCGTGACCAAAAGACCGCCAGAAAACAAAACACAAAGGGAACAAAAACAAAGGAAAAAACGCTGGAAGGTTTTGGTCGGCCTAGCATAAAAAACAGAAACAAAAGAGCAATAAACAAATCACAACACAAAAAAAAAGTTAAAAAAAACACAAGTGTCAGTTATAGTGTGAAATTCTAGCCAACCCTTTTTTGTAACTAGTCTCCATTTCTTGCTTAAAACAAGAAATGATTTTGTAAAATATTTTTTGGGGGAAAAATAGTTCCATTTGAACATTTATTAGTTTCTCATTTTTACTCCAGTTTGTTAAAAACTGATGCAATGCCACCGTGGTAACCTTGTGGAAAAAATTAAAGTGGACAAAAATAAGTACTGTATAGTAGTTATATCTGGAAGTAATATCCTCAGGAAATAGAAACATGATATTCTACAAACATATCCACACAAATTCTCTCAAAGAACTGAAGTAGATCCTAAATGCATTTATCTTTGGTTCATCTTTTTGCTGGAAAAGGAAAAATATTCTAACTTTGAAGTTTCATGATTCAATCAACTGAAGTTAATTGTTTGATAAAACACATATTTGCTAACAAACCACACACACCTAAATCATTACAGTGAATAAATATAGCATGAATGTGTGCGTTACATGTCATTAGGGAAGGAAAAATTTGCAAAATTGCTTAAAGATTTAACAATTACAACCTAAAGGTCAACAACCTATAAAGTTCTGCAATAATTTCAAAGTTAAAAACTCAGAGAATTTATTGAGATTATTGACACTTGAGTGGCTCAGCAGATCGATTTGGAGTCTTCCAGCTGCTTTTCCAGGTGTTCCTCTTGTTCACATCAGATGGCTTTTATGATCCAAAACAGAGAAAAGGGCTCCAGACAATTTTCAGGCAGGAAAGGTTTCATTGAAACCACATCCCCAACACTAAAAATAAGAAACCACAAGAATCGGCACCTTTTTAAATACATTTTTTGTCTTTAATGTATTTACAAGCTTTAATCTGCTCTGTAGGGCTTAAGTATTACAAGCATCTTGTGTTCAGCGGCCCTGGCCTTTTGCTTTTTGAAGTTTAACTTTAGTTCGTTTTTACCTTGTTCTTCTGCGTAGTTTGACTGTTGTGATTTGCACCACTTTTTGGATGCATCTCTCTCTTGAGGCGTGTGTTCATATTAACACAGAGCAAGTCATGGCTCAGGGAACACCTGGTTATTACAAGACGACCTCTGACCTTTAACAGCGTTAATAGTTCATTTATTCCCTCCTTTGTTGCATTGTAGCTTCCCCTTCATCTCAGACTAATTCTGTTGTACCCTGTTTTCAAACCAAACAGCGTGAAATCCAGGGAAGATATTCATCTCACAATTATTGTGTTATTATAATTAACTATAATGTTATTTAGGTTGTGTCCTCGTTGTGAGCATCTGCAAATGTTAAATAACTTTCATATTTGCAGTCCTTAAAAAAATAATAAATTAAGGAGTCCAGAACCTATGTATTTTTTAAGTCTCTTCTTAAAAAGTAACAAAAAAAGTAAGTTAAAATTTAAAACAAAAATATTTTCTATGTATGATACAGATATTTAGTGCTTCCACCGTCGGAATCCAAACTCAAGAAGGCGGCATCTTTCGGAACCGTACCGCAGAAGAAAAAAAAAAAAGGACAAAAAAAAAAAAAGAAATTCCAGCCGTAAACACGTCGTCCTATCTGCGCAGCCGTTTTAAAAGTTTGTTCTGCTGTTAAGGATGCAGTTCTACGCCGTGTCCCGGGCGTCTCCCTCATCAATTATCCTCCGACTCCTCCTCTGCCTCCCGCAGCCAGGTGAAGAAGGCCGTGACGGACTTGAGGGCGACACCTTTGCCCTCCTGCTCGGCGGGGTCTTTACTCGTCTCCCACTTGTAGAAAGCGTCCTCTGAGATGACGTCCTCATCGTACAGACAGTCGAAGAACATCCGAAGGAGGTCTGTAAGACAACAAAAGCATCGTTATCCATTCGCTGCTGTTTAGCGACGTCTCATCACTATAAATTAGATACAGACAGGTGAGGAGGTGCAGATATGTGTAGAAACATTCTTTAACTTTACAAGAACAGGAAGGAGTGTCAATAAATCTCAGACTGTATGAAAAACATAACTGGGACAATGCAGCAGCACAAGAGAAACAAAGTGTAAAAAGACACAGAACAGAACTGATTATTACAGCCTAGATTTTAAAGCAACACTAAATAGTTTTTTAAACTTTAAGCTAGAGCTTTAACATTGATCTCAGTGATTGTTGGTTTAGAAACTTGACCAGTTTCATATTTGACACCACTCTGCAGCCCTCTACTGGCTAGATACTGCATTTAACAGTTTTGTGGAGCGGGAAGGTGTTCTAGGGTGCGCTCTTATACCTGTTTTAGCATTTTCAGTTCAGTGATCGTCAATAAAAAGCACAAGAAAAAGAAATTAGCTTTTTCTGTTGGCATCATGGTGGAGCCTGGAAGTAAAAGTAACAGAGTAATGTCTCTGGAAGCGAAGCAAAGAGCTAAAACCAGAGTGAACATCTGTGCAGCCTACACTAGTTTGGAGCTAAGATAGCTAGCTACAAAATCATGGACTGATGGTGACCTGGCTTTGTTGCTACTGAACTTGTAAGTAATAATATTTTTTGTCCAACAGTGTGGATCTTTTTATTTCGTGGTTTATTTTAGTATTAGTTGGCTCATGTTAGCGTTAGCTTGTTGTTAGCGCTAGCTACAGCAGGCTGCAGCAGGGTTGTTTACGGCAGTTGTAATTCCACTTTCAACCAGTAGAGCGGAGGAGCAGGAAACTGCTCTGTGTTACTTTAAATATTTACTTCCTCCTCATTGATTCTGATTCTCTGCAGTCATGGATAACCTAAAACTCATGACTTCCATCTAATTCTAAGTTTTCATTTAAACATTTTCCCACACAGCCCTTTTTTTTGAATTGTTGAAGTCCTTCTGCAGCTTTTTTGTCTCCTTACAATCAGTTGAGTTGAAATGATTAAATCAAAACAGCAATCATTATTTTGAAACAGTTGCACTGGAGCTGAAAGTCTACTAATTGATCCCTTTATTGATCACCAGGTTTTAAATCCATTCTGTTGGGGAAAATACAAAACTGTTAAAACGGTCCAGACACACGCCTTTAGAAAGAGGGAGAGTCAACACCTGCAGTGTTGTTATAAAATCTAATAAACAGCATCAAATCAGCTACTTGATATGTCAATATTATGCAGTTTATCTAAATGTTAATAAACTTGCAGAGAAACACAAAACGGCTTCTAACCTGTATTTACTTTGTTGCAGCACTTACTTGGAGGCTGATCGAGGGAAACGATCAGTGCCTGAAGTGCATAAAGTGCTTGCAGCTGTCGCTCAGTGTCTGAGTTAAGGTACTTGAGTAATACAGGCAACCTTTTCTGGATGATGACCGTGTCCACGCGACAGCTGGCATTATCATCTGTGGAGTCAAGCAGGTGGTGGTTAGGGCGCACTGAGCTGTTCCACTTCAGGTTTTCAAGGGTGTAAATATCACAATCAGCTGTGAGAACGGAGAAGTGTCTCCACCAGGTGGTGGAGAGCTTACCTGTCACTGCTGCCTTACACACAGCTGTCATCAAAGCCCTCAGGAAGGGGGGCGAGCTCGTCTGAGACTCATCGAGGTTTGCCTGAGAGAACACATCACAATTAGCGTAGCTCTGATGCCACTGAGGAGAGGAAAACTACTACAACAAAAATACACGAGATACTGAATGAAGCAGAGAAATGTGGAGCAGCAGAAACATCATCAATCCTCATACTACTGTCAACAAGGTATTCTGTCCAAACAAATCAGTCTTATCCCATCTAGTTGTCCAACAAGTCACCTGACAACAATGTATTCAGGTGTGATCTGGTAACCAGTAGAGGTGGGGGAAAAATCTATTTATCGATGCATCATAAACTCTGATTGATTCTGAATCAATTTAATGAAGGTGATTAATAAATGTGTCAAAATGACACAAATTCAATAAGCACGGGTAGGAGTCAGAACTACAGAGTACATGATTCAGTGAAGTTAACATTTTAAACAGGCTGAGTGAGATCAGTGTTGTCAAAATATGCTGAACCAACGTGGAAGCATGCAACCAGTCTGAGCCTCTCATCCTGAAATATTCTTTGCCATTTAAAAAAAGTCACAGGAAGTGAATTTTTTAGAAGTATTTACAAAGAGGGGAGGTGAGAGGGTGTAGAAAGATGCACCAATAATCATTTTATAATCACAACCCTCTGAATCACGAGGAGCCTAAAGATTCCTACCCAGAGTTCTCTGTACGACTAATTTTGCACCGTATCCGAGTCCATGTGACATGACTGGTAATGAACGGGTTGGAGAAGTGGATGCTAGACAGAATTTGGTGCCTTGTAATCTTTGTCAAACACACCCTTGTTGATGACACTGAGCGTCTATGTGAGCTGCTGGCCTGATCATCAATTGTACAAAAAACTGGAATCAGTCCACCAGCTCTGATATTAGTGGACACCTGTCTGTGTTCTTGACCTTTTCAGTACCTTCCAGAATGAGGCGTTTCAGGGCTCTGTCACTTTAAGACAGTGTTTCTCAATTAGTGCCCCCCCCAAAAAAAAAGGGGCACGAGGGGTTGTCAGGGGGCCACGAGGTGCAGAAGAATTCATTATTTTAAGCATGTTCTTTCCATACTGGAACGCTAAACCACCCCCAGTCACTAGGTGGTAGCAGCGCTCAGACTAATCAACAGGCAGTTTTGAAATCCTCATAAAGCCAGAGGTCTCATTTATTTTTAGTGTTTACCAGAAGTGTTTAAGATCAACTTTACTCTTTTACTGTCTTCTGAATTGGAGCTCGGTGGCTTTTCACAAATACAGCCGGATGCTGGATAGACCTAGCGTAGTGAACTAAACCAAATTCTTGCTTTGCAGAGTTTGGTCTAGGCACGCTTCATAGGAATCCTCGCAGCCTGTGGCTGTCCAATCACAGCTCGCTATAGTTTTGGTTGGGCCAATCACAGCGCTCTATATTGTGGGCCAATCACAGAGCGGGAATAGCCGATGACGTCAGCGCTGCGGCCGTGAACCCAAGCAACATGGCGGCAACTCAGGAAACACGTTCGTTTGAAACGGCTTTGTCATCAACATTGGATTATTTAGACTCCAACGTGCGTAAGTCTGTCTGATATACTTAGCGGCTTCTTATTTTTATCAAACTAAGTAGTGCAATGTCCCAGTACACCTGATATTCACATGTTTTTATACAAAAACGACAGAAATCATTGATGTTAGACGCCATAGCTGCCTCCCGCTTTTCCGTTGCTGTGATTACGTCACGTTGTTCGTTACTCTGATTGGTCCTAGCGCTATCCAATTGCGTGCTGACATTTTGAAAGACAACCGTAGATCCCGCCTCATGACTGAGAGCCGTCAATGGTTTGTGGCCAGACTATATATTCACATATATAGGATGGCTTGCCAGGCTAGAAGAAACTGCTTGGTGGAGCCAATCTGCTAATAGATTTTCCTGCTTCAGTCCAGCATAAAATGAACTGTTGTTCAATGACTACAGCTTCACAGTAATAATAAATAACAGCAGAGCTGTTGAAGTTACAACTAATGCAGATGCACCTGGGTCTGTTGAGAGTAAAACAACAAACAAATAAACTTGTTATTATATAACCGTGGGGGTCAAAAAATGTAAGTTCCCAATTTGGGGGTGGGGGGATAATTGACAAACACTGCTTTAAGAAAACAAGCTGGAGCAGGGCACGCCCTCCCACCCCCGCTCTATTAGGCTGCTATTAGCTGAGTAGCTCCGATATCAAGGAGGAGCACGGAGTAGAGCCTCTCTTGCACATGAGAGGTGGTTCTATTCTACTTTCCCTGTTTGTGACATCACATACAGGGACCTTTTGAAACAGCTTATTTTAGGCACATAATTCCTGAGACTAAATGAGTCCTACTTTGAGTAAATGATAAAAGCCGCCGCTGTGTGATGCATGTTGGTCATCATACCTCTACCCAGTCAAAGATCTGCTCGTCACTGGCCATGTCCTCCAGGAGGAGTTTCTCTAGCTGCCGGCTCAGCTCCTCAGGAGACAAGATTCTTTTAGTCTGAACCTCATCAGAAATGGAGTTGTCCAACTGGAGGAACTGGAGTTTCTGTTTTGTGAGAAGAGGGTGGACCAATAAGGATGTGGAAAGGGAGATGGTAGGAAGAATAAAAACAATGAAGTACAAGAACTCTCCCAGCTGATGGGTTAGGACTGAGACTTTTCTAACCTGCTGCGAGATGAAGGCCTGGACATCCTCTCCCTCTGGCAGAATGTCGGCCCAGTTGAGGCCAGATTCCCTCCATAAAGAACTCACAGCCCTATGGCTCTGTGGAAACGAGAAGCATCACACTTATCTCTTCATACGTGTCATGGTTTATCAAGGGTAGCTGCTCTAATGTAACAATTAAACAAATAGTGTATTCTACAGTAGCTAAAAATAGAGTGTGATGTCACGCCGCAATGCATTGTGGGATGTAGCCCTAGACAAACAAGTGTGTATTTTGCATGGGTGCCTATGGGTTTGAGTCGCTCGTATAGTCTCAGCACCCTGCACCACTAGCGCAGTGACGTCAACTGTAGAATACGCTATTATGTGTTAAAAAGTTGCTCGGATGATTTCCAGAAGAGAAAGAAATAAAATCCTTTGTAGAAGCGAGCAGCTACAGCTCTACAAAAACAGTTGCCTGATGTGTTTGATTAAAATCAGAGTAATGAGGCTGATGTAAAGAGACAACGTCCTGAATCAAAGACGATGCGGTGAAAGGGAACTCGTCATGTTCAAACTGAATAACGCAGTTAGAAAAAGCATCGCTACAACACTCTTTCAGGCTGGTGAAACAGCTGGGAGAGACTGTGTGTGCATCTTTACTCTGCAAAAATAAAGGCATCACTTTAAACAGTAAGTGACCATGTTTTGGATTTAGATTTAGGTTTTTTGGGTGAAAACGTAGAAAACTCGACTGATGCAAAATTGTGATTTTGTCTAAAAAGGAGCAAAGACAAAATTTAAAATACTAACTTGAAGCAACAAAAACCAGGAAGAATTGACTGAAAAATGTAGTTTCCAGACCTCTAATGTCTATATTATCTAACTAAATATTTACATTAAAAGATATAAATAAGTATCTGAAATCCAAAACAAAATCAGAAAAAAATTACAATAAATAAATAACATTTTGCTGGAAAAACAAAAAATTGAAAAGGAATGCTTACCATTTGTTTGCATAGTATGTGCAATATTTCAGAGAATAAGATCCCAGCTCTTCCAACAGGAAGCAAAGGTTTACTTAATTCACTGTGAACAAACACAAGAAACCAAAAACGTTGAAGCAAGTGACAAAGTTTTAAAGATGGTGGAACATAAAGAGGTATCCTCAGAGGCCGTGAACCCACAGACCAGACTTTACAACACACAATCAGTCACAAGAGACACCAAAAGCACCTAAAGAGCTCTCTCATAGAGAAGCCCCCCTCCTTGAGCACAGGGCTCAGCAGCTCAGCCAGGTACAGCCAGATGTGGGGAATGTCGATGGCCATGTCGTCCGCCATCTCTAATGTGTCTGCAAACCTGCGAAAACATCAAATGATGCTAAAATGCAATTACAGATTTTCTCAGAAATATACTTCAGATATAAAATTAACATCTTTATTCTCAAAAGATATAAAAATGGTTTTAAATGATAATATTTTTAAATAAACAAAGAAGGTGCAGGCAGACACGCGTCTGACCTCAGAAACGTTCTGTTTTCAGGCAGAAGCAGGAGAACTTACCCTTTGTAGAACTGGGGTTTGGGCAGGAATCCCTGCTGCACCAGCTGGAAGAGGAGCTGGCCCATGTGGTCCCGTGTGATCTGACTGCGCTCCAGGGTGGACTCCACCCCGACGCACACAAAGATGTGCAGCTGAGAGCCCAAGTCCAGCTCATCCACACACTGGATCGCCTCCTGCAGAAAACACAGATGTACGGTCAGAAAACCTCAGATCACAAGAAACATGACATTCACCTGAAGTCTGAGCTGTAAAGTAAAAAAAACTTGATTGAATAAAGAAAAGTGAATGACAAACAGTTTCCCTCAATTACAAAAAAAAAGTGGAATAACTCACTAATTTTTAAACATGTTTAAAAAGTAAAAACAGCTTTATGGGAGGAATCATTGATGATGTTCCGTACTAAATAAATAAAATGACAAAACTCAGCTTTACCTTGTAATCGTTTATGTGCAGAAACTCGTCAATAATGGACTTGCACTTCCTTGCAATCTCCTCCTCAGACAGGGCAGGTCTATCCTGGTTCTGAACCACTGGTTCCAGTTTCACTGTAACAAGAATTGGATCTATGTTTGATCTGCTCTGATTAAACCCACAAACACATAACGTCCAATAAATGAGTAGATATATGCCATATTTGTTTTTCCTTCCTCCAACTGTAGAAACCAGCTAAATGTGGGATTTTTGCAGGTTGCGCTGCAGCGTGTTCTCACCAGGCTCCCTGACTCGGATGCGCTCTGGCTCGGTTTTGTCTTCCGTAACGCTCGGCCTCCGAGCTTCTGCTACTTCTCGCTCCAGGTCTCTTCGCGGCTCCTCTGGGTTTTGAACCTCCAGCAGCTCTTTGGAACTGCCTCCCCTGATAAACGGGCCGGGCCGGGCTGATGGCGGGGCTGAGATCAGTGGCTTCTCGCTGCCTCCTCTGACTGTGTTGCTACGACCGCAGACGGGAGAGAGAAGTAGACAAGTTAACCAAGATGAGGATGTATTTAAGGACTTCTGAGATGAAATGGGACGATTACAGAGAAGGATTAGTGACTTACCTTCCCAGAGTTCTCCTGGAGTCATAGTCTGGGTTCTGTGGAGGTGTGGTAGAGGGCTGAGGTAAAGGTGTGGACTGCAGCGCAGAGAAACGGTTCAGACCAGCAGTCCGAGACAGCTCTGTTAAAGAAAAATCAAACAGTTGTACAAACAGGCCTCTGAGATACAAGATGAGCACCTCACCTATTGGATCAGGTAGGATGTCAATCAAAAGTTTGAAGCTAATAGGATGTTAGTAAGAAAAAGACACATTTGAAGGAAATTTCAAAGGTTCTTCAGCAGCACATTATGTTATTTATGTTTTATTCCTTTAGTTTTAACATCATCATAATGCAGGGTTAGAAAAAAAACACAATGTGTTTTTTTTAATTCCGATATTGTGCAGTCCTGGTTAAAATCACCCTGCACTGTTACGGAGTTACGGAGGTTTTTACCAGAGTCACTGGCTTTGGCTCCTCCACTGCTGCCCTTCACCCACGTGACTTGAGCCCGCGGACCCAGCTGGATCTTCTCATCCATCTGAGGCTGAAGAACAAGGGAAAAAAGTCTCAATAAAACAAAAATAAACAAACAAACATTTAAAATGACAAAGATCCACACTCTGATCCATTGGTAACTTAAAGAACTGTAAATTAACGGTTTGACAACATGAAAAAGTAACTTTCTTTTAAAGAAAGCAGTTCTGAACATATCCAGCAGGGGGACACGTTTGTAGACTTGAGGATATACCACAAAAGTGCTGGCTGGATGAGAACCAGGTGCATTTAAAGCACAGCGTCTTGGTAGTTTAAACATGTTTCTATGTGTTTGTTGTAATTAGCTTAAATGGGCTGACTGGAAAAACCACATAATAAATGAAAACCCTGCAACATTAAAGGGGCCAGATCATGCTATTTTAAACCTTTGAGAGCAAAGGTAGGCACAATATATGATAGAATCTTACCGTAGGCGCTATTTATTTGTAATTTCTTCTTAAATATGAGTTATTTTCAATTCAGTGAAATCCCACCTCCAGCGGCCTGAGCTCCACCCATTCATTACGCAACCCATAAAGCAACGAATGAGAAGAAAGTGTCCTTGGAAACAGCTAAAGCATCTGCCCTTCATCTTGTTTTTCCATGTCCTGATGCCGGTTCGATTCCCAGTATTAGCAGTAATTTATTTATCCAGCTGAAGCAGATTTAATTTTTTTAAATATACATTTAGTTTTGATTATTTTCTGCTAAATATTTTGTGTCTCTAAAGATCTTAGAATTTGTTCGTTTCCAAGCAGCATTTTAGTTGCTTTCACTCTGATCGCCTCACATGGCCTCACACTGGCTAAACAAAGTAAAAAAAAAGAATAAAAGATTAGTCCTTATATTTTAAAGAGGTTACCAGTAAAGGGTTGGCAAGTGTAGCTAAAAAAAGAAAATGAATTACTGCCGAGACGAGGAATCAAACCTGTGTAAGGTCATAGCAAACCAGCATGCAAGGCAGGTGATCCAACCACTAACGCACCAAACCTTTTACAAATATTTAGTCACCTATGACACATGTCCTGTGCTGGCCATTACGTGTGTCTTTGTGGACAGGATGCATGGTTTTTATGGTGGTGTTTTGTCCCCAACACAGAAGTAATTTGTCAGAAAATCCACTCTGGTACCGGTGGAGGTGTAAAGCAGTCATCTGTAGTGGCGCAACGGACCAAAAAACTCCAGTTCGGATCGTATCGTGGTTTTCAGTCACGGATCGGCTCATTTTTTGGATCAGCAGAAAGAAAAGACAAATAACTTTGCTCTCCTTTTATTTTGTAAAACACTTAGTGCAACATCTTTATGCTCAATTTGCAATTGGCTATATAAAGTAGGAATTACAGAGGTCCGATTGCTGATTAAATGTTAAAACTGCTTGCCAAAGTCTGTTCTCTCCCTGCCTGTCCTGCTTTCACTCATTTCCTCACTTTTCTGAAGCACCGTTTATTTTTCTTTCCTCCTCTTTTACAGATTTGTCCCCACCAATATTTGCAGGTCCCACCACTTTAATTTAATAATTGTCAGGCATTTTGCACGCGCCACCTCCCTCCTTTCACAGCGATCAGAGGTATGTGTGTGCGGAGCTGCACCGTCAGGCTTGAGGCATGCGTGTGCTCATTTTTGCCATTTGCATCATCATTGTATTGTACAGGGAAGCAAAGATGCTCCTCTCCTCCTCCACTAGACATGACTACCGCTGAGCTTTTATTGTTTGGACTGAACAGGTGGCACCTTGGCCCTCCACTTGACCAATCCGCGGACCACGTGCATGCCAAACCGTAGAGAGAGATCCATGTGGATCACTGATCAATGATGATCCGTTGCACCCCTGGTCATCTGCGAAATGACGGTCAGACATTCTCTACTGCAGCATAAAATCAACGGCTCTATACTCGCAACTCAGAGAAAGTGGGTGTTAGTGGCCTGCTTCCAGGGTAGGCGGGTTTCAGATCCGAGACTAGCTTCACGGGGAGGAGAAAGGCCTGATGACATACTTAGTTTCCTCGTGTCTGCATGTCCTTACCTCAAAATCTGAAAACTTGCATCTGAGACAAGAAAATGCATGTATGCTGCCAAAAACAGGTTTGGGGGTATTTTTCATGAGAAAATAACAATATCACATGGTAAAAAGCTCCAAAAAGTGGATTTTCCATGATCTGGTGCCTTTAAGACAAAATCTGGACTAGTTGACAGAGCATCATTTTTCATCAGGCACCCCAACCTGCCCTGGGTTTGTAGCTCACCTTGGAGATCTTTGGGATCTTATTGGGATCAATGGTCCGGCTGTTCTTTGTCATGGGCACAGTGTTCCAGATTTCCTCTCTCTGCATGCGCTGATCCCTCTGTTCCCGTGGATCTATGAGGCCGAAGGGAAGCAGCACATAAAGACAGTTTTACATCTGAATTTTAAAAAAGGGTTGTTTTTAAAATCTCTTCTCTTCTGACTAAGTCTGAGCCATTTTTCACCATTTGATTAAAAACCATAGGTCAGCTGACAGATGGGAGGGAGCAGGGGGCTTCCTGTGTGATGCTGGGCACAATAGCATCTCTGCATGCTATACAGACAGGAAGTCTGCCTGTATGCTAGCAGGGTTCCTGAGTCACTGTAGCTGCGCCGGTGTGACTCTAAGCCTTAAAGAGGATTTAAGCGACAGGACTGACCTGGTCGTCTCTTGGTGTCCTTGGAGAGCAGCTGCTGGTGCACTTTTCTCTGCTCTTCCTGCTCTTCAATCTTGGCCTCTTTATGAATCTGCTCAATGGTTTTCGGGCCCTGGTCGGCTCTCCTGGACACCCAGTTGTGCTGGAAAAATGAAGGAAAACATTTAAAAAAAATCAATTCAAGATTTACCTTGTATTTAAATCTTAGAAAAAAACAACAGTAAAGAAGTTAGTTGTGGCAAAAATTCACCCTCACAGCTGTTTGGCTTAAAATTCAAGCTGCAGCATTGTTGCAATGGATTATAG
Source organism: Aphyosemion australe (assembly GCA_006937985.1). Classification (NCBI taxonomy): domain Eukaryota; kingdom Metazoa; phylum Chordata; class Actinopteri; order Cyprinodontiformes; family Nothobranchiidae; genus Aphyosemion; species Aphyosemion australe. The sequence goes on from SSNS01000041.1 coordinate 2,452,420, forward strand.
AGCAGTGCAGTAAAACATCTGCTTGTGTGAGAGCAATGAAAATCTGCTGCAAAATTACAATAAAATATATATAAAACATCACCACAGGTCATTAAAATTAAAGGAAGAATATTAATTTATTTATCTGCAGCATTCTGACTGATGCAAGAAACTGACCTAAATAAGGTGTTTTTGTTTTGGGGTCATTTATTCAATTTTTTTATTTTTTTTACACGAACAGCTGGCTCAGTTACCTGTTCAGAGTGGTGTCTGGTGTGTGCACCATGATGGGTGCACACACCAGACACCACCACAAACAAAACAAGCCGCTGAAACGTGCAGAAACTTGCACAAGAACTCTGAGGTCTGTGATTCTAAAGACAAACATCAAAACCACAAACTCACCAATCTCAAGTCTATCACATCTTGCAGCATAAAACGTATCCTAGATGACGTTTTCCTCTCCTTGACTATTTTTTCCATTTGATTGAAGTACTGATCCATTCGAGGCTGCAGATAAAAGAAGTTTTAGGGTTCATCAGGTTTCAGACACGCTCGTGTTGCATAATCAGCTCATTTTCTGTTAATTATTAAAAGAACGGCTCTCCTAAAGAAACATTTAAAATACAACAGAAATAAAGAAGTACAGAACCAATTTACCACAATGGGATCAAATAATATTTAAAAAATAGAAAATATTTAGGACCACATTTCTGGTGACTTGTATAAAAATGAGCACTGATGTGGGTAAATTCACATTTTTTTCCAGAAAGGCAAAGCAGATTTGTTTTGTGGCTGGTCAGACGTTTTTATTTTGTCCGATAAAGATGAATTGGACATCAGCAGGTAAAGAGGAATCCTGTTTGGTTCGGTCCGAGCACCAGAGGACTGGCTGCATCCAGCTGAGCATCACCGACGTCTACATGAGCGTCAGACAGAGCGAAGCCGGCTGTGAGGAAATCCCCGTTTCCTTCTAACCTACTTTCTCCTCTGTCGGAGGAAATTTATCTACCCAAAGCCGTCGTTTTTCTGTCTGAACTCATGAAGGGTTTGACCAGGTTTCACTGCAACCATAAATAAAAAAGCAAGGCTTTGTCATGGTTTAACAATTGAAACAGAGCAGCTATAAATCTGAACAACCCAAGTGGACACCAACAGCCTCAAATCGTATCGATTCAGAACCAGGAGAAAACAAATCCACTTCCTTTGCTGAGAGTCGGATATAAAAACCACCAACAGCACCTGTGTGTACGCAGTAAAAAGTCTGCTACAAGGACATTTCCACACTAGATCCATTAGTTTGAGCCAGGATGCATGCAACCAAACACCTGACATGGCTCAGTTCTGTTCACAACAGTTATAACAAACATGTGTGCCTTCCTACAGCCAACATTTTAAGCACAAGTTCTGCCTGCTCACGTTTTCTTGCCTCACTGATAACAAACGTCCTTCTGCAGCTCACCTTCGCCTTCTCAAAGTCCAGATCCTTCCCGATGGTGGTGAGCAGCCTGCACAGGCATTCCAAAGACTCTTCGTCGTGGTTCTTCAGCAGCTTGACCACACAGTCGTGCATTATGGCCTCAGTCAACATCTTCAGCTTAAAGAGCTCGCCGATGAACCTGATGTTGCCGATGGAGCGCCGCCTGGCCTTGTCTTTGGCCTCCTCCAGCTCCTCCTGAAGCCTTTCGCGCTCCGTCGCCTGAAGTTCACAGGGAGAAAAGTTTATAGAAACTTTTTTTTTGCCAAAACTGAAGCGTGTGTGTTAAAAGATGCAGCAGCACAGAAACAGGATCCAACAGTGACGAGACTACACACCGATGCAGCAGAGTCCAGCTCTTTCTGCTTCCTCTCAAACACCACGTCGTCCACTTTGTCCTTCTCAAACTCCTTTTGGCAGCGATTTAGCAGCAGTTTGCGAAAATTAACCGTGGAATTGGGTTTGTCCGTCATCTGCACTTTGAGCTGAAGACAAACAGACACAGTTGATGAATAAAAAGAAAAGGTTTGAAAACAAGCTAGGAACAGAAAACTGTCAGATTCTGGTATCTTGCACACCCGACTTAAAGGATTTTATGTAATTTTCCTTCATGGTTATAACTTAATTTGAAAGGTCATGAAGAGAGCTCGACTGCATGATGACTTCTGCTGTGATGAACAGTTTAAATCACTTAAGCCTCATTTCCACCGACCGTTTTGGCATGGAACGGGGAGGATCGGCTCGCTAATTTTTCTGTCCCGATTGTAAAACCGATCCAGACACCCATCCCGAACCACGCCAGTCACGGGATTTTTTGGCCCCCTTCTGTTGTAGGTCCAGAAATCTGTGGAGCGGTACGGCTAGGGCGAATGGAAGCCGAACGATTCGAGCGGACGTCAGAACGGTGTCGGACAAGCTGAATTAATTAAAGCCCAATATAGAAAAGTTAAGAACAGAAACAGCCGGAGTGAAAATATATAATTTTTTCTGGAGTGGAAATGGGAGAAATACACGGAGGTGCTACGATGCGCTGGATGCCACAGACCAGCAAACCGAGGCAGCGAGGTAGTCACTTGTGGAGCCTGTGGTAAGCATTTATTTTTTGTCTTTAGCTTTGCAGACCTTTTATTGCAGCACAAAAATACTGAATAGTTGCACAAGTTATTTATAAACTATAACATGACGGTTCATTTAACTCCGCCTGCCGACATGAGAGCCCAAACTGCAATAGAAACGTTCTCCTGAAATTGTAGACCCATACTGATACATGCTGGTCCACAATAACCCGCTCCGCTCCGTCCCGAACCCTGCAGATAGATCCGTGACTCTAAAGTTCATTCATACAGACTAGTGATTTTTTGAACGGTTGGCTTTACCGTGGCGAGGCAGCGACACATGTGTCCATAAGCCACAGAGAAGCTGGGCTCATCAATGGCCTTCTCAAACACCAGGTCGATGACACCTTTAAGCCTTTCCTCTGTGTCGATGGTCAGATCTGTCACCTGCTTCATCAGCTGGTTGAACTTCTGAGGAGTCAGCTTGTTCAGGATGCTCCGTACCTTCCTGAAGAGCTCCTGTAGCGAAGGGAATCAGAACAGCCAAGTTAAACGCAGAAATGTATTGTAGAGACCGATCTGGATATGGAGAATTAAAAGTTTCATTATTGCCCCTGCCTGTGTTTGCTGCATGTTCGGATCCTCTGCCGGACCCTCCCTCTTCAAGCCGGGTTTCCAGGCGTTCTCGGCTTTATTCAGCAGAACATCTTCAACGGACACGTTCATGATGATCTTCCTGGGTGTGATCCGTCGTGCCGCAATGTTCATGAGCTGCTAATGGAGTTGGGAGGACATACAGAAAGCCAATTCTCTTATTACTGCTAATAAAATAAATACAGAACTTTGCTTTAACAGGGACAACAGATTATACTGAAAAATATTAAATCTGCAAGAGTACACACTTTTTCACGAGATTTGTCAAAGTCTGACAAACATTTATTTTTTGATAAAGCTCTTATTTTTGTGTTCATGAGTGTGTGATTTGTCGACTGTGTCAGCTTTCACGGTGACTCACCGCAGCGCCTCGTCCTCCCGTCTGCCTCCCAAAATCTGCAAAAGCAGGTGTGAAATCAGGTCCTCTGGAAATCACCCTGGAGTCCACCACTCGAGGCTGCAGCTTGTTTTGGTTCATCTGTGTGACACAAAACACACACACACACACCACCCCTCAGATGAGCTGAACAGCAGGGGGAGCAGTGATCCTCCAACAACACCAGCAGACCAGGCAAAGGGAGCCAGAGAGGACGTGTAAATTTCAAACCCAGCGGTGCTCTAAAGGTGACCCGCTGGAAACGACAGCCACACTACATTATCAGCATTCGCTGTATAAATCTTCACTGAACTGTTATTAAATCACGCACCAGAACCAGATGTGTGTGTGTGTGTGTGTGTGTGTGTGTGTGTGTGCGCCTGTGTGTGTGTGGGGTGATCCAGCTCTTTTCCCAGAGAAGTTTCACTTTCTCCAAAGAGAAAACAAAACTTAAGAGTGTGTGCTAATCAACTGTTCACCAGTCTGGTTGTTCTTTTTGAAGAGACGGGGGAGGGGCGTGTAGGCCCGACGCAGCCAAGGATGACATAACAGCAATGTGATTTTAATCAAAACAGCATTTCAACAGGCCGCACGCTCCACCCGTGTGTGAATGTGGATGTGGAGAACAAACCAAAGTGGCGTAACTTTGATCCAGTCCAGCCGACATGCTAAAATCATGTCTGTCGTCGTTTCTAAGCACACAAAAAAATCATGTTTCATTCTGAAAACTCATTATTAATGAATCCCAACGATTGTTTCATCTTATAAATGATTATAAAAAGGGTTCGTTGTAATGTCCCAGCATGAGATTTAAGGGTTTCTAATTAATTTTTCCCCAACCAGAGATCAGAAACCCAAGATGCACAATAATCACAAAAACATGAAACGTAACGAGCTGCTTAATGACCAATAAGACTAATTAGATCAGCCGACACAAGGATGATTAACTAGATGCTGATGCTCTAATTCTAATTCATCCGACACGTGCATTTCTTAAACTAATACTTGAGCAGCTCAAAAATCACATTTAGCCAAATAAAGTAATCAGTGGGATTTGCAACCATGAACAAAAAAAACAGGAAAATTCTATTTTAATTTAGAAAAATTACTGAAGGAATATTTTTATGAAGGTATTGACTGTTGGAGGTTTTAAACAAGATTATAATCCAAACATCTTATTTCATAGTTGATACAGAAGGGTGTACCTTGTCCAATACCACTTCGCTGATTGGTGGGAGCCCATCTGGTTTCTGTATGCATGCAGGCATGAACTGGAAGCCTAACAGGAAGTCTCTGTCGTACTGCCGCTTCCCACTGGACTCAGCCAGGTCTAAAAGGTCATGAGAAAAAAAAGAAAATGTGTCAGTCACGCACCACCTGAAAACGTGATATTCCACACCTCCTAAAAAAAGAGAATAACTCAATTATTTTTCCTAACACTCAGATCCATCTAACCTTCTAGGTCCTGAGGAGCCCCCGTCGAGTTCTCCTTGTCTCCAGGAGTGACTCCGCTGTCGCTGCTCTCCGTCTCGGAGGTGTGACCCGCTCCATTCCTCATGGGCTCCAGCTCTGCGTCACCGTTTTCCTCTGGAGTTTCTGGCTTCCCGTCGGCCTGGGGGCTGCTGGCAGGAGCAGGAATGGGAGCAGCAGCGGAGGGGAAGACTGATGTCAGCAGAACAGGGCTGCAGCTCAGAGGAGCCGACTGAAGGACCTGGTCTCCAGCAGGCTGATCAACAACCCCGTGCTCGTCCTGTGTCGACATAAGATGTAGTCACCTTCTGCTACTCAATCTGAATTCATTATAAAGTTATAGTATTAAAAAAAACATGAGGCTTTTCAGGATGGTGCAAAACCTTGTAGCAGCAAACAGCATCAGAGGTGGGAAAACCTAGGGCTGATATTCGTTTTACTCCTTCAGCTAAATGATCACAAGTGAAGCCACATTCATAATCCACTTCAGTCTACGTTCCTACATTAGACGGTCATTACAGCTCAGGTTAATAAACATCCTGTCCTGGTCACTCGTACAGCATGTTCACATCATGTGTACAAATCACACCTGCCTTCTGGGTCGGTGTGCAGGCATGTTGAGTTCAAACAGGAATATCACCCTGTGATTTTGTCGTCTAAGGCTGTGCTCCAGAGGAAAAGCTCCAGCGGGAATGGGCATTTTTCATAGACAATGATTTTGTTCCAGTTTTCTAAAAGTGTTGCTGTAAATCGTAGGAAAACTTAAAGATCAACTCATGTTTTTAATACATTTGCAGTGGTCTCTAGTAGGAATGAATGTCTTGTAAGTCGTACTCTGGGGTGTGTGGGGGGGGGGGGGGGGCTCAGAAGCTCCTGTTTAAAGACGTAGAATTCAGTCAGAGGACAAAATAGTTTCATACGGCAGGATTTGGAGTCTTATTTCCTGACCCAAAGGAAGTTGACAAACTTCCTCAGATGAGAACCAAAACGTCTTCAAGAAACCAAAGAAGTCCAGTTGCCTTCATTCAAATCCCTTTGGATTACCATGACCTGGATGACTGACAACCTTCACCAGCTTATTTCCTGACATTCTGACATCTCAGAAGCCTCTTTTATAAAACAATATCGCCAATTTGCTGCAATGCTGAGGCGGCATCTGGGAGCTTTAGGTCGTTTATAAGTGGTCGTCTGAAGCTCAGCTCTGATCTAGCTCACTTCTACTTCCTGAAACAAAATGTATTAAAAATATGAGTAAAGTTGATCTTTAAGTGACAGTATGACGTAGATCTGTCAGGCTTTTCTAAAAAGAGTGTTTCGTCAGAAGCTAATGCAGGAAATTGGGGTAGAAGACTATTTCACGTTCAGCCTGCATGTTAAACTCAGTAACTGATCATTTAAAAAAATAATAAGTAAAAAATTGTTTCTCAGTGAACCTGCTCTGACATTATTTTTTTCCTTCTGCCTGTAAACCCCTGTGTTTGGTGTGCATTTCTATCACTTACTTGCATTTAAAACTGTCCTCTGTTTGTCTGAACATTTAATTAGAATCAAATCAGACATCCTGAGTCAGAATCAAAGCTAAACTAAATTTCGCTTGATTTTTTCACAGTTTTGAAGTTCATAACCTTCATAAAGCTTATCGAAACACTAAAAAAAGCCATTCAAAGTGATTTTTAGTCAGTGACCAGTGATAACCCAACTACAGCAACACTGGGGGTGATGGATAATTTCTCCACATTTTTCTCAAAGGATAACAGCAACCCTAAAGTAATTTATGCCGCCCTCTTCACACATGTGGTAGCACTTTCCACTTGAATTATTGCCCACATCGTTCTTTTCTTTTTCTCTCCAACTCACTGTCCCGCTCTTTGACACTTTGTAGTTTCTCTTCAAAACAAAATTCTGAACATCTGTGAATAAGCCGCTACGGGCTTTTCACACCAACGAAACAAACATTTAAAAAGGAAAATGAATCGGTAAGGCTGGAATTTGAATCCAAAGATTAAGAAGAGTACATCTTTCCTCACCTCATCCTCCTTTTGAGGCTCGTCTCCAGCATAAATCACTTCATTTGGTTTTCTCCAGGTCTTTGGTATGGTGGAAGAAGCCTGATTAACTGCAAAAACAAACAAACAAAAATGTCATAAAACAAGGCTAAACAGGTTTAAGAGCAACAGAGTATCTAAAAAGTGACACAAATAAAGAACATCAGACACATTACCTGTAGTGGGACTCTTCCTGGTAAGTGCTTGTTGCTGGAACTCTGCTTTGCTGTCATCTTGGGCCTCAGTGCCTCCTCTGGGGAGAAGCTCTTTAGTGTCTAATGTTTTGCTCAGCTCATCGGCCTCTGTTGTGGCCTGCACTAGAGGCGGAAGGCCAGGGGGGAGCATAACTGGCACAGCTGGTAGGGGGCTAGAAGTAAGGGTGACTGGCACCACGGCCACAGGTGACAGAGGGGAGAGCGCGGCAACGATCGGCACCTCTGGCCTCATGTCAGAGGGCAGAGCTTCAACAGGGGAGGTCTCCCTGTAAGCAGGAGCAGAAACCTGGGAAAGGAGCGCAGCCGAGGCCAGAAGAGCGGCCTCGTGAGCAGCCGTGTCCAGCTCAGTCCCGGGCTCCGCAAGGCCGTTCAGAGCCTTGGGGGCCGGCGATGGAGAAGCAGCTAAAGTTCGTGGAGGATCTGAAAGAGGTTTTTCTGTGTTGGGCATCGGAGGCGTTACCAGAGATGTTTTGCTCTCTCCAACAGAGGAGGAAGGTGAGGATGAGGCTGAAGCAGTGGACTCCCTGACTGAGGAACATTCACTGATGCTGGTCACTGCTGGTGGTAGCGTGACCATGGCGTTGAGCGGGGTGTGGAGGGGAAGCTCTGGTTCCCCCGACGGAGGAGGCTCAGACACAGGAACGCTGGCCTCCAGTCTCTCCAACGGAGCTTCAGGCTGCACGAGCCCAGGAGAGGAAGACTTCGGGACAACTGGCTCCAATTTTGGTATGTCAACTGAGAAGAGGAAGAGAGGAATAAAAAGCTTTTAAAATCCACAAGTGAAGGTCCAAACAACACTGATATTATGCAGAATTAGGAGTTTTTCAATCAACAACTGAAAAATGGACAAATTAAAAACTAAAATCACTCTAAAAGAAGCATCTCTTTTTTAGAATACCTTTTAACTGACTCAACTCTTGACTTTAGGTAAAATAAAATAAATCAAGTGTAATGTAACTAAAACTAGAGTGATATCTCAAATGTTTGAGCTTTAAGAGCTCAAGCAAAAAAAAAATAAAAAATAAAGTGACATGAGTGAAGCGGACCTGAAGTTTATTTTTTCATGGATGCTGCGTTTTAACCATTAAAGGTGATGCCAAAACAACACAAGAGGAGAATTCCCACTTAGACGTGCAGAAGCATTTTTAAAGAAACGAAAAGGGGACTTTGGGGGCAGACCTGGCCCTGGTTTGGTGTCTGCAGCCCCAGTTGTCAGCGGCGGCTGTGACTGTGAGATCTGCGGCGGCTCCAACATGTGGCCGCTGGGATGATGGACTTGCTGTTGCTGAGGGGGCGGAGCCTGCTGCTCTGGAGTCTGGCTGCTGCTCAGCTGCTGCGATTTGAGGTAGAAAATGTGAGGATAATGAGGGTGCGGCCATAAAAACTAGCAACACACAAAACCAGAGAGAGAGGTGAAGAGGTGTAGGCAAAGCCGGCACACAAATAAAGAAACAAGCCCGAGTGCAGAATCAAGCAAAAGTAAGGAGCCCGACGAGGTATGGTTATATTAAAAACAACACAAGAGAAGCAGGGTTAGGGCGGGAGGAATGGCAGGAAGAGGATGAACGCTCAATGTAAAGGACAGCGAAGGGTGGGTGAAAAAATAAAGATAAGAATAAAAAGACAGAGAAAAAAACAGAAAAGACACAGTTAACACCCACAAAAGGACAAACGGAAGGAAGAAGTCACGAGTCTTTCTACAGAATCCAAACAAGGATTCCAAATTTGAAAAGTCTCATTTGTCTGAAGACTGTTTTGTTACATTTCTGAAGTTACTCTGAGCCAGGAAATGTGTTTGGATTCTGCTGAAGGAGAGGAAGAATACAGACAGCACAAATGCAATCTAATGTAGAAGACAGTGGGTAAAAACAAAGACAGCAAGTAAAAGATCTAAACATGTAAACAAGATTCCAGTGAATGAATATTAGATTAAGTGGTTTTATTGAGCTCTAACTCCACCCATTTGAGTTTTTCTCATGAATTTGTTAAATTTGGTGGCCTTAAATGCCAAACTTTACATTTATACCAAGTTTTATTCAAAATCTTTAGTTATAATAATCTAAAAATCTATTTTTTTTTTATCACAGACCCAGAAGGCGGCATAAAATAATCTAATCTGAAAGCCATCAGGCCTTTCTTGTGACTCTTAGGATGTCCTGATAAATGATGGAGTCATAAAGGCCACGCACTGCTGGCCTCCCCCAAGGTGGTGGAGAAACTACTGGAGCAGAAAGCTCACACTGTGATTAAGCAACATGAGACATTGCTCCTATTTCAATGCTGCTCAATCGAGTCAGTGAGTAAAGTAGAGGCGCCGTACCTGTGGAGGGGTCGGGGTGGAGAAAGGGGGGCCGACGGGAGGCGTTGAATTCCTGCTTCCTGAGCCCCCTGCCAAGATCTCATCCGTTACATCTTTGCCACCTCGATTTGGGTCACGAATACGGATCTAAAATGATATAAAAAGCAAATAGAAAAGACAGGACTGATTAACATTTTATTTATGTTTGATTTATACTTTTATTCTAATTACTGATAATATCAAACTTCAACTCAACCAAAACTGACTTTGTCAGCAGGAATATTATTAAAGACCAAGTTTACTGATTTTTTAATACGTTTGCAGTGGTCTCTAGAATACGTGAATGTCTTGAGTCAATCTCTGTGAGGAAAAAAGCTCTGGCACTCCTGTTTCAGGAACTAGAAGTGAGCAGAAGATGACAGGATCTGGAGTCTTAGTTCCTGATATTTGGACATCTTGCCTCTGATTGGCTAACAGCAACATGACTCTACCACTGACAGTTTGCTCTCGTTGATGTTTTATCTCCACAAATAACACAAGCCTGAAGAAGTTCTGCCGTGTTGTGGAGTTGCTAATGCTAACAGTTAGCTTCTAGCAGAGACGTTCTCTGCTGTTTCCTGGACGCTAAACCAACAACAGCCTTCCCCGTCATGAGCCAACATGAGTGAGATCATGAATGCTAATTTTCAATGTGACGTGGAATTCACTGGCTTTTCCAATCCAAGCGCTTCCCGTCTATTTTCCATCAGAGGCTAATGCAGGAAATGAGGGTAGAAGACCATTTTCCTGTTTAACCTGCATGTTATACTCAGAGTAATGGTAAATGGCTAATAGAACTCTAGAAGGCGCTATACAAATACAACCCCCCAAGGCGCTTCACAACACATCCAGTCATTCTCACGCAGGTGGTGATGAGCTACAATGTAGCCACAGCTGCCCTGGGGCGCACTGACGGAAGCGAGGCTGCCGAACACTGGCGCTACCGGTTTCCTGTGACCACAACCAACAGCTAACGTTGGTTAAGTGTCTTGCCCAAGGACACGACGACTGTGACAAACTGAGCGGGACCCTCAGATTACGAGACGGGCACTTAACTCCCCTGTCACCATCGTCCCACAAACTCAGAATGGCCGATCATATTTCAAAAACAAGTAAAAAAACAGTTTCTTAGAGAACTTGGTCTTTAAAGGCAGCAACACGCCAAATATGGAGAAAACAAAAAAAACTTGGATACTCACCGTTTTCTTTTCACGCTTGGTTGAATGTTGTGTAGGCACTATGATGGGGGGTGAGGGGGGGTACAGTGTCTGTCCTGGGTAAAAGGGTGGACCAGCTGTGGGGACGGGAGCGGGGACAGATGGAGAGACTGGAGGATGGTACCTGAGGGCATCTGAATACATTACCCAGAAAAGACAAGAAACAATGTTTTAGTAAAAGAAGGATTCATTTTTCTCATCTGTGAGCCGACTGATGAGCTAGTATTTGTAATTCTGTGAAAACGACTCACGATATGGAGCAGGGTACTCCCCAGGTCCTGGACCAGGGTAGAAGGTGCCAGAGCCCGGAGGCTGTACAGAATACTGCTGTGGAGGTCCCACAAAGGGTGTACTGGGTCGATACTTGGAGTAGATAGGACACACAAAGATAAACAAATATAGGAATGAAGTCACTGATTATTTAGTGGCAATTTAACATCGTGTACACACGTGGCCGGGTTTTTCTAAAACTGAATATCCTCCATTACCCAACTAGGATAAAAACTTGAGTCACACCACATCGTTTTCAGCAAAAAATCCAGTGCATTGTGAAGCACATTCATAGACACGCCAAGCCTGTAGGTGGCAGTAGTTCCCCAAATTGTTGGTGTCTCTGCTGAAAAACCTTTCTTGGATGTGGAATAACTAGGTGGCATTAACCCTCCTTAACGTAGTCCTTCGCCTGTGGTTTGTTACACAGAGCAGTAACTGAGCTTGAAAAACAAGAAGGTGTAAACAGGTCACACATGTGATGTCAGAGCATCTTTGTCGTGGGCAGTAACGTAGCAAAACCTAAAACCCCGGTTATGTCCACAATGGAGAAAATGGAGAATTCGCATATCTCAACTTTGGTCGGAATTTTTGAAAGAATCATTTTTGGTGCCGTAGATCTCAACTTTCAAGCAGATGACAGGCCAAACCGTAGACAAATAGGCTATTCGGCTATGTGTGACAGGGTCTAAATAAATACACTTACAGGAAGGTTCTAGCTGTCATAAAGCCCTAAAGAAGACATTAAAGATGAGTTAAACAGTCGGGTTTAGTTTGTTGTACCTGTGGGATGTAGTACTGTGCAGCCTGTGGGGAAGGAAAAGGCATGGGTGCCATGGTCATCATAATGGGTTGATTAGTAGGGTAGACCGCAGCCGTGGGAGCCTGCGAGCCTGGCCGTATGGAGGGTGTGTTTGTTGGGATGGTGGGCCTTGCAGTCTGCATTTGAGGCCTCTGGAAAAACTGAGAAGAGAGAGAAACAAGACTCATCAGAAACTTTCCCAGATTTTTTCTACCTACTTTCATTTTTCCATTTTTATTTTTAATCATCACCCCGTAGACTCTCAAAGCACCACAACTACTGACTACTGTCACTTCATGTTGTCTATTACAATAAACTCAACCACTGATTTCCCAACAACACAAAGACTTTTCCACTTGTAGCTCCATTAAAAACTAGTCTTCTGTAGGATTGAACTAGTTAAAACTTTTTAGAGTGTTAAAAGTATTTTAATAGAAAAATAAGTCTAAGAATCAATTCAACATCCAAATTCACAAGGAAAGTCTGTGCCTCAATATTTGAGTCCCAAAATATTTTTTTTAAATATCTAACAATCATCCAACAAGAGGTTTAAAAGAACATGACTAAAACATTAAGAAAGTCTGTATGTCAGGGGTGTCCAAAATTTTGAAAATGAGGGCCAAAATAGTCAAAAGTCCACAGAAATGGAATATTTTTATTAAAAAAAAAAAACACAAAGATTATTTTATGGAGATTTTTTTATGTGTATGCTCAGAAATAGACCTCATATTAGCAAAAAAATAAAAAAATTGCAGCCAAAATCTATTCTGTGAGGCAAATTTCCAGTTTTAAATCAGGAGGTGGTGTGTGAAAAACACACAACAGATGTGACAGCTGGTTCAAACTGGGAATAAGTAAACCCGATCAGAAAATCCTCTGAGTGAAGGAAAACGGGCTAAACAACGCTGTAAAAACTGTCCCAGGAGGGGAATCAAATTCAGCATATTTGATCAGCCTCAGTGGCTTTATTGTATAGTTGCAAGAAAAAATATGTGAATCCTTAGGAATTATATGGATTTCTGCACAAATTGGTCATATGATGTGATCTAATCTTCATCTAAGTCACAACAACAGACGATCACAGTCTGCTTAAACTAATACCACACAAATAATTATGTTTCCATATTTTTATTCACCTGCACAGTGAATTTTTACATGGTGTGTTGATGGTTCATGGTGTGGAAACATAACTATTTGTGTGGTATTAGTTTAAGCAGACTGTGATTGTCTATTGTTGTGACTTAGATAAAGATTAGATCACATCGTATGACCAATTTATGCAGAAATACATATAATTCTTGCAACTGTAAATAGCTTTGTGGAAATCTGGGAAAAGACAGAAAAATGCTTCATTATCAGCCACCCGGAGAGAGGGTCAGTAAAACTTTGGGGCAAACCAAAATGTGAAAAACCTAAATAGGATAAGAATAAAATAAAATAAAATAAGAGCATTCTCAAAAACCCAATTTAAACATTCATTTTATAAATAAAATTTAAAAAAAAACACAAATCAGAGGAATATACTGCTGTTCTCTTATTAGGCATGCAATTTAAACCTATTCAAATAATAACGGCCAGATATAAATATATATTTTTAAAAATATGTACTAAAAGTACATAATGAATACACATAATGATTCACTACAGGAATAATGTAGGAGAAAATGGGGGGAGAAATGATGATAAAAGGCGGGTCTAATCTGCCATGAAGATGGATGGGGGGGAGGGTGATCTTCATCATGCCATGCATCTCTGCAGAGACTTGATGCAGCGGTAATGTTACCTGGATGGGTCTGAATCCTCCCTTGGGTTTTGAAAGCAGTAAAGAGAGAAAAGCCAGTGGGAGGACAAACTGGTGAGATTTAAAACATCCAAACAAAACACACAAAAAAACGTTTTTCTTTAAAGAAAACACAGAGGAGGCTTCTGAGCCACTTGGAAAAGCGTTTCATTAGATTTAAGATGATATTTTCACTATTTAAGACCTAATAATAGCACCCATTCACAAGTAAAATTTTTATTTTTAATTTTCTCAGGAACAGCAGATGAAACAAGTTTGTTTTAGTAGCTCAACAAAAAACAACAACAATGAATTCAAATAGTTACAATCGAAACACAAAGTTAATAAGTATCAAGGAACAGGTTTATTTTGGCCAAACCAACTTTTTTCTCTCTTAGCTCGTTCTTTTCTGTGAATTGAGTGCGTTTCACGAGGACAATAGGCGTTTTCTTCATGAGCATAAAGGGTCACTGTTGAGCTTCATCTGCTTTCCGATTCCACTTCCGTGGTGACACAAGAAATCTCAGCGCCAGTTTGTGACAGCCAGAGCATGCACTTACACGTGTGTGTACACACACACTATCGCCAGGAAACACAGCCATTACACTTTGACACCATATTGTTATTAGTCTGTGTGTCCGCACAGAAGCATCCAGATGCTACACCACTCTGATGATGAACATTAGCAGTGGTCAGCTGTGTAAATCATCACAGCTTGAAACGGGCAAACACAGACATAAAAGCCATCTAGGGACAAACTTCTCTACGGCCCTTAGCATTGACCAGGTAATACTCAAACATCACTAGGGATGCACCGATCCGATCTTGATATCTGCATCGGTACAGATATAGAAGAAAATTCTAGATCGGGTATCGGAGACTATGAGCCCGCTCCATAAGAACCGGTCTATTCAGTATATTTCTATGTGCTGTCAGTAACAATGTCATGCGCTACAGTCCCACGCTGTGCAGAAGCTCACGTTGATTTCAAAACAGAGCGAGTAAAAGGATCAGCAATTAGGAACTTTTGGGCCCCAGTACAAAAGGATGATCCCAGTCTTTTTCATTTAGTAAGAAATAGTTCATTATGTAATACAGTTTAATACTGTTTTACCATATCAGTATCGGATCGATATCGACCGATACTAAACTTCTGATATCGGTATTGAATGTGAAAAAAGTGGATCGGAGCATCCATAAACACCACCGTAAATATGAACCTGTCAGAGCTTCAACGTGGTTCTGCGAGCTTCAAATGTCTTCACATGCTCCGGTTTCAACAGTCAACGGACAATCAATCCAGAATACCGACTACCTGAACACCAGTCATCCCTTATCTCCCGTCTACCAGTACCCTGGAAAATAAGGATGATTTCCACTTTATGACACATTCAGCAATTTGGGTCTATCCTAGCCTGGCAAGCCATCCTATATATGTGTATATATAGTCTGGCCACGAACCATTGACGGCTCTCAGTCGTGAGGCGGGATCTACGGTTGTCTTTCAAAATGTCAGCACGCAATTGGATAGCGCTAGGACCAATCAGAGTGACGAACATTGTGACGTAATCATGGCGACGGAAAAGCGGGAGACTTTAATGGCGTCTAACATCAATGATTTCTGTCGTTTTTGTATGAAAAACACGCGACTATCAGGTGTACTGGGACATTGCACTACTTTGTTTGATAAAAATAAGAAGCCGCTAAGTATAGCCGACAAACTTACGCACGTTGGAGTCTAAATAATCCAATGTTGATGACAAAGCCGTTTCAAACGAGCGTGTTTCCTGAGTTGCCGCCATGTTGCTTGGGTTCGCGGCCGCAGCGCTGACGTCATCGGCTACTCCCGCTCTGTGATTGGCCCAAAATATAGAGCGCTGTGATTGGCCCAACCAAAACTATAGCGAGCTGTGATTGGACAGCCACAGGCTGCGAGGATTCCTATGAAGCGTGCCTAGACCAAACTCTGCAAAGCAAGAATTTGGTCTAGTTCACTGGGCTAGGTCTATCCAGCATCCGGCTGTATTTGTGAAAAGCCACCGAGCTCCAAATCAGAAGACAGTAAAAGAGTAAAGTTGATCTTAAACACTTCTGGTAAACACTAAAAATAAATGAGACCTCTGGCTTTATGAGGATTTCAAAACAAGAGGTTTAGAAGATTTAAAGGTCTAAACACTGAACAAACAGCTTTGGTTTGTGGTCAAACTGCTCTTATTCAGGGTTATTTGAATGCCATAGTCTCTGTTCTCTGTATTACGGCAAACTGAATCAAACTGGCAGGATTCAGACTTTAATACTTTTCTTTTATTTTGTTTCAATTTTGCAACAAGTGTTAATAGAATACTGGGAAAACAAGGAAAGTTTAAAAAGTATGTTTCTGAAATTGGAAGGGAAAAAAATCTGAAATTATTCAAAAACATTAATTGGGACTCAAGGCATTGAACTACTTTTTCAAAGAAGTCGCTTTGATATAAAAAAAAATAATAAAGCTCAGTAAACAGGTGAGTTGGGTTGTGAATCAATGGTAACTGAGACTAATTTTCAGTTTTCCCCGGAATCGTTCAAATTTTTAATTTCGATTCCTAGTTTTAATTCTCAGTCCGCCGACTGGAAGAAGAAGCTGCTGAATACCAACGAAGAAGAATCCGTCGGAAGTGTTTGCGTTACTGCGTTCTAAAGTGTGGCTTCACTTTGAACATTCATAGATTTAAAAGAAGTTCAGACTATTTTATCAAGTAAGAGCTATGGTTAGCTGGCTCATTTAAAATATGTAAAGCTTGAAAGAATCAGAATCCAGAATCGCTAGGAACCAGAATCGAAACAATTGGAATGGGAACCGGAATCAAAACGAAACCCAACCCTACAGGTGAGACACCCTAGAAATGATATCTGGTGGAACCGCTGACAATTTGTAGTCAAATACTCAAAAAATTTGGTTTCAATATATATGAAAAATGCTTAAGTGCATATTCATGCTAAGTGCTAACATTTAGCACTATTCTCTGCTGTTTTTACATAAATGCAATAAAGCCTTTCATTCTGGGCTCCTCGTTGTAAACAACCAACAAATGATGAAACACGTTCAGCCGTTTTGCCTTTAACCCACTTGACTCCTAAAGTCCCCGGAAAAACAAGTATGTTGGAATGTCTAAGTAGGCTGGAATTAAACCATGATGCAACGGTGTCAGAAGGACGTATATTTTTTAAATTGGTAGATTAGGTACAGATGGCTGAAGTACTTTGCCAAACAATTTCCTGCTTGATATCCAGCATGAGAATAAAATCGTTTTTTCACAGGACGATCAACCGAGAACCCGACACCGTGCTAAAATAAAAACTGATCACAAAGCAATCCAGTAAACTAAAAGACCCTGTTTTAAGGCCAGTAAGGCCTGTAAAGCCAAAAGCACGACTTCATCCAGTCATGACATCAACCAAAACACAGAGTGAAAATAAATTATTTATTGTGTTTATTTTAAACGCCTAACAGCACCCGAACATCTCACGAAAATGAACATTTTGTCTCCAGGATGCTTATAGCTGCAATAGCAAATCTACAAAACAAGCTAGCTTTTAAACGCAACACGATCACAGAACTCACCCCTTCCATCGGGGATCATCCCTGGGCCACGTCCGTCAGAAAACAATTTAATTCATTTTTTACTTTTTTTTGTAATCCCCACTATATATTTATATCTGTACTATGTTAGAACTTTGTTAAGAGGCATGAAAAGAATGTTTTAAGCTAGCTTGTTTTGCAGATTTGCTATTGTAGCTTCCAAGGCATTCAAATCAGTTTTAAGCAACAGCAAATTCCCACAGAAAGCCTTTTTGGCAAAAGGGACAAGCCAACTGCTTTGATGATGATGATGCAAGAGGGGATACAGAGGGTGCATTCAGCAGGGGAAAATTACCTGATGGTGGGTTGGTCGAGGGCCCGTAGCAAACTGGTGGGGGAGGGAGGAGGAGAAGGTCCAGGGAGGAGATTGAAGCAGTGATGGCAAAGCGGGGAGAATAGAGCACAGGAGAGACACAGTTACAGCATAAGATAAGCGATGGAGCGAGACTCTTGAAAATACAATTTAAATCACAAAAACACACACACACCCTGAAGCAACATGAAGTAGAACCGCCTAATCTGAACAACAGCTTTCAATTTCTACTTGCAGTAACTTTTGGCAGTTTTGTGTTTACACATTCTGAAAATATCAAAGTATGCGTAATTTTATGTTTTAAATGACATTCTGCGCAAATAAAAATGTTGTGTGGTGGATCGTACTAATGTGAGCACACATTTGACTGTATGTGTAAATACCTGCTGACTGAGATCAGATTGACTTTCCACTCCTGATGGATACTCAGCAAGAGCCCGGCGAGATGTATGAATAATGCAATGTCAATATTCTAGCTGGGTATTTTCAGTTGACCTTTTGTGATTGGATATTCTTGTGAAGCATCGTAAGGATTTGGATATATTCAAATGGTTTTCCTTAAAGGAAAACTGAAAAATAAATAAAAACATTTTATATTTCAAATAAAATTTTCAGTCATTTTGAGGGACAACAATAAACTAAACTCCATAAAAGATTAAATAAAGGCTCAAGTAAAGCTCAGATATCTAAGCAAATGTTTAAAGACACCCAGAAACACTGAATCCAAAGAACAGAAACGTTTAATTTCCTTAAAGCTGGACTTAAAGCTTCATTATCATTTTAACGACTAATCTCATAGAGATCTTGTTTAATAGTACTTCTTTTTAGCAATGAATGTCCAAATGTGTGCACTAAAGTTAAGGAAACCTTTACGTAGCAGTTTGGATGCAAAAAAAAAAGATACAAACTCGTTTTTGTTGTTATCAGCAACAAGACAAAACACAATGACCCCATTAGCAAACGATGAAACTGCGTAAGATCAATAAAGCAGATGTTTAAGTACATCAGTCAGCAGCCGGTGAGTTCTTTTATGTTCACTCTTTAATAACAGCTAGTAAGAAAAACTCCATCTGAAAGCAGGTTTGCTGGAAACCTTAAAAGTGAAGAGAAACTCACCGGGCGACTCTGTGGCTGTGCATTCATTGGCTGCGTCTGGGGAGAATACACTAAAGGAGCCGAACCAGCGTTTTGCGCAGGGTTGTACGGAGACTGTCAAAAGAAAACAAACAAAAACACAAAGAGAGGGATTTTTTGCATACTGTTTGGAAAATGCACATAAATCCATCACAATATTTTACACTCTGCAAGACATGAATTAGATAAAAACACAGATTTATGCTGAATGTTGTGGAGAAAGTGGGGTTTATATACTCTAGATAATTGGTACCCTCAAGTGGTGCAAATCCTGTATTCCTTTCATTCTTCATCTAGAGTGGCAGCAGAGGGTTTAAGGAGATCTTTTTTTATTTTTTTTTAAAGTGGCTGTTGCTATGATTATGATGACTAAAGTTTGTGCTGGCTGACTCGACTATTTATAGAAGATTGGCAAGTGACCTGAGCTGCTTTGGAGTGAGGCAGTGGGCCAGTAGGCTCGAACGGGAAAGAGGAACAACTAGATTCTTCACAAGCACAGTCACATACTCCAGAGCTGCTGAGTCACCGACTCAACATGCCTGTAAGTGAGAGCAGGAAGGCCATTGAAGATGCCAGTGAAAGCAGCAGCATCACTGTCTGCTGGCGTCCCTGCTTAAGATTAATGAACGGACTTTTAACGAGGGTACGTTCACAAAATGACACGGCGGTAATCCAAAGAATGGACTACATACTCCAACTAAGGGGTGACAACATTCAGTCTGATATTTGATAATGCCTGATTTATTCTTGTTCCGTCACTCCCACTGTTGTCATTGGCCAATCGTATCTTCATCACATGTACTGATCTCATGATGGCTACAAAAAACTCCTGGTACTCTGAAATAAAATTAACCCTTAGCATCAGCCTACTTAAAAAAACAATCTGAAACTAAATAAAATCAAGCCTAATTATAAGGTTTTATTCTATCTTTTCAATCCTTATTAAATATTATACGAGGTTTTATATAAGCAGGACCTAAAGAGACAAAGTCTAGAAGAGTTGGAGTTGAAAAACTTAAAATTCTGATTGGTTAAACAAAGTTTCAAAAGCTAGACTTTTGTCTCTTTTGAGCTCTAATTTCTCAATTTTAAAACATAAAAGTAACATAAAATTAAAAACCTGCAGGTTTCTGTTTATGTGGATTCATTTGCTTCATGAAATACTTGAAGCCTAAGACTGTTTGTCTTATGTTTTCCTCAAACTGATGCAGGACTTGCCTGTTCTAAACCCTGATCAACATGAAGGACTTAGTAGAACACAGTAGATGAATGTTTCTTATGGGCAGAAATGGACTGAAGATGCTCTCATTTTCTACATAGACCATGTACACACGTGGCCAGGTATCCCACAAAAAGACATTTTTCCATGTCCAGACGAAAGTGAAGGTAAACGACTGGAAAAACGATTCTTTTAAAAACTCCAACCAAAGTGGAGATTTGCTGATTTATCTGTTGTCAGTATTTGCTATAACCAGGGTTTAAGGTTTCACAACGTCTGCGACAAAAATGCTCCTACATCACAAGCTCAGTTATTGCCCTATGTAGGAGATCACAGGACGATGTTTAGGATAGTTTTTGCCCACTATCTAGGTATTTCACGTCCAAGGAATGTTTTTCAGCAGACGTAAATGATCCGTGGAACTCACCTACAAGCTTGGCATTTCTATGAATATGCTTCACAATGCACTGGATTTTTTTGTTGAAAATTAGGTGATGTGTGCCCAGGGGTCGTGCTAACTGGATATTTTCCGTATTTGACCGGATTTTTTTAACAGTGACGAAACAATCTGAAAGCTGTCCTGTCATTTTGACAGATTGCAATTCACACCCTGAATCACACAGGTGCGCAGACATTTTAAACGTTACGCATATCACGGAGGTAACAAAATTAATAAAGAAAATATTCCAATCTGGTCATTACAATTGGACACCACTCTCAACGCAACTCGCATTTGACAGTGCACGCGAGTGGATGGCGAGTTAAAAAGCTTGGAGCGCATCTGTGTGTGGCAGCGGAGCACGGATTCATCCTCCAGAAGAACACGAACCTGTGCAAGGCAACAGTCCAGAACCTCATGACTATAGCTTCTTCAGCAATTCCCCTTATTTGATTATGCACAAGCAGGTCCCTGAGGTCAGCTGACCAGCTTCTCCTGGAGGTTCCTGAGAACGAAGTGGAAGCTCAGGGGTGACAGAGCTTTCTCAGTAGCGACCATAAGGTTGTGGAATGCACTGCCAATTCAGATTAAGATGGCTTCCTCACTGTCGGGTTTTAAATAACTTCTAGAGACTCCTCTGTTCTCAGTTGCCTTTAATTCAGTGTGAGAGTGTGTCTGTTTTTAGTCGCTTTTAAGTCAGTTTGAATTATTTGTTTTTATGTCATGTTTTTATTTCTTTTACTATGAGCCTTTTATCGTAACTTATTTTCAGCACTATAGGAAATTGCTGTTGTTTTTACTGTTTTTGTTTTGGCTTGTTAAGCACTATGGTCAGCTTTCATGCTGTTGTAAAGCGCTATATAAATAAAGTTGACTTGACCTGACCAGCAGGTGCACAGTTCAGGTTTATGCGCAGCAGAAGGAAGGTGAGAGAGACTTTGCATTCGGGCCACAGGAGAAATGCTCCTACTTTAAGTGAAATTGTTTAATTGTAACGTTAATATGTTACTGGGGCACTCTGGTCAGCTTGTTTGGCCTAAATATTAAATTAATGAAAATGAAATGGTATTGGAAATGACGCGACCTCTGTGTGTACCCTACTAGATGGGCGTAGGAGGATATCGGACTTTACAAAAACCTGGCTACGTGTGTACATGGCCTCAATCATTTTGTGTAAAAAAGTCTTTAATCCTTTCCCATACAGATGAAAAAGCAACAATGTTTATGCAGCATTTATTCTGGAGTCGGTAATAAGATTTTTGACTACAACAGTTTTTATTTGCATCATGCAGAATTGCCACATTTTATTTAGGTGTGCAAATTACAATGTTAAAAAAATACCTGGAGGAGTTGCAGCAACATATTCATATCCTGAGCTTTTAGGCTGAATTAGTTGATTTGAGAAAAGCTTTGATTGGCTTGTTAATTGTGAGGGTTTAAGTCACACAAAAGCCACAAAGTTAACTAACAAATCCTTTACTTCATCTGCGGAAACCACCTTTACAGTAAATGAAATCAGAAACTGCAGCACAACTCAAACAGTGTAGTCCTCAGAGCAAAGGCTTTCAAATTACATTTTCAGAAGAAATTTTATCCGCCTAACAGTCGCATTACAACAGAGTATTTTATTTATTTATGTGGCATTTTAGGGTGAAAAAAACAAGTGCTGTAGCTAATTATTACATGGAAAACAATTCCAAATTAAAGATTCTATGAGTCAAACTTATGCTAATGAAGCCACAGCAGCTCAGACTCAAACGAGCAAACTAAAGGCTGTTTATGATTCATTAGAATACACCCCCCCCCCCCCCCCCCCCCCCCCGAAGCCTACACATAAAGTTCTCATATAAAAGAAAAGTGAAGTATGAGTTTTAGACTTTAAAGCCATTCTGATCCATTTGGTCAACAAGTGTCACAGAATAGGAAACAGGAAAAAAGAACATTAAACTTGTATAAAAAAAAGAAATACTTTCTATTACTGAATTACATTTTAATTTGAGAATAACTGCACAAACAACAGATACACCAATCCATAATCAGTACCACAAAGACGAAAACACAAATGAGAGGATGATGACGGCGGCCATATTGACAAACTCACCCCTCCTCCTGTCTCCCAGCCCTTAGGGTAGCGATACGGAGAAGCTGTGGGTACCGATACCTGAGAGAGCGCCGGGGAGTGGGCATGACCAGGCGGGGTTCCCGCCAAGCTTGGATGTCCCTTTGTGATGTCAGGACCCGTGTAGGTTTGGCCAGTATGTCTGGGTACCTGCAGGGCAAAAGGAAGCACTTAGGCAGCTGTACTAAAATAAGATATAATGGAGTGATCCATATGTGGGATTGAACAGACGTTTGATCGTCCTGCCAGCAGAGAAATGTAAATTCCATCCATCCACTTTCTATACCCGCTTGTCCATGCAGGGTCGTGGGGGGATGCTGCCTATCTTCAGCAGTCCTCGGGCAAGCAGGGTACACCCTGGACAGGCTGCAGGGCAACACAGACGCACACAGGACAAACAACCATGCACGCACACACTCACACCTAAGGACAATTTAGAGAGGCCAATCAACCTGACAGTCATATTTCTGGACTGTGGGAGGAAGTCTGAGCACCCGGAGAGAACCCACATGTGGACAGGGAGAACATGCAAACTCCATGCAGGAAGACCCCAGGACAGGATTCAAACCCAGGACCTTCTTGCTGCAAGGCAACAGCACTAACCACTGCACCACCGTGCAGCCTGTAGAAATGTAAATCATGAGTTTAATTTATTCTTTGTACATATGGAGAAGTGAAGACCTGCAGTCCATAAAGCAGGTGGTAGCAGATGAAAGACTGACACGGCGGCTGCAGAAGAATGTCAGAGCTACGACTGCTCAGTGAAAGGATGTCCAGACCTCAGGTGGTTGAGTAATCATATTACATTACTCATCTGTAACTGACCGACAGCAGCTGGTGCAACAGATATAACCAGGTTGTGCTAAACAAGCTTTGTAGATATGGGTCAATGGAGGGTTCAGGGTTAACTAGATGCACAAAGTAATTTTTTAAATATATGTATGAGGGCTACAACTTGTGACTGTTTTGATGGTTGACTAATTAGTCCATGATCATCCATGCTTCCTGTGGGTGCACCTCCTGCTCTGGGCTCCAGTGCAGGTCTTATAAAACTTTCCACAGCAAATCAGAATAATGGCCAATAAAACAAATGAAATTAATACCAGCTATAAACATTAGAGGTTGTTTACTATTAACTCATTCTAATATTACTCACACAAACACCACAAAAAGTACAGCTACTCCTAGTTACCATAGCTCTAAACTAGGGGTCGGCAGATATTTACAACTTTTTAAAATATCGACATCGGCCAACCAAAGTCTTTAGTAGAGCTAATATAAAGTCAGGTGATTCTGAATTTTACTTAAATTTATAAACATCTGCCCTAATAAATTCTCCAAAACATTATTGTCACCTGACAACTTTATTTAATCTGTTTTGTATATTTAAAACTTGGCTAGTTTATTAATTTGTTTAACTTTGATTCAATGTTTTATTGATTTTAATTTTGTGTAGTGTATAAAATCTTGATTCAAGAGAACGTTAAATTCAGTGTTCAGAAATGTTGTGCATCCACCGTTAGCGACGTTTTAGAACGTAAACAAGGTGGAAAACGTCTAGAAATTGGCCGTAATTAAAAGCGTAAAGAATGTGCAGCACGTATCGGCATCGGCAATAGATGTCCACTCCAAACACATTAGCAAATATAACTAAAATGAACTGAGAGTAGAAACATCAACATTAGAGAATGCCAATAAGACACAGTCAAGTTAGAGCTGCTGCATCACAGCTCCAGGGTTTTTGTGTTTCAGGTGTTCGTGCACTGCAGTGGTGCTGCCGTAGAAAGACTGCTTTGCACAACCTACATTCAACTCTGCACGTTTTTAGTCAAGCGCTCACAATTTTCAAAGACATTTTACTTTTTATATCTCTTTTGCCATACGTCAAATTCACCGTAGCACCCACATTTGTGCTCCCTGCAGTATTCTGGATTTTACAGTAATCATTGGGACTGGACTTAAATCAGCAGCTATTATGGTCATTACGATCTACTACAGCATCACTCTACAGCTCCTCTGTGTGGCCCACTTTCCTGGGATGACCTGGGATAAAAAGACTAGCTGCTGTTGCCAGGGGAGGAGCCTGCTCCACTTCAGGCCAGCAGCTCTTTCTGAGAACATACAGTAGCGATGGGGGAGGGGAGGTAAGCGGCTGTATGGCGGCTGTATGTTAAGAGAAAGACCGGGGGAAATAAGAGTGAGTAATCCTCATGTTCACCACACAGAGAACCCATCTCAGGCTACGAGCCCTGTTTATTTCCACCAGTGTCATCATCGTTGCAGTGCAGTCCCATCAAAACAATCTTTCAGATCTCCAAAATCTCAAAATCTTTGTTTTGCAGCTGAAGCAAATAAAGAAGCACATTGTTGAATAAGCTTTGTTTCAAGTAAACAGTGGCATTCCTTGTGCAATGTGGAGCTACTTAGAATACCGCCCACATTTCAGAAGTGTCTCTACGGTATAGAGCTGAGCTTATAAATGTCATGGATTAAAAAAGTTAAATCAAGGTGCAGCAAAAAAAAAAAGGATTCAGTGTTTTCTGAATAAATAAAGACGTTTTTAGTTTGTTTTAAATGAAAACAAGAACGGTTTCATTTTATGTGTTAAAATCCATAAAGAGAAAATGAAACCAACATTGCCAGTTACTCGTTCTGTTGTTAGCATTCATTTAGAAGATGTTTACCAATAAAAAGAAACAAATGATCTTTATTGGACAGGTGTTCATACAGATCTATATGGATGGCACGTGTTGTTTGGATTTTAATAATAATTAAACTAAAACTTAAAGTCAACAGTTTCCCTTTTACATTGAATGTAAAAGGGAAACTGTTGACTTTAGAAATCGTGTAATCCTTTAAAGAATGTTTTTACCACCCAGTTTTCCTTTTGGCATGCAGTATGGCGTCATCTACTTATGAACTTTATGGTGGGGCAAAAAGTATTCAGCAGCCACTGATGCTGTGCAAATTGTTCCACTTAAAAAGATGAGAGGTTTGTAATTTTCATCATAGGTGCACTTCAACTGTGAGACAGAACATAAAAAATCCAGGAAATCACATTGTATGATTCTTAAAGAACTCATTTATTAATGAATCAGAAAATAAGTCTTTAGCTCCTACAAACAAGCAAGAATTGTCCCTCACACACCTGTTGCTTCCTCTTTAAGAAGCTCTTCTATCCTCCACTTGTTACCTGTTTTTATAGCACCTGTTTGTATTATTATTTGTATAAAAGACACCTGTTCACACCTTCAAACAGTCAGACTCCAATCTCCACTATGACCAACATCAGAGAGCTGTCTAAGGACACCAGGGACAAAATTGGACATCTGCACAAGACTGGGATGAGCCAATCTACAACAGGCAAACAGCCTGGTGAGAACAGATCAACTGTTGGAGCAATTATTAGAAAACGAAATAAAAACAAGATCCCTGACAATCTCCCTCGACCTGGGGTCCCATGCACGATCTCACCACGTGGGTACAAATAATCTTGAGCACTGGGGCGATGGCGGCAGATCAGTTAAGTGCCCGCCCAACAATCGCAAGGTTGCAGGTTCGCGCCCTGCTCAGTCTGTCGCCGTCGTTGTGTCCTTGTGCAAGACGCCTAACCCACCTTGCCTGCTGGAGGTGGTCAGAGGGACCGGTGGTACCTGTGCTTGGCAGCCTCGCCTCCGTCAGTGCGCCCCAGGGCAGCTGTGGCTACATTGTAGCTCATCACCATCAGCGTGTGAATGTGTGTGAATGGAATAATGATACACAGTAGTGTAAAGCGCTTTGGACTCCTCTGACTCTGAACGGGGCTATACAAGTGCGGGTCACTAATCATACTTATTTTCTACAACATTATACAAATAAATTCTTTCAATATCATACAATGTGATGCCTGGATTGTTTTTTTACATTCTGTCTCTCACAGCTGAAGTGTACCTATGAAAATTACCAACCTCGCTCATCTTTATAAGTTGGACAACTTGCAAAATCAGTGGCTACCGAATACTTTTTTGCCCCACTGTATATGTATCAGTACAAATCCTCACAATGGGTTTGTTATAGCAATTAATCTGGGAGGGAAACTTAAATGTTTACAGCTAATAACACTACAAAAGCCTACATAGTGCTCCACTAAATAATCATTTTACCGCAAGCAAAGAAGGTGAGGAAAGTGTGCTCATTATTGTTATTGTCCTAATGATATATAAGAAGACACCAATGGCTACAAAGCCCTGCCAAGTCTTAATGACCAAAGCTAATCATCTACCCAATCCCTTTAACTCTTGGCGCTTTAGGCAGGTAAAAAAAACAACAATTACAGCGGTACTGCCATGACAAAGATCTGGCAATGCAGCTGAAAGTATCAGTGAGTGGCAGAAGGTGCCCAAAGTAAACTCTTGGCCAACTAGGCCAGGTCAGATCACATTATTTCCTGGTGAGCAAAAAAGAAAAAAAAAAGGGAGACAAAACAGACCTTTTGCACTGAACTCAGACCAACATCTCACTGGGCTGTGACACATGAGTCACAAAGCCTCACTCTAATGCAGCTGGAATTTTAAACTATGTTGAAAAACTGTTTTGTCCTCCAAAAATCTATTTGTTTATGATGTTCTAGAAAAAAGTCCCAATATTAATTCTTCATGTCAAGGTTAGGTCAGGGTGAATTTAAATCAAAAGACTTACGCTGTAAACAGCAACTCCAGGCTGTGTGGGGAAGATCCGGTCGTCCAAAGGCTGAACACGAGGAATTCTGATGAAAGCGTGTTAAAGAAAAATCAAGGCAGCTGGCGACTAAAACAAGTTTGATGTTAGACAAGATAACTCAGATGAGACAAACGTTAATTTAACAAAAAACACTTCATTCTTATCACTACTGTACTGATTATCCAACTTCAATCAGGATCAGTCAACCTTTTATTATCATTTTATATTTGACAAACACACTGACAGCTTGTGCTGCTATGGCTTCATTTCACAGCTGCACGTTTTCATAAACTGCATTAATCTTCTTTACATCCAGCAGGGCTTTCCCTAAAACCCTGTGGCTTGCATGGTTAATGTGATGGATCTCCCCCAATCACTCCACCCTAAGTGCCCGATCCGTTCCGAGTACACCATGTACCTTCACCATTCTGCAAGAGTTAAAAGGAAAATCTGAAATGGATTTCTGGGCTGCATCAGGAAGTGTGACTGCCAGAGCAGGGAATTAGACAACTGTTCATCCTTCCGTAGAAAGAGTGAAAGTTCAAATCATTTTCGTTATCGTTTTATTCTCTTTCTGCAAGCAGAAGAACACGTTAGTGATTCAACCACTCATGCGTGGATGCTTAAGATTTTATTATTGCTAAGGTGACAATCTGAAGAGAACTTGTGTAACATGGAAGACGGAGTCATTAGGAAGACATCCGTCAGATGGAAGACAAAAAAGAGCCAACATGTAAATATTCAAACAGCAGAGGAAAGCCCTGTGATTAGTAACCTGCTCACTCAGTCATCTGCGACACAGACTCACGCTCAGCTGATCACATGGTTTATGGGAAACCGAACGTCTGGCTTTCTTCCTTATACCCAAACCCCCACACACACACACACACACACACACACACACACAGCTCTCTTCCCTCACTCCAATCCTCCCTGAAAAAGCAGTCATCTCTCTTGGCCCTGTGCCAGCACTGCTACTTGTAGCCCTAGGAGGGGGTGTGGGGTGGGAATAACGACTACAGACTCTTTTTTAATAAAGGCAACAGGCTAAAATGCAGAAGTACAGCAGGAAGCATTTTCTGTTTTATTGCTGGAGGATTTAGAAAAAACGATGCATGCCACCACCACTTCCACAACGCGCACACACACACACACGTACAAAAAGCCGCTGCAATAAGAGTATTTACTCCGCAGAGTTGTCTCTATCTTTATATGATGACCAATAAAAACAGTGACAAGAAAAAAAATGGGGCAATGTGCTTAATGACACAAACAGAAGCAGGTGCACTCCCACCTGTACGTCAGAGGCTGATGAGCATGAAAAGCAGATGCAAAAACTAAAAGGTAAGATGAGGTAAAAATGCTAGTTTCTTTTTTCTCCCAACAGCAGCCAAACTGTAGGGGCCAGATATTTAGATGGCCCAAAGCCAGCATGCAGATTTCTGTTTTCTCTAAAGGGAGAACACCTGCAGTCATGCAGAATGGAGTTATGCAACAAACTTTGAGAACAGCTTTAAGGACATTGCGTGTCATTTGTTTGGCTCCAGCAGTCTCCCGTGTGAGGTTTTAGGAGAAACTGTATTCCTCAGAATGTAAAGGTGCGTTTTACAAGAGAAATGACTGCAGGTCCACTCATTCTGACAAGTGTTTTGTTTTTATGTTTGCATCTAATTTCCCCTTTGAGATCACAGACATTTTGGCTTCTTATTCATCAGGTATAACTATGTTTAGAAACATGCTATAATTGGTCTCCTCAATAATTTGTTTGGAAAGTGTCATATTCCTCCCTTATCTAGCTTTCCTAGCATAAAAGCTGACTTTGCTAACCTGGAAAATATTTGTCTCTTATCCATTGGCTTTAGTTTTCAACACCCAAGAGCTTTTTAAAAAGTTCTAACTTGAAACGATGGTTTTCACTGATTAATTTAGTCTATTATCATTTTAAGGCTAAATACAACAGACTAATTTTAACCCATATACTGCCTTGCAAAAGGTTTCATACCCCTAAAACGTCTGAACATTTTGACACCTTGCAACTAGGCGTGCACTGATTGTAGTTTTTGACCGATCACCAATCACCAATCTTGAGAAAAACCTAACTTGCCAATACTGATTTTTGCAGATACCGATTTTTTTTTTACTAAAAGCAGATTACGTCAATGTTTCAATTTCCTTTTATTGAGAAAACCAATATAAATACTTATGAAACAATACCAGTTTTAACTGGACATGAGGTAATGTTCTCGAATATAAATTAACATATTTAGCATTGCTGTTTCAACTACAAAATCATATTTGTTCCTTTAGACTTTAATTTTTCTAATTTTGAAAACAAAGCTTTTGTACCTGTTTTTACACACTTGTCTAAAAAAATGTATTCTATATAGAATTCTATATACCCATTGCCAGGGTTTCCCCCAGTGCTATTTTAGCCTGGCGGGCCGCCAGACTTTGCGTGCCCCCCCGCCAGGCTAAGCGTCACTTATTTATTTATTTTAAAGTTTTTTTAATGCACCAAACTAACATTTAAAATGTTAAATTTAGCGCTGAAACAAATACTTGAATGTTTCGATTACAAAAATTCCTCAAATCATTATTATTTACTGATTCGAGGCGTTGTTAAATGCGTAACGCAGCCGGACTCTAATTTACACGGACACATTTTACTGGAGCACAACGGTGGATATCACCGATGATGGAGAAAACGATAGACAAAAACTCTCGCAAAAGGCAAAGGTGGTCCAAAGTTTGGGACCATTTTAAACTCAGAAGAAGTGAAAACACTGTAAAACGGAGTTGTCTTACCATAACAGCACAACGTTATCCTTGAACAGGAAACCGCTTCAGCCAGCCGAATCCACGACCAGGTAGGCTAATGCTAATACCATAGACAAAGCTAATACGTAGCACGCACGCTAACTTTCGCGTCACGTAGGGACCGGAAAAAAACACGTTAATCGTGTTTACGTTAAACTAAGACTGAATAAACTCTACAACTGAATGAAAAATCACCATCATCCTGTTTATGTAGATGGCTGCAGCTGCAGCCTTGTGGAGCAGGGACGCAGCTAATACCTGGAGTCATTACTGCGGCTCAGTGTGACGCTGCATATACGGCAGGCCGTTATAGCATTTAATTTACTAACATATCTATCTTTGAATATAATTTTAGGTTGAATTATTGCCAATCTGTGTATATTTAGAAAAATATGACGCATTGTTACTAGTAGAAATTAGTAACATTTCTACTTGAAGTTTGATTTTGAAACACAAATTTTTTTCCTCCGTTTTGAAAGGTCGTCAAATAGAATATTTGATTGACAGAGGATTATATTACAATTAGAATACTAAAATATTAAATAGCTGTAGCCCATGTTAATGCAGGAGATAGGTGTAGGAGACTATTTTCATGTTCAGCCTGCAATAAAAACTCAGAGTGATCGATTATAATCAGAAATAATCATAAAAAAAAATTTTGTTCAGTGAAGCACACCTTTAAAATGAATAGGGGTTTTTAACCTGCAAGTCTAACTTTAACAGCATCTGGTGATACAACAGCACAATAGCAACATCTTACGATGGATAAGTGAACAGGGTGGGAGGGCAGGTGTATTTTCCATGATCTGAATTGTATTTTTTGTGTCTGGTAAAACCATATTTCAAGATTGTGCCTTTTTGTAAGACAAATAAATATTGTTAATAAATAGTTTATAACACCACATACTAGTCATACTTTTAAACTTCCTGACAACTTTTTTTTTTTACAAAAACACCGTGGGTCGCCCGTGGGGCTTGTCTACCACCGGGCTTTGCGAGTTTTCTGGGGGAAACCCTGCATTGCAGTATCTGGCCAATCACTGATCTTGAGAAAAACCTGAAATCGAGGTCGATAAATCGGTTGGCCAATCTATTGGTGCACCCCTACTTGCAACCGCAAACGTAAATGCTTTTATTGAGATTTTCTGTGTTAGACAAACACAAACTAGCACATCATTGTGAAGTGGAATGAAACTGATACATGGTTTTCAAAGTTTCAAATAAAAATTTGACAAGTGTGGTGTGCATATGAATTCAGTCCCCTGTACTCTGATACCCCTAAA
This sequence comes from Aphyosemion australe, assembly GCA_006937985.1. Lineage (NCBI taxonomy): Eukaryota > Metazoa > Chordata > Actinopteri > Cyprinodontiformes > Nothobranchiidae > Aphyosemion > Aphyosemion australe. Next base: position 2,483,739 of record SSNS01000041.1, read on the forward strand.
TAAAATCCAGAGCAATCAACTGCCTTCAGAAGTCACCTAATTGGATAATAGAGTTCATCTGTGTGTAATTTAGTCTGATTATAAATACAGCTGTTCTATGAAGGCCTTAGTGGTTGGTTAGAGAACATTATTGAACAAACTGCATCATGAAGACTAAAGGACTCACCAGGTAGGTCATGGATAAAGTTGTAGATACGTTTAAAGTAGGGTTAGGTTATAAAAAAATATCCTAAGGTTTGAACATCTCAAGGAACAATGTTCACCCTATCATTCAAAAATGGAAAAAGTAATGCTACAACTGCAAACCTACTAAGTCCCCCTAAACTAAGAGACTGGTCAGAGAAACTTCCAAGAGGCCCGTGGTCTCTTTGGAGGAGCTGCAGAAATCCACAGCTCATGTGGGAGAATCTGTCCAGAGGACAACTGTAAGTCTTGTACTCCACAAAAAAGCCATTGTTGACAGAAATACATAAAAAGTCCCATTTGCAGTTTCCCAGGAGCCATGTAGGGGACAAAGCAGCAAACAAGCGGAAGAAGGTGCTCTGGTTAGATGAGACCAAAGCTAAACCTTTGGGCCTGGATGTAAAGGAAAAGTAACACTGTTCATCACCCTGAACACACAATCTCCACTGTGAAACATGGTGGGGTAGTTGATGGAAGATGTAGCTAAATACAGGGCAATCTTGGAAGAAAACCCCAGTCAAACTCCAGACCCAAATCCTATTGAGCATCTGTGGCAAGACTTGAAAGATGTCATTCACAGACACTCCCTGCCCAATTTGGATGAGCTGGAGCTATTTTGCATTAAAAATGGGCAGAAACGCCATTCTCTAGATGTGCAAAGCTGGTATAGACGAACCCAAAAAGACTTGCATTTGTAATTACAGCAAAAGGTGGCTCTACATAGTATTGATGTAGGGGAGATGAATACAAATGCAAGCCACACTTTTCACATTTTTATTTGATAAAAAATTTGACATGAAAACCAGATCAGTTTCATTCCACTTTACAACTATGTGTTACTTTGTATTGGTCTAACACAGAAAATCTCATTAAACATTTAAGTTTGTGGTTGTAAGTAGGGCTAGGCGATATGATGAAATATTTCGTCTGTACGATAGAAAATGTCTATCGTTTACACCACGATTCAGCGTTTTATGGCAGTATTTTACGTCATGATGCACCTTACGGCATGTCCATGCACACGCGCCACGCTAGCCATGCATTAACAAACATGGAGGACGGTAGCGGACGCGGTTCAGACCAGGGTAATTTTCAACAGGATGACCTACCAACCCAAACAGAGGAGCTTGTACCTAAAAGAGGGGCAACTTCTGTTGTATGGATGTGGTTTGGGTATAGGAAGGCTGACGCGGACCAGAAAGCAGTTGTTTGAAAAGTTTCCCGGGTCCCGGTGCCAACAACAGACTCCAACAATACAAATTTATTTTATCACCTGCGCAAGAACCACGAAAAAGAATACAGAAAGAGTCAAGCAAAAGCCGTAAAAGCAGCGTCAAGTGGACGGCGTAAGTGCTCAAACTCCAGACACAGACGCTTCAACAGGCGTTTACCCGTGGCACACCATATAACCACTTGTATAGTTACATCGATATAAACCTTACTGAGTCATCTTGTCTCTTGTTTGAAATTATATCAATATTTTAAAAATATATCGCCCAGCCCTAGTCACGACTAAGGAGAAAGTTTAACATTGCTATCACACATTCTATTGCTGCGTTGTGTTGCGTTTGTGTTGTGTACAGTAGGGCTGTCATGGTAATCGCAAAAATGAAATATCACGATATTAAGAAACCCACCGCGCTGCATGACGGGCCACCGCTATTACCGCACTTGATTCGACTCCACGACGCATGTTGAGAAGGATGGCTGCACTGGTATCAAAACGAAACGTTACTTCGCCCCTTTGGGAGCACTTCGGCTTTCAGCCAAATGAAAAGGGGGAGCCAGACAGTTTAAATGAGGCCAGCTGTAAAATCTGCCGCAAAACGGTTCAAGTAAAACGAGGAAACACAACTAATTTAAGGGCTCACCTAGCTAGCTACCATTCAGCTATTAAAGCGCAGCTGCCGCCGCTGCCGCCACTGCCTCCTGCCACACAGAGCTGCAGGGCAGCTCATGCCGGTGCCAGCCGACAGCTTGGAGTCAGCGAAGCATTTGCTCGAGTCGGCAAGTACAGCAGAGACAGTGCCAGACATAAACGACTGACAGGCGCTGTTACACGGTATCTGGTGGAGGAGATGGTGCCCTTTTCCACTGTGGAGAAACCTGCATTCAAGTCGCTTCTCCAGAAATTTGACAAACAATACGAGTTATAAAAACTTCTAATAAGGAGCGCTTCCTGGACTCAACAAAAGTTTGTTTGAGGTGCTCTTTGGATGGGAAGCTTAAGTCAAATACAAAAAGAAACTCCAAGGCACTCTCAAATAGAAAAAGTTAAAAAGCCTTTATTGTAATGGCTAGGTCAACATATGGCCTTTCTAAAAAACTCCAACGCGTTTCAGCAATGTAGCCTTCATCAGGGAGTCAAACAGCTCTCACCAGTGTGGGGAGGTTCTTAATTGACAACAATACGAGTTGCCAGGGAAAACCTACCTCTCAGAAACTGCTGTGCCGAAAATGTACAACACAGTTCAGAGTGAGCTCAAAAGTGTGGACTTTTTCTCCGCCACCACTGACATGTGGTCAAGTGTGAATATGACTCCGTACATGAGTCTAACTGTACATTACCTGACCACAGACTGGACTAGGGCTGCACAATATATCGCAAATATATCGTTATCGCAATATCAGCATGCGCAATAGGCATATCGCAAAGAACAGAAAATTATCACAATTAATGGTCATCTCAGATTTTTGCTACACATGATGCATTTTGTCAATCAAACGGAAGCATGAAGTTTTTGACAAATCAAATAGAGCCCTTCGCCCATTTGGCCAAACGGTTGGGTTCTTATCGGTTAGATGCCTTGGTTTTGGATCGCTAGAAAACACCTGAGTTAGCTTAAAGAGCGTTGCAATGACTGAAGTTAAGAGGTGTGCGGAAAATGTTAGCGAGAAAGAACTCATAATTCAAACAGCAGTACTTGTGTTCAACAAACACAAGTACTTTGCAAGACAAGCCAAACACTTGTGGCAACCATGAGGGGAAACATGACAAATCTTCATTGTCACCTCCAACACAACCATAAAGATCTATATACTGGGCTCTAGAAAGCTAGAGTTAGCAAACCCAAAGTCTCTGACGGAAAGACAAGTAAGAGCACAACAGCCCAGCAGATGCCCATGGGTGGAACTCCTTATGAGAAACCATCAAAGCGGTACAAAGAAATAACGGAAGTAGTCGGTAAGTGATTGTTTACAAAAATATTGAAACAGATCATGCAATATAATAATATTATATAATAATAATTTTATAATGTAAACTTGCATGATTTCATTTTGTTACTTTATTAATACTAATGATAGAGGATGGAGTGGTGTATCTAAAGTATATATACAAAAACTGCAGATTTAAGTATTTATTCATTTATCGCAAGTAATATCGATATCGCAATATTAAGCACTGTTATCGCATATCGCAGGTTTTCCTAATATCATGCAGCCCTAGACTGGACTCTTAAATCACGCTGCCTCAAAATCGTGTTTATACCCCAGAATCACACATCTGACAACATCTCAGATGCTCTACGCAGCGCATTTCATGAATGGTCCCTGGATGAGAAAAAGCTGTCGTGCATAACGACAGATAATGAGGCAAACATCGCCGCAGCAGTGAGAAAATTGAGCTGGACGTGGCTGAACTGCTTCATACATAATTTACACCTGACAGTGACAAACGCAATGACAAGCGTTAAAGATCGCACATCCCGAGCGATGGGTCTGTGCCACACCTTAGTGGGTGCGTTCTCCCACAGCTGGGTGAAGAGGAGGGATCTGGCGAAAGCACAAGCGGAGCTCCAAATCCCGCAGCACTCACTCATAATGGTAAACTTGCTTTCAGAAGTTATATTTATGACCTAATTGTAACCCACTGTAATTCCACTTACTAACACAGATAGGCCCAGTAAGTCTGCTAAAAAATATGAACACTGAGTATGAATATGATTTTTTTTATATTGCCCGAAATTATATGCAGCCTTAAACAGCAGTTGCTGGCTTTTTGTGATGCTTAAAAAACATGTTTCGTTTAGAAAGAAATACAGTGAAACGAAAAATAATTTTTAAATTGGCTTTTAATTTAAAAATAATAAGCAGGTGCAATTTCAGTTTAAATAATCATACGCCATTACTTCGTTTAACCAGGACTGTCAAACAAGATGGGGCTCCAAACAGAAGACGGTGGACCGAGTCTTGGAGCAAATCCCTGCTATAAAAAGGGTTCTGGATGATCGGCAGCATCAGCATCTCATCCCCAGCTGGTAGGACATCGCAGTTTTAGTCGGTGAATGCAGCGCTAAAGCCAGCGGCTGAATTTACGGATCTGCTGTGTGGCGAAAACTATGTCACGGTCTCATCCATTAAACCTGTCCTGAAGCTCCTCACTTGAAGAGGTTTTAAAAACCATCAGATGAAGACACCACTCTGACCTCGGACATCAAACAGAAGATGTGCAGTGTTCTCGAGGAGAAGTACAGACCTAGCCTGGCAAGCCATCCTATATATGTGAATATATAGTCTGGCCACGAACCATTGACAGCTCTCAGTCGTGAGGCGGGATCTACGGTTGTCTTTCAAAATGTCAGCACGCAATTGGATAGTGCTAGGACCAATCAGAGTGACGAACAACGTGACGTAATCACGGCGACGGAAAAGCGGGAGGCTTTAATGGCGTCTAACATCTGTCGTTTTTGTATGAAAAACACGCGAATATCAGGTGTACTGGGACATTGCACTACTTTGTTTGATAAAAATAAGAAGCCGCCAAGTATATCAGACAGACTTACGCACGTTGGAGTCTAAATAATCCAATGTTGATGACAAAGCCGTTTCAAACGAACGTGTTTCCTGAGTTGCCGCCATGTTGCTTGGGTTCGCGGCCGCAGCGCTAACGTCATCAGCTACTCCCGCTCTGTGATTGGCCCAAAATATAGAGCGCTGTGACTGGCCCAACAAAAACTATAGCGAGCTGTGATTGGACAGCCACAGGCTGCGAGGGTTCCTATGAAGCGTGCCTAGACCAAACTCTGCAAAGCAAGAATTTGGTCTAGTTCACTAGGCTAGTACAGACCAGCTGCGCCACAAAAAACTTTGGCAAGGTCCTGCTTGCTGGACCCAAGATATCGGGGCAACAATTCTGATGATGATGAGGTAAAGTGCGCGCTGATCGAGGAGATCGTACACATGGAAGATGGAGGGAGCAGTGCCAGTGTGTCAGCTGCAGCCCAGCCAGAGTCCTTGGCGGAGACCGTGCTGCCACCAGCGGGCAAAAAAAAAAAAAACGCTCGGAGACCTGCTGAAGTCACGGACAAGCACGTCTTCTGCAACCGTACCAAAGACAGTTAGAGCCGAGCTGGAGCTCACTCGCTACCTGCAGGAGGAACCCATCGACCCTAATGAAAACTCCCTGACATGGTGGCGCAACAACCAGGAGAGATTTCCTTTGCTCTCCAGAGTCGCACGCAAGTACATGTGTATTTGCGCCACGAACGCACCATCCGAGAGGGTTTTCAGTGTTGCTGAAAATGTCACCCCTCTCAGATCCTCTCTCAAACCGCATAAGGTTAACATGCTGGTTTTCCTTGCGCGTAACAAGGACATGACCGAGCTATAAATCACCATTATTTGGGTGTGTGAAAGTGAAATGATGGTGCCCACCCGCGCCCGATACAACTCATTTTGAATACTTGATTTTAAACAACAAAACAAAACGGGCACTTGTTTTTTTTATTTCAGTTAGATGCTGCAGCCAAATTGGAATTTAAAAGTTAAACTTTCTCCTGAATTTTGTTTTTGTTAAGTTCAGTCGGTCTGTGACGGTGTACTGCCCTTTGATCTGCATTCAATGAAGTGTTAAAAATTGCCTTCTTTTATAACCTTTTTTAAATGTGTAAGCCCATTTTCAAGGGATATATTGCCATGAGTTTAGTAATTTAGTAATTAACAAACTTTTATTTGCTAAATAGATGGATAAAAAAAGTGCTGCAATAATATCGAACACCGCAATATTGAGCTGCCCTGACTCACCGCAGGGGGAATTCCTCAACCGCGACAGCCCTAGTGTACAGATCACACTGCAATACTTTTCGAACTCTGGGGGCCGCCCTGCTATGACAAGCCTATTGGGTCATTTCACACTTCAAATGGAAACTACTTGAACCAATTGAGTTGAGCTATGCTAAGTGTTGTAAAAGGGTCACTATGCAGACAGTATGAAGGCGACGTGATCTGTGCCCCCCCGGTCAACCAGCACCGTGACTGGAAACATTTCTAGGGGAAACACTGAACTGCCCACTGGTTTTTTTAGCAACTCAAACCCAAAGGACATTGACAATGGTGACCTCATGCTTCCAACAATACCAATCCAAAATAAAGTGGTTGATATTTACATAGCTCTTATTTATTGCAAAGGAGGCAACATTTGACTATCTTGAGGGGATCATGAAGTACCTTCAACCACTCCTCCTTACCCCCTGACCCCACAGCGACAGGTAAGCCTCCTTTGAGAAGGCAAAGCTGCTGCAGCTCATGCTTCATCATTAGCTTATCCTAAAGCCACTTAAGTGTTGAGTTTGTGGGATAGGGAGAAAGGTAGAGACAGGAGGAAATTTGGCTTTACAAACTGCAGGGGCCTAATCAGGAGGATGATACAGCTCAATGAACTGTAATCTGTTATTACTGAATAAATAAAGAAGTTACAACTGTCATGTTAACATTAACTAAAGGAATCAAGTATTAAACAAAATGAGATAAAAAAGGGGTCAGAGTGAGAGGTGAGCATTGTCCCTGCTCTTATATGGTTGGAGGACAAATCTTTGGTCAATCAAGCCGTGTTTTCTTTTGGAAGACTACAGACACGCGGTTTCTTTATTGCGGAAAAAGCGTTAAATCTTAAAAATGGAGCCTAGATTTCACATACACTTAATGGAAAATGATGTCTTGTTTGAATAACCCGAGTACCTGAAAATATCAGTGCAGAGGGCTCTAAGTGAAGGTACAGGAAGTGTGTGGAGACAGCCCAGATGGTGCAGATACCCCCCTTCTCCCTGCAGGCTAGCTGGCCACTTAAACACACACATACACACACACTGTGTGTGTGAAGTGAAGCTCACAAAGCTCTCTCTGCCTGCCTGCTGTTGCTGAGACTGCTCTTTCACTACTGTATGAACAATAGATGGTGGGTTGGTAAATTCAACTCTAAAGCCTAATTTATACTTCTCCGTCAGCTCCCCGAGGCATAGACACGCACGCATTGACAGAACCGATTTGCTTTCGAACTTCTCCATCACCTGGAGAGTGCCGCAAAGCAGTTCCCCGCCAGGACAACAGAGGGCGTATCGCTTTTCTGGGGTATCCTGTCATGTATCCGGTCCAAAATAGTGCATTTACAGTTTATATTTGCAGTTTATATTGTGCTTTTTTTGCATTTAAGAGACTTTTTAACACGAACAAACTTGTCCCTCATTCTCCTCCAGATCTTAATGTGCTCGCCACCTCTAAACCCACGTTTCCTGTCATTTCCATCCACGAATAAAATGCTTGCTGCGCATCTTTATTAGGGGTGGGAATTGATACGTTTTTATCAATATCAATGGCATTGTCGATTCTGTCTATCGATCCAATTCCTTATCAATTCCCTTATCAATTCCCGAGTAGTTGAATAGGTGGCAGAAAATTAATCGCACAGTTTCCTGCATTATAACTGTCAGTTTATTTATGATAATCAATTGTACCTGGTATCGTTTGGAAAAATCATTCCAAATGTTCTCCATTATGCTCCTTGTGAAGGCAGAGTCATCTTCTTGCTGTAGTTTTTGCATGATGGGAAAAATCTCACCACAGGTCAGACTTTAATCGCTGGAGTCTGCTAGTGTGGAGATGTGTATATAAGGTAGGGTGACCATATTTCCATTTCCAAAAATGAGGACAGGGGATCTGTGCCTACCAATGACGCCACACAAACCACGTTGGGACCCATTTTTTTCCCGGTGTTCTGTCAGAACACCTGGCTTAGAGCTAAAATTAATATCAGATTCTGCCAACAAAATGGCTCTAAAACAATTCATATGTAAACCGAGGTGTTTTTGCAAACACTATAATTAATACACCTGGGCAGGGTTTGAATTACACAGAGAATTCTGGGGGAGTCCAGTGACGGGGGTGGGGGTGGGTCTGTTTGCCTTGGCCCCCAAAATGCCTTGATACGGCCCTGGATGTGGGACTGAATTTAGAAGGTGATCTGAATTGTATCAAATATATAAATATTACATGCTTATGAATTATTGCTTTATGAAAGTAAAAAGATGTAGTGGGATAAATCTACCAACATTTTCATTTTCAAGAACTTTGTTTAGTTTTCTTGTTTTTATTTGAATATTTTCCTGTCCTGTCTGGCTCTGATCTTCCTGCTTCTCTCAATCCACCAGAATAAACTGTTTCCTGGCTTCCTCCTGATTCACCTCGAGTTACTTTTGAACTAAACAGGTCAAATTAATCTACTGGCTGAAAAACAGTGGAGTGTGCGCTGGCGGCCATGCAGGTGAGGTGAAATCACCAGCGGACTGGTGACGCGCGCTCCGCTGCAGAACGCGTCAGACACGAATAAAAGCTACGATTAAAAAACAGAAGTACCAGATTATATGAACGGACATGAACGATCGCGTGTTAATTATATTTTTGGTGGCGCCACTTTGAGAACGTTACTGTGGTCGCGCGCAGCTGCCCGGCGCGCATCAATAATCAGCATTATCTGTCCTCTCCGCTCAAACACATCCCCGGTGCGCTGAGAGTCCATATAAATAACGTAATATAGGTAGAAACAGGATCTTTTTTCGGCCTTCCCCTGGGTGTGCAAGTTGACGACTTCCAGCTCCCCCGTAATTCAAACCCGGCTCCTGCATGCGTAAGCTGCGCAACGTGCGTGGTGACGTCATTTGCGCCGCCTGGAATTGATAAGAGAATCGTTTGCAAAAATGGCGAACGATTCCTAGGAATTGAACCAGTGGGAACCGGTTCTCAACAAGAACCGGTTTTCGATTCCCACCCCTAATCTTTATACTCCTCCCGTCACGGTTGAATAAACGTTCATATTTTCGGAGTTTTACCGGGAGGTATTCTTCAAGCTGCTCCGTGTCTGCCGCTAGATATCTCTTTTTATTTTTTGAGGCGGCGATGACGGAGCTGGTGACGTATTTAAAGAAGCGGCGTTCTGACCAATCACAAGCTTGCGCTATCCGTCTTGTTGGACGGATGTTTAGAAAAGAGAGCTCGACTCCGTCCGTCCTTGCAGGCCTGCTGCAGAGCTCTTGCAACGACGGATCATGGCGGTCCGTACTGACAAAAATGGAGAAGTATAAATTAGGCTCAACAAATCAGCAATAATGGTTTTAGATGCCCAGAGTACTCACCATCTAACTTTATATAACATTAGGGAAAAGGGATTTTATATTTCTGCAATTGTGAATAAAATATACTAATAATAAAAAAATACTCCAACATTATTATACCCTGATTTAGTACATCCAAATTGAATTATAATCATAAGAGAAAAATGTTTAATTTCACCAATTTGAGACGTAAACCTGACTTAGACATATTCCATTTATGTATTTATTCATCTACAGTTTTCCAGAATTTAATGAGGTTCTAAAAAGGTGAGATGCTTGGGTCAAAAATGTGTTAAGTATGAAGAATGACACAAACCCGGATTAATGTAGCACCAAAAAGTAGTGGAGTCAATGCAGCCAAGCTAGATTTCTTCATCTCTGATCTTTGAATTACATGGTTTACTTCAACAGTTCCAAACACCTCCCTGAGTGGCATATTTTGAAACATCGGGCAAAAACATGGACACATAAGACCTTGGTCAGTTATTTAAATGTGTGAGTTGGTAGTGGTTTCAGACACAAAGTATGCTCTCACTCCCCCCGTACCACCCCTTTAAAGTTCATCAGGTTTGCTGGCGATGCTCTATGTAAAGACATAATGGCTGAAAAATTGTATACACTGTTTATATTTTTAGACTGGAACTTTTCACAGCCTACAGCTGGTAATATGCTGGGTACTCCTCGTTTAAGTCGGCCGTACCTCAGAGAGACGGGCAAGTATGCACATGTACATCTATGGTCAATTCACAAGCCCCAATTTTCTCCACCTTCTTCTGTGTTTCAAGACCAGATCGGCAAACTCCAGACACAGATACTTCTAGCAGTTTAAAAAAAAGAGATTTGGCAGGAGACGGCAGCAGAAGCAGGATGATGGGTCAGAAGTCAATAAACAGAGATACTTTATCACCAGGTTGCTGGTTTATCTATAAATCAGCAGCGGTACCAATGACCTTTGACCAGAGGTGCAAAAGAGTGACTCAATTGTCCAGAAAAAGACAGAATAATATAAACAAATAGTTCCTTGATACAGCACCTAATTCCTAGAAATAAGCAGCACTTCTTCCTGGAGACTTCCATTAATGACCTTAAAGGCGTGGAACACTCGTTTAATCCATACATTTGCAGAGGTCTCTAGTAGGAATGAATACCTTGTAAGTTGTACTGGGGGGGGGCTCTGATGCACCTGAATCAGGAAGTACAAGTCAGCTGGAGGAGAAAGTAACATCAGACGGCAGGTTTTGAACTTGTATGTTCACATTTTAACTACCAAAATAAAGATACCTGCTAAAATGCAATATTAGCTCATTTATGACTGTTCATCTCCTGCATCTTAAAGGTGTGGAACACTCATTTAATCAATACATTTGCAATGGTCTCTAGTAGGAATGAATGCCTTGAAAGTCGTACACTGGGAAAACAAAGCTCTGGTGCACCTGTTTCAGGAACTACAAGTGAGCCATATCAGAGTTGAGCTTCAGACGACAAGATTTGGAGTCTTATTTGATGATATTTGGACATCTTGCCTCTGATTGGCTAACAGCAACGCGACTCTACCACTGACTCCATTTGCTTTGCAACGTTGATGTTTTATCTCCACAAATAACACAAGCCTGAAGGAGTTCTGCCGTGTGGTGGAGTTTCTAATGCTAATGGTTAGCTTCTACTAGCAGAAACGTTCTCTGCCGTTTCCTGGACGCTAAACCAACAACAGACTTCCCCATCGCGAGTTAAGATGGGTGAGTCCATGAATGTTAAGTGACAGTGTGACGTAGATCTGTCAGGATTTTAGAATCCTAGAGTTTCACCGTCTATTTTCTATCAGAAGCTAATGCAGGAGATAGGTGTAGGAGACGATTTTCATGTTCAGCCTGCTAGAAAAACTCAGTGACTGATCAGAAATAATATTTTAAAAAATGGTTTTTCGGTGTTCCACACCTTTAAGAGCATCAGAGTGTGTGTGTGGAATCACTCAAACCACTCACTGCTTATTTTCTACTAAATATCAAAAGTTTAAAAAGAAGAATATGGTGCAAATGTTGCTTTAACGAATGAAATGCTGGGTGAAATAATATTAAGCCGGATGTCTTCCTCAACAGGCTACTCCCTCCCTGGAAGCACAATCCTGCATGCTGGCTCATCTCAACTCAGCATTTTATTTATAACAACCCACAGCTATGCTCACCTCCTTGTGCAGACAGCACACACCTGAGTTCAAATTCAAAAACTACTTTTCTGTGTGGCCTATTAACTGGATTATATGCATCAGGAAGCAGTGGTGTTTAAATGCATGCCAAGCTCAGTGGTAACATTACTGCTCCATATTGGAACAGGTAATTCGCACACAAACCCACCATCGAAACTCCTAAGAATCTAGTAAATTTGTGTGAGAATAAAGGTGGAAGCTGTTGCAAAGAGATGAACATACTAGACCACAAACATGAACCTAAGAAGTCCCTCGTTTTCTCAGCTGGGCCTGCAGCAGAGTGAGGTGAGCTATAGGGGGATGGAAGGAAATTGGGGGGAGGCAGAGACAAGCTGGGTGACCTGGGCCTTTGTTGGCAGATGGTGGGAAGCACCACCTTGGCCTCTCACTCTGAATGCTAAGCAGCAGAGCTTTTGTCTGGCAAGAGCAGCAGCAGACGCATGCGCTGGGTGTTTCTCTGACAACCAGCAGCAGACACAAACTGTGCACACACGTCTCTCAAGCATCTAAAACCTGCGTGCGTCCAAGGCCTTCACATACACAGCGACATTCTCCGAGTAGGAATTCCCATACTCCAGGAGTCCAGACCAGATGCAAAGCAACATGCTCCGACACTCCTGACCTCAGAGGCCAGAGGAGCGTCAGAGGTCAGACAAGTAGCAGCACTCAGTGGGTCCATTTCCTAGACACACAATTACTAAATTTAGTTACGTCTTCGAGAAAACTCGATCCAAGGACAATGGAGTAACTTGTGCAACACGCAAAGAGACCCCAGGACAAATAGGAGGGTTTATTTTATTAATTTAGAGGGATCAGAAAACAACTTTTTTAACAATTGGAAACTGTTCTTTGAGCCTTTATATGGCTTATGAAACTTTGTTGACGCTCACAATGGCCCAGGAGCCCTGATAAATAGACAAACAACCACATAATAAAGCTCTACAATGGAAAGACTGGTTTGCCCCCCCTCAGTCAGCACATGAATATTAAATGAGCTGATTAGATGATTTACCCAATGGTTTTATGATGCTGCCTGAAGCTAAAAACTCCTGTGTACAGCATCTAGATAAAGCCATGAATCTATCTGGCATTCAATCAAAGCCTGGATTTTCTCAGTACATCCTGGAATGTTACATGCGTCCAACGAGGATGTAAACACTAGCTCAGGTTAGCATTAGCACTAGCTCAAGCTAGCGTTGTTCTGCAGTTAGAATTACCGCCGGTTCGCCACCAATGTTTATACATTTCAGATGTTGAACACAAGCCGTAAAACTATCACCCATTAGTTGCAACTCCCAAATTTTCGCTAAAGGTTGAATATGGAACAGTTTAATAAAAAGCTATATTTTTTTAAAATAAAACCTCCACGAGGCGTTTAGAGGTATGTAGAATGAAGGTACAGTTTATCCTTTAAAAGCTATATTTTAATTTAAAAATAATCATATTTCTTTTAAAGGGCACGACACTGGGTTTATGTTTACCTCTACCAGCCAATACAGGGCACTGTGGGCTTCCAAATACTGTCCAAACAGTCCGCTCGGCACAGCGAGGCTGGCACTGTGGAAAATGGTGGATTCGGCAAGTCAAGCAGCTGCTTCTGAGCTCAGAAGATGTCGTTATCCTTCTCAGAAGAGGAGCGACCATAAAAGATCTAAAACCAGAGTGAGTTTCGGTCGTCATTGGACGTGGTGCTGGCTGCTCACTTCACGTATCGGCAGCAAACCTGGCATCCCGACGTCTGGAAACCTTGTTCTATTGTTGCAACTACAACCTCCACACACTAGATGTCGCTTTGGTGTTCGTGTTCCATATTCAACCTTCAACTTTAATAATAGGGCTGGATAATAATTCAATAATGATATTTATCCATCGATAGACATATGGTGTGATTGAAAATAAAAAGGGTCAATAAAAACTTCAACTAAAAATTTTCTTTTTTCCATTATAGCCTATCGGGTAACTTAATATTAGAGTCAATACTACCAACCAAAGCCAGACCCAGGCACGCTCCGTCACCAAGCCCTCCCCTCTCAAACAAAAGCAGACCGCATGTGACTTAAACATGTAGCAGCAAGGAGAGGTGGAGGAAATTTTTCCGTAAAAAGGTTATAGTCGTTCATCAGCATCGCAAAAATTTTGGTTTGAACAAATCTGACAAAAAAAAAACAAACAACGGTCAATTGAAGAATTTGCTGAGAATCAATAAAAATCAAGTCTGGTAACACAACCAACTTGTTTTATCATAAAGTAATGACATAAAATGGCCAGGGCTGCAGTTAAAATATATTTTCTACATTTTTTGTAAAGATTAAAGTTCCATTAGTTGTCACACACACACACACTGGTGTGTGGTGAAATTTTTTCTCCCCATTTGACCCATCCCCTGGGGGAGCAGTGAGCTGCAGACGTGGCTGTGCTCGGGAACTATTTGGTGGTTTAAACCCCCAATCTAACCCCTTAATGCTGAGTGTCAAGCGGGGAGGTATTGGGTCCCATTTTTAAAGTCTCTGGTAAGACCCAACCGTTGATTTGATCCCACGATCTCCCAGTCTCAGGGCGGACACTCGTACCACTAGACCACTGAGCATAATTATCAATAATTTTTATCAATAAATATGATTTTTTTTATCAATGTGCTTTTTTCTGTATCATCTGGCTCTATTTAGTATTATAAATAAGATTTGCTTTGAGATAGAAGAAAGAAAATGTATTCAAACTTGTGAACAAAGCCACTGAGTGTGCCTGATTTGTGGGGTGCCTTCTTAAATTTAATTAGGTGACAAATTCCTTAATTCCGAGTAAGTGCACTGCAGGCAGAGTGGGAGTAAATTAATTTGAGCAAACAGAAAATGTGTTGACATAAAAGCAATAAATAAATGGTCATTAAAGTTCAACAATTCTGACTGCATTTCATATCTTATTTTTAAATTATTTTTTGGGGGGGTACAAAGCGAAGCCACAACACTGATAATGACTCACGAGACTCAATATCTATACAATTAAGAATGCGTGGGTGATTAGTACTGAATGAGAATGAACAGAAGTTTATATGCAGCTCAAATACGTTGTCAAACTTGTCAAACAGATGAACGCGTTTAAGTTTAGTCTACGCCACTAAGAAGTGATTTCATGTAACATAGCTGTGGTTTTAGATAGTTGTACTAAAATAACTTGAAAACCACACCAAAAGAAAGTTACAAAAGAAAAAACTTTCAAAAATGTCAAAAAGTTCTTCAAACAATAACGACAAGTAGCATATTCAAAGTGTGCAGCTCTTTATAAATAGAGATAATAAAAGGTAAGTGAAAGTGGGCGATTATTTCAATAGCCTTGAGTCAAAATAAAGGTTTGACATGTCAGATACAAACCCTCAGTTAACTTGTCAGACATCTGAAAACTACACTGCCTGGCCAAAAAGAAAAGTCATCACCTGGACTTAACTAAGCAAATAGGTATGGGCCTCCTATTGGATAATTACTGCATGGGTGATTATCTTTAAGTTATTTAACCTCAACTGGTGCAATGAGTTGCTTCTCATTTCTTAAACAACCATGTGGAAAGACACATCTGGTGGTCGTGGAAAAGATGTTAGTCTGTATGAGAAGGGTCACATCATTGGCATGCATCAAGCAGAGAAAACATCTAAGGAGATTGCAGAAACGACTAAAACTGGGTTCAGAACTGTCCAACGCATTATTAAAAACTGTAAGGATAGTGGGGAACCATCGTCTTCCAGGAAGAAATGTGGCTGGAAAAATATCCTGAATGATCGTGATTGGCGATCACAATGTTAGGTGAAATCAAATCGAAGAAAAACAACAGTAGAACTCAGGGCTATATTTATTAGTGAAAGTAAGAGCATTTCCACATGCAATGAGAAGGGAACTCAAGGGATTAGGACTGAACAGCTGTGGAGCTGTAAGAAAACCACTAATCAGTGAGGCAAACTGGAAAAAACGGTTTCAATTTGCTAGGGAGCATAAAGAGTGGACTCTGGAGCAGTGGAAGGTCATGTGGTCTGATGTGTCCAGATGTACCCTGTTCCAGAGTTATGGGTACATCAGGGTAAGAAGAGAGGCAGGTGAAGTGATGCACCCATCATGCCTAGTGCCTACTGTACAAGCCTGTGGGGGCAGTGCTATGATCTGGGGTTGCTGCAGTTGGTCAGGTCTAGGTTCAGCAACAGGATGTGCTCCAAGAATGAGGTCAGCTGACTACCTGAATATACTGAATGACCAGGTTATTCCATCAATGGATTTGTTCTTCCCTGACGGCAATATTCCAAGATGACAATGCCAGGATTAATCAGGCTCAAATAGTGAAAGAGTGGTTCAGGGAGCATGAGACATCATTTTCACACATGGATTGGCCACCACAGAGTCCAGACCGTAACCCCATTGAGAATCTTTGGGATGTGCTGGAGAAGGCTTTGTGCAGCGGTCAGACTCTGCCATCATCAATGCAAGATCTTGGTGAAACATTCAATGCGTTTACATGGACAGTAAAGTCAAAGTTAAAGTCCCAAGTATTCATCACACAATGGTGAAATTACATCTCCGCATTTGACCCATCCCCATGGTGGGGAGCGGTGAGCTGCAGCTGTGGCCGCGCTCGGGAACTATTTGGTGGTTTAACCCCCCAATCCAACCCCTTAGTGCTGAGTGTCAAGCGAGGAGGCATTGGGTCCCATTTTTTCAAAGTCTTTGGTATGACCCAACCGGGAATCAACCCCCGATCTCCCAGTCCCTGCGCGGACACTCTACCACTAGGCCACCGGAGCTGGTCAGTATCAACATCTAAGTCGATCCTGGTCAAACTTATGATAATAAGCTGCGAGTCTTTGTCCTCGTTTACATGCGCTTTACAAAACCGACCTCTCAAATGGAGTTCGAGTTCGTTCCACTCCGGTACAGTAGGGGACGACATGCGCCCTTTCATGTCGGGCATTGTTGTGGTTAGCTTGTAGCAACACAACTTGTAAACAAACGCTGGCGGGAGTGAATGAGATGGAATTGAAACAAGACATGCACCGTGGATGAAAGAATGGACAACAATGCTGCAGTACAACTTATTGGTACGTACTGAGCTGTTAGATGTTGTTACGCGTGTTACATTGTGGCGGTAATATCAGACAAGCACTACTGCGGGCGCGTCACTTCCGGTTAGCTTGTAGCAACACAACTTGTAAATAAACGCTGGCGGGAGTAAATGAGACGGAATTGAAACAGGATATGCATCGTGGATGAAAGAATGGACAACAACAATGCTGCAGCACAGTTTATTGGTACGTACTGTGCTGTTAGATGTTGTTACCATAAATATCATATATATCACTAGATGCCTTAACTGGGAGTCGACAGCGTCCCTACACGGCGGCCATCTTACCTCGGACAGCTTACGTTCTGTTCTCAATGGTAGCAGATGGAAGGTGACTGAACAACTTAAACAAAAACACTCTTAACTCGATTAAATATTAACGGATTTACAAGCGGGTTGCATTATTACAAACCTTATAGCACATAGGCTTGATAGGACATACTTTAACATTTTTAAATTAATGGGCCAAATCTGTCATATTTTACAGCCACATCTCTGGCGTTTATAACAAACCAAACCGTTTGAAATTCGGTTGAAAATTGAGCAAGTTAGAGTTATTTAAATAGTACATGCACCATTGACACCAATGTTACGAAAGGGGGCAGCTGTCCGAGGTAAGATGGCCGCCGCGTAGGAACGTTCGTCCAATCGACGAAGAGCGCGGGTAAGGCATCTAATGATATATATGATATCTATGGTTGTTATGCGTGTTATGTTGTGGCGGTGATATTATCAGACGAGCGCTACTGCGGCCGCGTCACTTCCGGAATGCGAGTGTCTACTCGGTTCAGCTCGGCTGACCTGTTTACATGCAGAAGGAAGTCAGATAACTACCGCATTATCTGGGTGCTTCAGCCCGATTACAAGAAATTCACCTTCAGCCAGACTAACGCGCTTACATGCATTTAAAAAAAATGATGTTAGTCTTTTTAGGGCAAAAGTTCGGTTTTCTGATGTGCATGTAAACGCACTGATTAATGCAACACTGGGTGGAAATAAATCTTGTGACATTGCAGAAGCTTATCGAAACAATGCCACAGCGAATGCGTGCCGTAATCAAAGTTAAAGGTTGTACAACGAAATATTAGACTGTGTGAGCTTTTTTTTGTGGCAACTTTTTTTTTGGCCAGGCAGTGTATATGAAACTGAGAAGGAGACAACTTGGTACTGGCACCTGCTATAACCTGCTGCCCCTTTCAGATGTCTAAAACACAAGGTGGCCATGATCGTGAGAGGTAGGAAATCAGGTTGAGACATCACTACCGAAAGCTAAACCTCATCAGAAGCTATCAGATCACAAAATACACATCTCTGCTGCTAGCAAGCAGAAAACATCCACCTAATGCTGTCTCTATCTCTCTCACTCACACACCACACACACACACCACTGATACCATGCTGTAAATAAAACAGGAGGTGACACCCACGGTGACTTCACTCCACCAAAAGTAGGATAGGTGATCTTAGGCCCTATCTGAGTTAATTCAAAGGTAAATGGATATTTTAAGTGACAACGCATCCTGGTGATCGTAAAAAGGATGCTGAGAGAGCAGAACCTGCATGTATGCGGTGAGATTTTCAGGAATCACAGAAGGTGCAATCGGTTTAAAAGCCGGGAGACACTTTCAAAAGAGATTATCAGTTGATATTTTATCAACCAACTCATACCGAACCAAGAATCCATCTGGCATTCAGTGAACTTAACGGCCCCTTCAACAGCCACTGTTGCTGGTTTTGAAAATGTTCGGGGATTCGGAGAGACCGGGCCTGGTACTAGCCTGTATTAGCTCGATTACATTATAAAGCCATAGGTCAGGACGCCGAAGTGGATGACGCCCTTCAGCTCGGTGTTGTATCCACTGACCTGGACACTTTTTAACCACAAGGGGCTGTCTTTGGTTTAGTTAGCTGCAGTGCTTTAACTCGGCTAACGCATCTTGCTAGTCAACAATCGGCACTGAACAAAGCCGGTCACCGGTGGGAAGAACGACAGCTTACCGGTGATGGCGCTTTTCTGTTCCAAATTAAACTACCTCTACATTATTTTACTTTTCCACTAGAGTTTATTACTATATATTTAATAATAATGTAAGCAAATTCAGTGAAGTGGCGTCAACTAACAAAAACGAACCTGACACATTTAGCTTAGACAACCGGCTTGATTAGCTAACGTTAGCATGCTTAGCTAATTGTACCCTCTCCCCTCCCAGCTCCCTCCAAATGAAACCATCACTTCTACTTCCATTTTCTATTATCTAACACGAATAAAACTATGCAGCGAGTTACTATCAAGAAGTACAATATAAACCTAGAGTCGCACCCAATGTGTGTGTTACCCATGTGAAAGGATACGGAGGTTGAACGGCACCAGGCTGAGGTGCAGTTGGGGCTCCCGGCGGCAGAGACACGGAGGTCAGGGTAGCCCGCAGTTGACTCGACGGAGAGGGGCCACTTCCAGGTCCGCTAACTGCGACAGCGGCGGGCTTAGGGACCACTTTCGATGGCAAACTCATCGCAAGAAAAAAAATCAAAAAATAAAACAATACCTTAATACTGATATAAACAAAGCTTAGCTTGCATACATAGAGCAAGCGTTGCTCGAAGCAGGCCCCAAATCCCGTTAACGAACGGGGATAACGAAGCTCAAAAAGCAATACAAACGTCTTTTTTCATGAAAAGTCGCTGTTCGGATCAGCGGTGCTATTCATGGGGACGGTGGGAGGTTTAGCCTCCCTTGTCCGTCCGGAACCTCTGCGGATCCGTCTCGGTTCGTTTCTTTCAAATCAAATAAATGACGCGGTTCTCAACCTCCTTTGGCGATCTATCTTTTCTTCTCGGCAATAATGTGTTCTATCATTTTTTTCTCACAGAGATGAGAGAGTTCGCCAACATGGCGTTGCGGCCGCTTTCAGCAGTCCGGGCAGGACAGATGATTCGGCAATCCTCGGCTACTTACGGAATCACTCGGCTAATCAGCGAACCTTCAATCAAACAGTGCGTGCGTCTCCAAAACGTGAATGGTACATGCTTTTTTTTTCACAACCCCCCACCCCCCCGTAAGTCTTCCAATGCTGTTAATGATATTTGAGTCCCGAATAGAGCAACGAGCCATTTTGGCTGCATTTAATCAATCAATGAAAATAAAACTATATGAAGTAATGCGCACATCTGTTTCTGGTCATTTAACTGTCTTCATGGACAAAAATAATCCTAGGACAGTCCAGCTCATTGCCAACACTAATGCCGCAGTAGGAGTCTAATTAAAAACGTGTTATCAGCGCCATCTACCGATACATAGGCGGCATTGCATCTGCAAACTAGCAATAATCAGGTTTAATCTAGCTGGTAAAAATCTGACATCACTGAAACAAATGATAGGCAAAAAAAGGATTTAAAGTTGACTTTTAATATACAAATAATTTGTACATGTAAAACAAGGCACATGTAAAACAAGGAACATGAAATAACGGCTTAGTATCTGCATATGTTCTGAATGAGTTTACTTTAAGATTTACACAAAAACATCTGAAATATTGCAGTGCATCAAATATCATGCTGAAGATTTGTCACAATTTTTTTGCAAAAACAATCTTAGAAGTCAATGGCATACTGTCTTTATAAAAAATATAACTAGAAATACAATTCAATAAACCAGTTACTCCAAGCACAGTAGAAAATTACACAAACACATATGCACTGTTGTGGAAAAAAATATTGTGTTTCTGTGTCTCTGATGTATTTAGCTCAAATCTGGTTTTCTGCAGCTCGTCTGATGTCACTCTTCTCAGGCCCTTGTGCTCCTGGTTCCGGTTCTTCTTCTTTCCTCTGAGCTGGCTCAGCATTTGACTTTTTCTCTCCTTTTCCCACTCTCCCGGTTCGTTAAGATCTTCTGATCAAATAAGAAATCACGAGCCATGAAGACCGCCTCGTTGCAATCAACGTACACTCTTTATTTCACTCAATCATCTTTTATTGTAACCCGATGTACATTCGGGGAGATTCTGTCCATCTCCCCTCGTATAATGGCGAATCTGAAATTCACAGCATGCACACAGATTTTATTCCTTCTGCAGAACCTGGTTCCGCCTGGTCCCTCCCTTAAGATCCTAACTTTCGTATCCTTGGTAACCGACATATTTATGATCTCTGGCTCCAGGAATGAAGCCATCTGGTCTAAACTTTCTCCTGTCTTATCTGTCCCTAGGTCAGAGTGTTCTCACCTCCCTTGCACGGTTTTACGACACCAGAACTAGAC
>SSNS01000041.1:2504871-2622346 GCA_006937985.1 Aphyosemion australe
TTTATCTATTCATTCATTAATTTTTCGTTTTAGTAGCTATTTGCCGAACTAAGTAATTATCATTATGCGTCTGTGCTGTTCACTATGCCGAAAAAATGTTATTAATTTTCCGTTCATGATTTCGCCACTTCAATTTTGTTTCTTTGTGTCAGTTTTATTTAATACCAATTTGATAGCACAAAACGTGAATTTGGGGCCAAATTAAGCTTCGTCAACTGTATCATCTTATAAGAGCTTTAATTCGAGGCTCACACAGCCTCTGTAGAGAACAGCGTCCTTTGTTTTCGCTCTTAAAAAATCCAGTTTTGCTTTCCATCGCTGCCGCTCAAGCAAACACACACGAAAAGTCACTCCTCCAGACAGACACCACAGCAGCATTGTCCACACAGACCCTGAGCCCACACGGCTCGGAACCAGAACCTTAGACACACCTCCAGCGCACACACACATGCAGGCCTCCTCAATGTTGGTCAACGCCCACTGAGCAGCAGCACACACACAGGTTCCAAGCACACACATGAAACGCAACAGGATCAGGCAAAGTTACTGCATGCACACCGCAAATCACACCAAGACAACAAATAACTAATCATTTATCCACGTAGCCACACCTACCTCAACACCAGGACAAAATGCTACAACATACTATCAGCCATTCCTTAACAAAAAACAGCCACCCACTCAAAGCATACACTAGGACAGAGGTGGGAGTCTGCTGTCCTTTCTGTGTGGGAAACCGTTCCACTACTTTTGAACTGCCCACAATTTACAGTAAGCCACTCTTACACTGCCCAATTATGAATGTACATTTAAGCCACGATTTGCTTAAAACTGCCCAATCCAGGTGAATTTGTGGCGCTTCTACTCCACGGGGTAACCAACCCCAGCTCGGCCTATTGCCCCACTTTCGCCCGTCGGCTAAAGCTGTTGGATCGCCAGTCCTGAAAGCTGAACACACGTCTCGGTTCTTTAAAGGGGCGCCCCTAGGTCCCCGGGGATTCAAACCCGACTGTCTGCGTCTGCCCGGCGGCCTCGCAGTGGGACCGTCACGTCCAGAGCCAACAACACTTCTATCCGAACCCGTCAGTCCGTCTTCGAAGTGTCCGACAAAACAATGACTCGATTTTAAAACACACAAATTTACAGCCGAGACTACGCCAAATGTCCAACGAACAAGTAATTTAATTATCCCCAATATGCAGAGTTCGACTAACCAGGTCCTGCTTACCAGTAATTGATGCATGCATGGTTGTCCGTCTTATCTTTGCCTCAATCTCGTCACTGCCCAATGTTCAGCGGTCATTTACAGGACTATGTCCACTGTCCAATTATAATTCGTCGTTTGAAGAGAAGATCTCACGGAGTGCCCCCTCCAAATTGTTGTGGGAAAAAAATATTGTGTTTCTGTGTCTCTGATGTATTTAGCTCAAATCTGGTTTTCTGCAGCTCGTCTGATGTCACTCTTCTCAGGCCCTTGTGCTCCTGGTTCCGGTTCTTCTTCTTTCCTCTGAGCTGGCTCAGCATTTGACTTTTTCTCTCCTTTTCCCACTCTCCCGGTTCGTTAAGATCTTCTGATCAAATAAGAAATCACGAGCCATGAAGACCGCCTCGTTGCAATCAACGTACACTCTTTATTTCACTCAATCATCTTTTATTGTAACCCGATGTACATTCGGGGAGATTCTGTCCATCTCCCCTCGTATAATGGCGAATCTGAAATTCACAGCATGCACACAGATTTTATTCCTTCTGCAGAACCTGGTTCCGCCTGGTCCCTCCCTTAAGATCCTAACTTTTGTATCCTTGGTAACCGACATATTTATGATCTCTGGCTCCAGGAATGAAGCCATCTGGTCTAAACTTTCTCCTGTCTTATCTGTCCCTAGGTCAGAGTGTTCTCACCTCCCTTGCACGGTTTTACGACACCAGAACTAGACCTTCACATGAGATTAAAACCTTCTTGCTTCAGCTGGAATTCACAGCTTGATGTAAACATGCACAAATCATTGTTAAATGCAGATCAATAAAGAGTACAAGAATCATATGTGTATCAATAAACCTGAAAAGAGAAGTGATTAATATATTTGATTCCCTGGATTCTAAGTTCTAAAATTAAAGGTACAACAGGTAAAAAATATTATTTCCCGACAGCACACATAAAAACAAATATTTTTGCTTATTAACCATAGTGAGTAAGCCGTTTGCAAAGACTGAGCTGTTTTCCTAGTTTTGTGTCTGTATGATGGGTTTCCAGTGTTAAAAACAACACTTTTATAGCTACGTTTGGGTTGAAGGGAGTTGTTTGGTAAATTAGCAGTCCTTGTGGGGAAGCAGAATGGGTTGCAATCCTCCACATAAAGCAGGCACATTGCATCCTGATAAGGAGACTCACAGGCTTTAAGTGGCAAGGCATTAAGGGTTTCAGTGGTTCTCACATTTTCGTCCAGAGGGACGTTGTCAGAATATCATCACCCATGTTCACTACTTATTACTAAACGGCACTCAACAGAAAGGCCTCACCAAAGCTCACACTTATGTTTAGGATTCATAGGAGAATCTGCTCTGCAGCCAAAGTGCTTGGAGAACTCTTGTGAATTGGAGATGGTGCCTATGACTCTAAATCTTGATGGACTGTGAGGATCTGTGATCACACCCTCGTGGGAGCTCTCAGGTGTCCTGACAGCACACCATACCTGCAAGGGACCAGAAAGAAAACATTAAAATGATTTCTCTTTGAACAGTTAAAGCAACAATACAGAGTCATCCCCCATTCAGGAATCATGTTTAGTTTTTAGGAATCCATGAAAGTGATAGTCTTATCCTTTATAATGTAGGCAATATGTCCAATTTTTTTACTAAGCAAGCCCTCTGTCCTGTAGAGCCCCATGTAAAGCTCCAGATTTCTGCTTTAAATAACTAAGTTCACTCATTTTTTTTCAATAAATTTGCAGTTGCTTCTGGTATAAATGAATGCATTGTGAGTTGATCTCTGTGGGGAAAAAAGCTCTGGCTCTCCTGTTTCAGGAGGTAGATGTTAGCCAGAGGAGTGGTGAGCTGAAGACGGCAGGATTTGGAGTCTTATTTCCTGATATTTGGACATCTCTCCTCTAATTGGCTAACAGCAACACGACTCTACCACTGACTCTGTTTGCTCTGCAACGTTGATGTTTTATCTCCACAAATAACACAAGCCTGGAGGAGTTCTGCTGTGTGGTGGAGTTGCTAATGCTAACAGTTAGCTTCTACAAGCCAAAACGTGCTCTGCTGTTTCCTGGACGCTAAACCAACAACAGCCTTCCCCATCGCGAGCCAAGATGGATGAGTCCATGAATGATAATTTTATAATGTGACGTAGAATTGACTGCTTTTTCTGACCCAAGTGTTTCCCCGTCTGTTTTCTACCGGCGGCTAATGCAGACAATAGGAGTTTCTCAGACGAACCGATCGTATTTATAAAAAAATAATAAGTACAAATCGGTTTCTCAGTGAACTTATTTTCAAAGCACTTTTATAACACACCGTCTTGGGGCAGCATATAGAAAGTTAAACAAAAGCAGAACATAGTTTGAGAAAGACACAAACCTGTGCAAAGCCTACAAAAAACAGCTGATGGTTCGTCAATCCCAGAGCCGGCAGCGCGGCCTCCTCACCGTTCTTTTTGATCCAGTTGACATAAGCCTTCAAAGCAACAAATGATCACATTACACACATGCAATCCCCGTTTTCCCTCCACACTGACATGTGCATATGTTCATAAACCAGAGAGAATAAAGAAGTAGGTTTTATAATGCAGAGGAAAACCTTGTGCACTTTTACTTCCATGTTATTTGTTTATCGGCTCTGTAGCTTCTGACCTTTCATTCGATGGAAAGAATGTGTGCATGCGAAGAAGTAACCAGAAGCTGACAAGGCTGTTCATAACCACCTGTCGCTTTTCCAAGCTTCACTCTAAACTACACAACCTACTTTTTCCAATACAAGTTGGTTAAGATGATCAACAACAGAAACTGACCGAGCGGATTAAGATTATTTTTTTTGTGAACATGAAAGTTTAACTGCTGGTGTTACACGATCATTTATAGCATTTAAAATACATATTTCCTTTTGTATAAAATGGATTCAAAATGGAGTAATCTATCTACTGACCTTGTACGCAGCCTTTAGTCCACCGTTGTCAGCTATGTTCTCTCCCAGTGTGTGTCTCCCATTCAGAGGCTCTTTATTGATGCTGTAATTGCCATACTGCTCAACCATGCACTGTGTCTGCTTCTTGAAGGCCTCCACAGACGAGTTCTTCCACCAGGGACGCAGGTTTCCATCCTTGTCATACTCCCTCCCTTTGAAGGAAAGTATGAAATATGAATGCATTTTCTGCCAATTGTGTTGATTTAATTAAAAACACAAAAATCACAAGTCTGTCTCTCTCTTTTTAGGGATGACTAAATTATAATAACAAGAAAATTGTGTGTTGTAATTTAAAAGGACCAACCTTGGTCATCAAAAGCATGAGTCATCTCATGACCCATGATCACTCCAATCCCACCGAAGTTAAGAGCTCTGTAAATAAAATAAAACAAGAACATACATGTAGGTAAAGCTTGAAGTGATTTAACAACAGAAAACAATTATTTTAATATATGTTTTATGTAATACATTAGGCTGGTCACCACCCAAAATAAGGACAAAATCATAGTCAGATATAAAGATTAGCAAGTTAGTTTATGAAGCCAAAAGGCTGCGTTTGATACATAAATAGATGATCATTTCTTACATAAAAACATATTTGACTAAATCACATAGTATAATTTAATAAAAGCTGTGTAATCTGATTTTCGGGAATTGACTCCAGCCATAATTTATTATTTTTTATTTTAAATAAACAATATCAAAGTCACTAAGTACACCATCATTTCTCAGTTTCCCATCAACCATACCACTACAGTAGATCGTAGCAGAACCATGTCAGCATTAGGTAAAAATATCTTAATCCCAAAATAATTTGAGTAGAAGTCTAATTTGGTTCAGGCAACAAATTTATTATAAACATTAAAGTGACATTTCTGATTTCTGAAGTGCAAATTTGTGAGCTGCAAATCAGAATTAAAACGCAGGTGCTGCTGACATGCACGAGGAAAACTTTAACGTGAAGAGGTCAGCAATATTCCAGAGTCTTAAAATCACTTCAAACAGAACAAGAACCTTCCTAAAAAATAAATAAATAAAAAACATTCTGACTCTTTAGAGTCAGCTGGTGCTGGTTTTAAAAACACAACGGGAAACACGTACTTAGGGTAAGACCGACTGTAAAATGGAGCCTGGAGGATTCCTGCTGGCAGAACCATCTCATTCTTGGTCGGGTTGTAATATGCATTTACAGTCGGGGGGGTCATGCTCCACCTGCAAAACAAGCAACACAAAGGCCACAATGCAACGCTGACACCAAGGTCGCAGCTAATTGAGAATATCGATTCTGAATAACCTTGTGCCAGGCAGACTACGGATCAGTTTGGGAGGCACGGGAACAATAATCTAACCCCTCCCCCACATCCTAATTAGAGACAAGGATCGGTTCAGTGGAAAGAAGCTGGTTGCCTAGGAACGTTTTTGGATGGCAGCAGTGTTCCGCTGAGTCAGTATAACGGGAATGTGTTCCCATCCAAGTGTGCCACCTCCTCCGAAGGACGAGAAACAGCAGGAAGCAACTCACTGGTTTCTGTTGGGAGTTTTCCTCAGCTGGTCCGCCGTCACTCTGGCTGAGAAGTTGTAGTACTGCATGACATTCTGGAAGTACAGATCTGACACGACCTCAAACTGAAACAAGAGGGATAAAAGAGAACGTTTACTGCTTGAATGGGTTGATTCAAACAATGTGATCAATAGAAATCTTAAAGACGTTCCTGCAATTACCTACATCATTAAACACTTTGTCCAGCTTTGTGATGTTCATGATAAACTCTGGATATCCGAGCATGTTGTAAATGGCATCGGCCTGTAAAGAATGAAAGGTGGAAAGTGTAAAAGATGCATTTTTGCAGCAGGTGGCAGTGTAGTTGCTCTCTTCCACTTCAGTGCAAAAAAACTACTTCTGCAAAGACTTCCAGGGGACAAAAATATTAGGTGTCCTTTCCGATACCTTTTCTTTTGCTGCTTTTTTGGTTTCTGAATCCATCCAGCTCACATGCTTCAGACTATCCTCAAACGCCCATTTGATTTCTGATACCATCTCTTCAGCCTGAAACACAAAATACCTGGAGTTAAGTTAAAATCGCATAATTTCACAGAACTTTAGCAGTTATCGTGTTGGGACACCTACGATGGCTTTGCTGTCCTCAGCAAACGTGTCTTTGACGAACATGGCTCCGAGTGCAAAGCCCAGGGCGCTGTCTGTGTCGCTGACGCACAACTTCCAACGTGGAGTGCAGCTCTGCAGGAACAGCACAACAAAACAAGTCCAGGGATAAGTTGTTTCCTAAAAAAAGGCAGATCTGAATTTCTTTAGTAACTTAGAATTGTTTTTGTCCACTTTCTTATGAATAAATTAAAAAGGCCTATACTAAATGTGACTTGCCAAAATCAGATGTGAGCTAAAAGTGTGGGTGTGAAACTTGCTAAATTTAAGGCAGTAATGGAAGTGTGGTCCTTCTGGTAATAAGTTTCTGCTTTAATTAGTTTCACTTCCTCAATAGATGCTTGTAAAACTTTAAAAACCCTTAAAAATCTTAACAAGACACAAACAACGTAAACATGAAAAAGAAAACCAGGCTTAAAACATCGCATTATTGTTGAACATGAAAAAGACAGTTTATATTATTTTATTCTTTTATACTGATAAAATGCTTGAACTTAAAGTTGCAATATGTAAGAATGACATCCTGTGGTCAAATATTCAATTCAATTATTTATTTATAAAGCACCTTCCTGCCATCAATCAAGATAGCCTAATGTGCTGAACACAGTACGATAAGTTCATATAAAAACAACATAGGATAAAAGAAAAAATGCATTGACTAAAATTTAAAGTGGACAACTAAAAGTTACATTCCCACTCCCGTTCTGAGAGTTTGATGGCAGAACATTATAGACGACAAACAAAGATTAGTCATACACATTAAGTTGATAAGTAGATAAATACATTGTCATATCTGGTGCACTCTTGGGTGTTTTACAGTAGGGAGCACTTACTACACTTATTACAGTAATATGCCTCCGAAAGAGATATTCAGTTACAGGAAGTACGGTTGTTTGTCGTCTTGCTGTTAGCTTGCTGTTATAGTTCTGAACGACTCATTCAAAAAAGTAAAACGCCACCATTGACTCAGTATTCACTTCACACACACATTTCACTCTAATATTGAGTTGTTGGTAATTGAAAAAGTAGCTTGAGATATTTTTAGAGCCGACTTTTTATTTCTAATTCACCGTTAGCATTGTTAGCTCAATGTTAGCCTCTAGCCTTCTTCACCTAATATTAGAGTAAAACAAAAAGCTTCTTAGGGGTACAGGAAATAACTTCTGGGTCGCTCCTGTTTACTTGCTTCAGTTCTTTAAACATCTCTGGAGCTTTTTGCCTGCCAGTGATGAATTACAAATGTCAGCGCTGTAGCGTTAGCTCAGCACAGCAATCTCACGGCCTCTCGGACTGTAAACAGCAACTACGTCTCTCTTTCCTTTTTTTGGAAGGAGAAAAACTGACAACCCCCCAGCCTGCTGAGAATAAAATCTGTTTCAATGTAAGTTTCCTACATTAGACTGTTTTGTGATTATTTCACTGTAGAATTCTCACATATTGCTCCTTTAAACACATTTTTATTCAGTAACTGCCACTCTACTCCTCTAAAAAGCTCATTTTAAAACTGAATGAGATCCGCACAGAAGGTAGAAACGAACAAGGTCACAGTGAGGAAAGGGGGAACGCTGTTGTAAATTCTACTTAGACACATAGTTAGAAACACAGCTGCACTATCTCACAACACAAAGACACACCACAGACAGATTTCATTTGTTTTAACAGCTTGACCCCCGTACAAAAACAAACAAGGCAGCTGGAATGGGATCCTGTTTAGATAGGTAACCGGAGCTTTGCCAGCAAAATCTAAACTACAAAAAATGCTATTTTACCTGAGGAGCCATTTCTTAAAACTTTTATAAATCATTTAGATCTTTATCTGTGAGTTTTTTAGTTTCAGTAAATCCACTTAAGCTTACTTCCATTTATCTGTAAAATGAACACACTGTTTCAAACACACAAGGTCAAGGGAAAAGGTCCAGATCTGCTAGTATATCTTCCCTTACGGTTTCTCAGTTGTTTCTCTTGTTTGTCTGGAGAAGAGATTAAATCGAGCATCTTAACGCATTTGTTTTCCTCCACTTTTATCTGCTTAATCTCACTTCTGTGTTTCTACTTATCACTAGTGACTGAGAAGAGTCTAAATATGTGTTTCATACCTTCTTAGTGCCATACATGACTTCAAGGAAGCGCTGCTCTGCATCCTGGAACTTTTGATCTAAAACGGAAACCATCTTTCTCACCACCTTCATTATCATGTAGTTGTTGAGTAGGCTGCAAAAACAAAACATCGGTTTCATTGTTTTGCATCGCCTTCATCACTGACTTATTATTGTGCCTTTTACATGTTTGCACTGTTTCTATATAACACGTGGCTTAGAAGGATTTTTACATAGAAGCAACATGTCAGTGAGAAACTAAAGGAGCGGCTAGAAAGTGACTTTTTTACCTTTTATTTGTGTTCGTTATGAGGTCAGAGACTTTCTGGAGGTATTCTTTGGCATAAACAACAACAGGCTCTGACTCGTTAATTGGCACAGGCGTGAATACTTCTGTGAGATAAGGCATCCAGTCCACGGCAGGAGCCAGAGTCTGCAAAGACAAAAGATAAAACCCAACATGAATAAAAATACTGGAGCTTGTTTGGTCTGAGGTATTCTCAAAGCCATAACCCTAACCCAAACATCCACAAATATCTCCACAATGCATCTCTCATGCTAAAATTATAATGATTTATATTAAAAACCAGTGTTTGATACCATGAAACTCACTTTCAGGTCTTTGGCTTCTATTTTGTGGTAAATAAGCTCCTCGTCTCTCCTCTCCTCCTGAGGCACTGTGATGTTGGCAAGGGTGGTCTCAAAGTCCACGATCTGTGTCATCAGCGTCCGAGACGTCTCCTCCGAGTGGCCCAGAAGAACCCCCAACTCCACGAGGAAGTTGAGGTACGCTGTGAGATACTGTGAAGCCCACGACAGGTGGAGGTGGAGACAAGGTTTGTGTGAGAAAATTTAAATTAAAAATATAATCCTGAAATATGCACCCAAACATAACTACGCAGTTCTCCAGAAGCTTTTCTAATTTCCTTTGCAGACAATAAATGAGCCTTTGGGCAGGTTCAAATATTCATATTAAAGACCAAGGTTCTTTTTGCAATAAATATGCTGTCGTCTCCAGAATAAACGAATGCCTTGTGAGACGATCTCAGTGGGAAAAGAGCTCTCTTGCTTCTGGAAGTAGAAGTTAGTTGGGGGAGCAGAAAACGGCAAGATTTGGAGTTTTACTCGTTATTATTTCCTGATTTTTGGACATCTCTCCTCCATACTTGCCAACCTTGAGACCTCAGAATTAGGGAGACATTCAAAAGGGCTGGGGGTGTGGGGGGTGGTATACATATACACTCATAAGTAAAAAAAAAAAGATTTTTTTATTTCACACAATAATTATAAAGTATTAGGGCTACAGGAGCTGGGACACAATCTTAGCTGCCCCAGATTTTGTCCAGTAAAACAATAATCCCCTGACTGCTATATACATTTTTTACTTTATTGATAATCACTATACTGTAGATAATTTATTGATGCCCTGTTTACACTAAGTTGTAAATGGGACCCATATAGAATATATATTGATTATTTGACCTCCTTTGATCAGTGCATCATTCAGTAGATTTTCACAAAATAATTTTATCATTTTCCTTAACAGAATGGACACTTAGTGAGCATACAGTCTATTCTACACATTATTTAAATATAAATACAATTGTTTTTTAGCCTATTTGAGTTATCAGACTTCCAACTTAGTTTATTTAAATGTATATTTTGGCCAGATCCACCTTTTAAAATGCAGCAGTGTTTTTCCACAGACCTGCAGTGTTGTGAGTTTCATGAGCCCACAGAGTTTAAATAACGTAGTTCTGCTCTTGAGTATCAACAGTGATGCTCATAAACCTTTAGATGGGCTTAAACTGTTATGCTGTTGGTTTAAAAAGCAGGAATGTGATCCGTTATTAGGAACCAGGCAGCAGAGAACGTAATTGACTTTAAAACATTCGTCTAAACCGTGTTAAAAAACGTCAATTCTTTAATTTATCTGCCCAAAATCATGGCTTTTTCACTGGTAAGAAACGTGTTAATAACGCGAATATATTTTAATTTAGCCTCGGCGCTCTTATTCTAATCATTTACTTCCTCAATGTGCAGCTGAGCGCTGCGCGCTCCCGCAGCAGGAAAGTGCAGAGCTGAGTGAAGTTAGCTTCCCACCCACAAATGGTTAGTGCTACGTTTGTGCTGGAAGCTGCTGAAGATGGTTTACTGAGCAGCATGCGCGCTGCCGCTGGAACACAGACAGCAGCAGCGGTGTTACTTATGCAGAAATTTGCATTGTTGTCCGGGTGGAAATCGGGAGAAATTCGGGAGAATGGTGGCTCCGGGAGATTTTCAGGAGGGGGCGCTGAAATTCGGGAGTCTCCTGGAAAATTCGGGAGGGTTGGCAAGTATGCTCTCCTCTGATTGGCTAACAGCAACACGACTCTACCACTGACTCTGTTTGCTCTGCAACGTTGATGTTTTATCTCCACAAATAACACAAGCCTGGAGGAGTTCTGCTGTGTTGTGGAGTTGCTAATGCTAACGGTTAGCTTCTACTAGCCGAGACCAAGGGGCAAACTCTGCTTGCAAAAAGTGAAGCCAACACAGAAGTGACACAAATTGCAGTTCCCCCCTCATCCACTAGGGGCTGGATCCAGAAAGGAGTGAGCTGCCATTGACTCCCATGTTAAAAATGCCAACTTCACAGCTTACAGCCTGGTTCAAAAAACTATTTTAGGTTTAATATGTCAAGTTTACCATCATGACAACTCTGAGCGAGGAGAATTATTTTTAACTCATCCGTTTAGATATAATTAAAGCTTGAAATGATGAATAATTAGGGGCGTGTCTTTTTGATTGACAGGTAGCAGATGAGCCGTCGGCGCAAGCAGCTTGTCCTCCTGCTTGCTCCAGGGAAGGCCTAAGCCTCACGTTAAAAGAGTTACAGCCTACAAGGCAGTGGGTAGAAAAGTAACTTAACCGCATTTTTCTGGCTAAAAGCACCGTTAGCATCAGCTAGCTCAGTTAGCTCGCAGCTACATCAGCTCAGAGTTTGATGGGTGTCAATCATCTGCCCCCACCCTCACAGCCCCACTCTCAAGTCCATTTTTGTATTTTCTGGCTGTGACCAGATGCGTGACGCAGCCAAGATGGTGGAAGTGGGAACCGCCCACTGGGCCGCCCACTACAGTCATTGGCTGAGACGTGCTCTGCTCTCTCCTAGCCACTAAATCGACACAACCTTCTCCATCGCGAGCCAAGATGGTGGATGCTAATTTTCAGTGTGACGTAGATCTGTGTGGCTTTTTCTGACCAAGTGTTTCACCGTCTACTGTCTTTCAGGGGCAAATGCAGGAAATAGGGGTAGCAGACTATTTTCACATTCAGCCTGCATGTTTAAGTAAAAAATGGTTTCTCGGTGAACTTGCTCTTTGAATGATAAAAACCTTGACCATAATAATACCTTTTCATTAGCTGTTTTGTTGAGGTAGTAATCCCGTGAGGGAAGTCCCAGGTTGGACTGATCCACCTACAGATTAGAGACACATCTGATGAGCTTCTGATACTTACGGAAACTTTAGTTTTCATTCATGTTTTGTAAGCATGCAGGTTAAAAATCAGATCACATCTTTACGACTTCCCATGAAGTAACTTTTGTGCATCTGCCAATGTGATTGTGAAACAGCAGAAAGGAAAGGCTTATGATAATATCAAGAGAGGTTCAAATCTGACCTTTCAGGAAAAGGCTGTAAAAACTGGGAAGTTAATCATAATGGTACTTATTGAGGCTCTTTCTGAGTTATATATAGGCACAACATATTTTAAACCATAAAGCAGATCTTCCTACCTGGATGACGTTACTGTTTGAGTTCTTGGAGTCTGTGCTGACAAACACAGTGAAGAAAGGAGAAGTGCGTAAGCTGGCGGAGACTTTTCGTAGAACTTCTTGGAAGTTTTCCTTATCCCACTGCTCAGTCAGGGCCCACCCTCCTATCTGCACCAGACAGGATATAAAACAGACAATAATGGAAAGGAATCTTTAAAAGAAATGAAGGAATGTAACTGTGAGATTGCACACCTGCTGGATTAGCTGCTGCAGAGGCTTAGCGCCTAATTCTTCAATCTTGGATTCATTCATGCAGGCCTGGTAATACCACTGGGCTTTTTCCTCAGCTTTACTTAAACCTTTCATTGTTGTGTTTTCTGCCCAGAGAGAGTCGTGAGATAAATAATACAGGAAAGGGCACAGTGCATCTCTGGCCAGGGTTAAAGGCAAACCGTTACCTAATAAACGCTTCATTACAAGCATGTTGTGCTCCCACAAGTTGCTGAAAGGATCCCAGCGGGACTTTCCCTCAGGGAGGGGGTTGTTCTTCACCCAGCCACCACAAGCAAAGTTGTAGAAGTCCTGGCAGGGGTCTACGGATCTGTCCAGGGCGCCTATGACCGCCCTGGCCACAGTGATGCATGGTTCTGTTAGGCACAAACCTGGGTGTGCTGCAGAAAAACACAACAATAGATTAAAAAAATAAAAGACATTTTAGAATTTTTACTTCCAGCTCTATCATTCTGTGGGAAACAAGATTCTGAAAATGTTTTATGGCGAGGCAAATATGCGCGAGGGTTTTTAAAGCATCTGGAAACTATTGTTTCATAAGCCAAGGAATACAACCTGCAGGGAATACTTGTCCCTGGAAAAATCCTTTAGAAGCAGTAAGCCAAAGCATGTCCTGTGGCAATGGCACATGTTGACCACCACCAACTGTTTATGAAGTCGACTAGATGTCTAAATATAAAAAATAGTAGACTTAAATAGGAATTTACATAAATGCATTAAATGTCAACTTTACTGATATTTTTAATACATTTGCGGTGGTCTTTAATAGGAGTGAATTTCTTGTAAGTTGTTCTCTGGGGGAAAAAAGCTCCGGTGTACCTGTTTGAGAACAGAGAAGTGAGCTGGAGAAGAGAGTGGCAGAACCTGAGAAGATTTGGAGTCTTATTTCTGTCACGGTTCTGGCTCCTTAACCTCCACTTCATGACTAATAACCCCAGAACTCCTCCAACTTAGACCCAAACCTGCCCCAGAACTTCAGTAACTAGCCTGCATCTCACTCAGTTCCCTCAGACCAAACCAGCTTCAGTACTTCACTTCCCAGCATGCACCAGATCTGACTTCCACATTGTCAGCCCGGGAGTATATCAAAAAATCCAGGCTTCTGCTCGTGGCTCAATCATTGTTACATTCCAGGGAATGTCCCGACCATTCCAGACAAACTTTCCAGAGCTTTCCAGTCAAGCCGGTCAGTTTTCCAGACCTATCGACTTCCCGTAAGTCTCGTTTCATTCTTCTGGAACTGCAGCGTGCTCTCGTTTCCTTCGAGCTGCATGCCGCGGTTCCTATATTAACTGCATGTCTGTCCAAACCCAGTGCCAGTCCCTTCGCGCTTGGGTCATAACAGCACGTCACATCCAAACTCGCTTCAGCCTGCTCAGTCCTAGTCAGATCCTGACAATTTCCTGATATTTGGACATCTTGCCTCAGATTGGATAACAGCAACGCGACTCTACCACTGATTCTGTTCGCTCTGCAACGTTGATGTTTTATCTCCACAAATAACACAAGCCTGAAGGAGTTCTGCTGTGTGGTGGAGTTGCTAATGCTAACAGTTAGCTTCTACTAGCCATTTCCTGGACACTAAACAAACAACATCCTTTCCCGTCGCAAGCCAAGATGGGTTAGTCCATGAGTACAGTAGCTTCTTGGCTTAGAGCATAACATATTTAGTTTGTAACTAATCTAATCAGCCACATGTTGAATCATTGTCTACTTAATGCACCATGTTTTTTATTTAATTTAAAAGCAACTGGATGGAAGGAAAAGTGTTTTTTTTTTCAACACAGAACATATAATAAAGAGAAAAATTTCAGTGTTTAGAAAATTTAAAGTATTATAAAGTATTAGTCAACAAAAAAAGATGCATTTATACTTTGTGGCTTGTACTAAAGCTTGCCCATATAAGGACAGACATGAAAAAAGAGCCATGAGCAGTGATGAGGTTAGCGTTTCCCCCAAGGAGATTTCATCCTTGTTCCTTCTATTATTTCAACGTGTGATCTGACAAGCGATGTTGAATGGGAGGAAGTGGCATTCAGTTTCCCATGGTAAAATCAAGGAAACAAACACTGATGAGAAGCAGCCAGGATGTCATGGTAAATCCATAAGTCTCTTTCCATAACGACCCACTCATGGGAGAGAGTCAAGGTTGTTTTGAGGAAAAGCTGAGGGTGTGGCCTCGGTAAAAATATAATTTGAAATAGTGTTTTTTGTTCTTGTTGTTTGATTAAAACTGCTGGCTCCTAAGGTTGGGGTCGGGAGCCTGCTGTGGGTCACAAAACACTAAGTTTTAGTATTTTTCTTGTCAGGATTTTTGAGGAAAGAAACTAATGCCTTATAGAAGGTTTTAATCAAAGCTAAAATCTTTAGCCACAGATTGTTGTGGGTACAAATTGAAACTCCTTTTGTGCTCTTTTTGCCTTTGTGTCTTTAGCTTTTCAGGAATGTTTGTTTAGTTGAACCAGAAATAGCTGGGATTACAAGGATTTGTTGTTTTTCTGTGGATCAGAAGGTGAAAGGTTTGGGAACCGCTGAGCTAAACTGTGAGGTAACATTAGCTACGCTTACATGCGCCAAATTTCCCCTATCCAATTCAAATCTTCGTTGATCGGAAATCCCAAACCTCTGTTTACAAGGACACTAACTGAAATGAGAGTACACATGCACCAAGCATTCAATCAGATTAAATAGGTTGAGCATGCGCAGAGATGTCTTTCCCCGAAAAAAAATGTAATCAAACGCCATCTTGTCCGCACGTCTTTTCCCTCACATTTTATTTTCTTATTCTCTAGCTTTGTCCGTTGTAATACACCGCTTTCAAACTTTTCCAGCGGTTTTTGATTTGGTCGATACTTTGGTGAATTCCTGCTTCCTGCATCTTTAGATGCACTTGAGTGTATAACTCTGCATTTCTAGCCTTTCGGCCATCGAGACATTTAATAATATTGAGCTCTCGTAGTGTTACCAGTAAAAAAAATAGTGTCGGCAACAGACCACTTCTGTTTACCTCCCGCCATGTTTTCAACTTGTCATTTCATTCCGATTGGGCCGTATCGGATCAGAATTTTCCGACTGACATGTTTACATGAAGAATTTTTGATCTGATAGGGCATTCACTCTGATTAATTGTGCCCATGTAAATGTAGCTACTGATGTAAGAGGGACGGATACTTCTGATGTCTGTCTGAGTAACAGTAAATGATTTTAAATTACGGTGTGTATTTTCACTCGCGATTTATTTTCAACAACATTTCGATGGATATTTCCAGAGATTAATGGTAAAAACTACACATTTAAGCAGCAAGAAATAAAAATGATGTTAGCAACACATTTTTACATTCAGCTAATCAGCATCATTTTATTCTGAAAGGGCCGAGAGGTCATGTTGTATTTAATATGAGAAATATAAAATAGAAGGAAAACAAGATCAATCCAGAAGGAGTGTACGGATCGTCCATCAGGTGGCCTCTTTTCAGCGTGTCACCGTGTTGATGAGTGTAAATAAAAGGCAAGAACTCACCCTGTTTGTAGAAGAGCCCAGGGGCGATGAGAGATATGAACGAGACGAGTGACAGAACGCACACCAGAAACAGCAGCTTCCTCTCTCTCTGTGTCTTGTCTTGCCAGCCTGTGGTGCCTTGGCCTTGCATAAAGGCCACCTACACACACACACACACACACACACACACACACACACACACACACACACACACACACACACACACACACACACACACACACACACACACACACACACACACACACACACATTAAATAAACCTTATCTAATCAGCCAAGTCAAATACAACTTTAAACCCTTAAAATGCATGATGAACATAATGCTTCTCCTTTAATAAACTTAAAGTGTGATATCAGAGCACACTGGTTCTTCTGAATCATCCTTCTCAACCTTCACTCATGAAAAATCAAACATCTAAATCCTCTCACTTACAGGTCATTAACTTAGACAGACAATAATCTCCCTGAACATCTGCTGCTTCCATCGTTCACCCATAAAGGATGAACAATAATGTTGAACAAGGATAATAAACAACAAAAATAATGAGTTTACAGACATTCACCTTCAGAAAACTTGAATTCAGCTTCGTGGAAAAATGAGCTCAAAAGAATTTTAGCATTAAAAAAAAGTCCATGAAAGGGGTGAATAAAAAAAAGACTATTACACAATAGAATTGTACTCTTGCTTTTTCTCTAATAAATGTTTATTTGGTAAAAGCTGTCAAAGGAGCTCCAAGTTAACACATCCTTCATATGCACATTCCCTAGGGTGATATTTGAATATGTCTGATGTAAAAATGCTACACACACACACACACACACACACACACACACACACACACACACACACACACACACACACACACACACACAGCTCTACCAATTTAATTCTAGTCAAAGAAATTATTCACTAACAAATTGCAGAAGCTAAAGATATAATTTTCCAATCAGCAAGTGAATAAAAGTAGAAAAATCGGGAGCCAGATGCTATTTTAAACATTTGAGATATCTGATAAAATATTACCATTGGTACTATTGAGATGTCATTTTATCTTAAAGCCCCAGTGTGTAATATTTTTACCTATTTACTACCATATTCTGTGTATCCAGTGCACAAACTTGTCCTTTTTCATTAATATTTCTCAACATTGTTACGCCCCTGAGGCGTAAGGTAATGTTTTTAGTTTCTTTTTTTTTTGCATTTGTCCCCCTCTGGTGTTTTGTGCAGCTGCTAATTGTTACCTCCAGTGTACAGGTGATCTGAGGTGTGACCTGGGCATGAGCACATTGGTACGCATAGGTGGGATTTATCATCAGACGATTGTGGAGGAAAATGCGTACGAGAGGCTACCGCATGTTTCATAAATCAGACTTTTGACTGTTCGTACACACATTCTAAATTTCATCCGTAGGAGGGAATATAGGAACGTTTCTACGAAGGTTTGATAAATGAGGCCCCTGGATTCAAACCGGCCCACTGTGCAAAGAGTTAGGACGTCCTACAGACGTGGTCTAGACCGACAGACTCAATATAGACATGATCTGCATGACCAAGCGACGTTGAAGTCACCTTAGACACACGTCCTGTGCTTACGTGCATCTTTGTGGACAGGATGCATGGTTTTTAAGGCGGTGTTTTGACCCAAATGCAGAAGTAATTTGTCAGAAGATCCACTCTTTGCTTTTTGAAGCAGTCATCTGTGACAAGACGGTCACATTCTCAACTGCAGTGATGAAACCAACCGCTCTATGCCCACAACTCGGAGAAAGTGGGCGTTAGTGACCTACTTTCAGGTGATGCGGGTTTCAGACTAGAGACTAGCTTCATGGGGAGGAGAAAGTCCTGATGACGCACTTAGTTTCCATCGAGGCTTTTGAAAGGCCTTTCCCGAAAATCAGAAAACTTGCAGCTGAGACAGGAAAATGCATGAATGCAGCCAAAACTGGGTTTGAGGGTATTTTTCATGAGGAAATAACAATATCACATGGTTAAAAGCTCCAAATAGTGGATTTTTCATCACATGGCTCCTTTAAGAGTCTGAATTTACTCTAAAACATTATCCCAAAAGTTGACCGTCTACCACTGAAGACAACAGACGTTATAAACAATAATTCAGTAAAGCTAATGCATTTATAGAAGCCAAAGAATCAGAGCATAAACTGGGTCATTTACATAAGGTTTTATAATATAAATGCCTCGAGCAAAAGTTACCATTTTAATCAATTTAGGCCATGCAAATGTCATTATGATAATCTTTTATACATCAAAGGTTACGTACAATGATCTAACAGATGTTTGGTCCAGTTTAAAACAATAAGATGACACAAAACTAGCTGTTTGTGCCACTTTCAGACCTGGCTGGAGTTTGTTCTAATTGTTGTGCTCTAGGAGCCTGACAACGTCCTCCTGTTTGAGCTCTTACCTTCATGGATGAAGGGTAGACGTCGTCGCCATTGGAGTCCACCAGATACTCCGCATCCAGTGTGGCTCTCTTATCTGCTGACATCTGAAAAGTCAGGTGAAGAAAAGATTGTCTCAGTGCTTCCATGTTTCTTCAAGCCCTATCCATTCCCAGTAGGAGGTGTATGTAAAGTCTGGAGAATGGTGTTTACTCTTCGGCAGTCCCCGAGGCTTCACAGCTGCTTTGCCCTTTACATTCCATCGGTTAAAAAAAAGAATCTGATTATTCTGGTTGGAGCAACTTTACTTGAGTTAAAAGACGGTTTGCTTTGAAGGGGGGAAAATATGTCAATCTTCTTCTTTAAATGCACTTTTCTGCTCCCCCTCGACCCCTCTCACAACCCGCATGGCTTCAGGCAGACACACGCAGCAGAAACGTCCTCCTGAAAAGCCATAGTAGGAACTTCTCTCTCTCTCTCTCTCTCTCTCTCTCTCTCTCTCTCTCTGCCTCTCTTTTTAGACTTCCTTCACAGCCGAGTCAATGCAAACACGGAACAAGAGAACACGGAACTAGCGAAAAACAGGAAGGAGCTCTGACTAGAACAATTTACATGGCTGAGATTGTGTGTGTGAGTGAGTGAGGGTGTGTGTGTGTGAGTGAGTGTGTCTTTGTGCAACCACATTCCTCAATGTGGTTCTACTCAGGTTTGGGGAGGGTATCTCAGTTCACACCCAGTGTTCTTTCTATAGGACACAATACTGAAAGGGGAGGAGCCCAGAAGAAAAGCTCCGCCTCCAGGTACACGTTGGGATTGTTTCCTGTTGCTTGATCGGCATGACAGCGAGTTCCACTCCGGTTTAACCCCTACACCCACAGACACATGCAAACACTGATGTTGGATTAGTTTTCTAGTGATGAAAAGCAAAATGTGTCAGAGGAGGGAAAAGAAAGGTAGATCTTCTTTAGGATTCACACTATAGACCTGTGTCAATACCAGGAGCTTCAATAGAAAGCAAAACACATTCAATATAAGTACTTTGTACCGATTAATGATTTAAATAGAGATGCACCCATTCAGATTTTTTTGCAACCTTTACAATCAAAAAATCTGCTTTTCCCCACAGTCCACTGGGATGAAACCTGTTTGAGCTGCAACTGTTACAGGACCTTTAAAAAAAAAAACAGTTTAGAAATGTTGAGAAATACAAATGGAAGAGGAATAGGGTCAATGAATTTTTTTAAATTCTGTTTAAAATCAGGATTCTGACTTTTCCTGAGATTACAGTCAGAAAGCTCTTTTTAACATTTTTTTTTATTGTCAGGTTAAAAAAAAGAAATAAAACTTTTGGAAAAACACAATAGATATTTTTCTGGACGTTGATATTTGCAGAATATGACGTAAAAAACATAAATAGATCTAAAATTATTCCTGGTATCTTTAGTGTGATTCTGTTATGGAAATTTAATTCAATGCAATTATTCCATGAAAAAACTGAAAAGCTGCTTGAACCTGCATTTTTAAAGGAACACTTGGCAGTTTTGGCTTGATTTTAGCCCCCCCTAGTGTCCGTTAGTGAAACCAAAAGTGAAACTTATCTCCTCGCTGTGCGTTCGTCTTTTTAACACCTTAATCTAACTGCTGAAATGTCTCCTCAGCCTTCAGCCTTCATTAGTGTCTACAGGAGCGGTTCATCACTAAATCAAACAAATCAGCTGTGTTCATGAGCTAAAACATACAGGAAACATGCTGGAAGCAGACTGCAGCACCAGGCATGTCAGCACCAACAGGGCTCAGGGTCTGAGTGACATTTTATTAAGAATAGAATAGAATAGACTTTAGTGATCCCACAGTGGGGAAATTCACTTGTCACAGCAGCACCATCACTAAAAAAAGGGTAATTAGAAGAAAGATAAAAACAAGGATACATGTATATACACATAGGCAGTAATCTAGTATTGTAATCTTAGATCACTAAAAAACCACAAATAAAAGATGAAAACAAACTTGGTACCAACACTATGCAGCATACTGTAAGAGACACAGACAACTATCTGAATCCGGTATTGCACAAGTATAGAACACATACTGAATATTGCATTGGTGTTATTGTGTACCAGGATGATACCAGTACAGCTTAAACTGAGGAGTTATACACTCTTACAGCAGAGGGGATGAAAGATCTGCGATAGCGCTCGGTTTTACATCTGGGATGTCTAAGTCTACCTCTGGAGGAGCTGTCTATGACCTCCACAGTGGAGTGCAGTGGGTGCAATGGAGGTCATCTTCCCCAGCATCCTCCTTTCACACGTCTCCTCAACTGTATCCAGTGGGCAGCCCAGAACCGAGCTAGCTTTGGTAGCTAGCTTGTTCAGTCTCTTCCTGTCACCCTGTAAAGGGTCATTTTAGCACATACTGGCTCAAGAACATGATTTAAAAATATGAAAAAGTTGCACAGTATGGCTTTAAATATAGGTCAACCAATATTGGTTTGTCTATTACTGATACAGATGCCAATATGTAGAGGTCAGGGTCAGCTGATGGCCGATATGTGCTGCCAATATTTTGGGACGATTTTCATGGCCGATATCTAGATGTTTTCCACCTTATTTTCATGCCTTAATGTCAATAAATAACATCAGCAAATTTTTGAAGCTGAATCAGTTTTTGGACTCTAAATTTTGTTAATCTTAATTTTGTGCACTGCTCAGTGTTAAAATCAGACATCTAACTAAAGTTACTCAAACAAATCAATTAACTGACCAAGTATTAAATATTAAAAACTGGTATATTAAAAAAATGTTGTTGAAAATAATTTTTAGAGCATTTATTATGCAGATGTTATTCAGGAACGTAAATATACATGTGAATTAAATTCTGTAGTAGCACTGGGCTGCCTGGGGATGTGCCCAACTTTAAATCGGCTTTATTAAGGAGGTATATCGGCCGGGCCGATGTATAAAAAATGTTATATATCGGCCTGATATATCAGTCTACCCCTAGTTTTAAATACATCTATGACTATGAAAAAGACTCAGCTATCTTAATTGTTATTTTTGTTGTATGATTTGAGGACCCGCTCGAAAATGAGATGACGCATTTCAAGCGGTTTTTATCCTCATAAAATATAAGTTAAATAAATAAATAAAATAAATAAATCTATATTTACAAAACATGAGTTAGTTATTATTTTTTGCTGAAGTTATAAAGAGCCATCGTAGAAGGTCCAAAGAGCCATTTGTGGCCCAAGAGCCTCAGGTTGCAGACCCCAGCTCTATATTGCCCAACTCTGATTTCTCTACAACTAACAGAATCTTGACTTGAAAGTTATGTTTCTGAAGGAAAGCCATGAAAAAAAGACCACTTGGGTTAGTATGACTGAAACATGTTATCATATTATAAAACCAAACCTAATTCAGGTAGGTGTGCAATATTTCATTCTTAATACTTCCTTAATAATCTGAAAAAGACAATCCACCTTTAAAGCTGATAACAATTCCCTGTGTTAAGACAGAACTTCCTGTCACTTTACAGTTTATAAACAAATCCTTTATCGTAGCGATGGATTGTTATAGCTGACATAATTCATATATTGCTTAATTAGCTTGTTTAAAAAACCTTATATATAACCAATATGCCTGTGTTATTTAAGTTGACACATATAATTATTGAAAACCCTGTTTGATCAACACAGATTAGAATTCATTGTGATCGCGATGAGCCATCCCCAAATTCTTCCTTTGTTTTGTATCCCACATCTGACATATATCCTTAAAAATTCCAGTAAAGCTAATTCCAGTCAGATCTGGTCTCCTTTCAAAAATAGAAGATGCAAATTTATTCCAGCGGGGCAGGAACTTCTGTCAGCCTTATCTCAAAACTTAAACAACAATAAAAGGTCAAACTGTTTAAGAATCCTTTGGAAACCCTGACGCTGGTCAGCTGGACCACACATTCATCTCATGAAAGGAAACAGAACTATAGAGTGAT
This sequence comes from Aphyosemion australe, assembly GCA_006937985.1. Taxonomy (NCBI): domain Eukaryota; kingdom Metazoa; phylum Chordata; class Actinopteri; order Cyprinodontiformes; family Nothobranchiidae; genus Aphyosemion; species Aphyosemion australe. The sequence goes on from SSNS01000041.1 coordinate 2,527,274, forward strand.
GAAAGATGAAGAGATAAGGAAGAAGGGAGGAAGAAAGAAGAAGGTTATATTTTTGTAGCACTTTCAGAACTAAATGGTTTACTGTTACGGGTTTAATGAGGACACTGGTGTTTTTATATCCACACGCCCATATTTGTCTCATCTGTATTTAGTCTACAGTTTACTGAGGGATCGCTGCTGTTCTATTAACCCAAACAAAAAAGAGCTCACTGAATAACTCAAACTGATTCCTGTAAGCTAACACGTCTATGCCGGGAATATATTATTTTATTATGAGATTATTGCCAGACCACTCTGCAGATTAACAAACAGCTCTTGCACACACCACGCTGTTGTCACAAACACATTCCTGAGAACATATTCACTGTTTCTGAACTTTCCTGGCATTGACGTTGGTGTAGCAGTGCTTGAACATGTTGCCACATACCTCAAGGCTGAAACACTGCTTAGTAAAAACACGGCTTTTCCTTCCCTTTTCGATTTTATCTGATGACAAATACCAGCCATGTGTAACAAAACACCCCTGTGAGCTTTTATAATTTCTAATATTCTTTGCTTGGGTGGACAATCCTATACAAGAGGTCCTATAAAAACCTTTTTCTTTGAGTCTCTACATAACATGAAACCTGATAAATGACCAAACACAACCCCATAATAAAGCCCTACAATGAAAAGATTTGCCCCACCGCTAGGCCAAGACATAAATATTAAATGAGCTGCATGCTGATTGGCCAGTTTACTCCAATGGTTTTATGACACGGTCTAAAAATAAAAACTCTGTAAATTATCCGGATAACTCAGTAGTCAAACTATGGATCTAGCTGACATTCATTAAAAGTCTGGCTATCCCCAGTTCATCCTGGAGCGTTACATGCGAGCAACAACATTCTTATTTGTTGTTTTCCTCTTGTTCAATAAGGATGTTAGCAGTAGCTCAGGCTAGCATTAGCAGTAGTTCGGGCTAGTGTTGACAGTAACTCAGGTTAGTGTTGACAGTAACTCAGGCTAGTGTTAGGAGTAGCTCAGGTTAGTGTTAGCAGTAATTTTGGCTAGTGTTAGCATAGATCTGGCTAGTGTTAGCAGTAGACACCCCAAGCTGCCAAAAATCATCAGCAAAATAGATTCAGTTTTATAGGACCCCTCTTTGCAGGCATTAAAAAAATAGTTACAGAGAACCATCATGACATCTGTAAAAACAAAAACCCCTTAAGGATATCTGCTTAATGGCTTTACTTGAGTGGAAGTCATAATGACATAAGTCAGACACTAACAAGTCTTTGGTGAACGTCATTTCTGGGCTGTTTTTAACAAATCTCTCGTGGTGTCTCACAATGTCTTCCTGTACAAAAGCTGACAGTACATGAGGTTAACACAAGACCACGGCCTTTTAAGTGAGACTGTAAACCTCAAACATGCGTCAGGAATTCGTCACTGATCCTGCAAACTGGACGATTATTTGTGGCGTGAGGGCATTCCTCCAAGAATAACTGGAGTGTGTTTGTGTTGGGGATTGGGTGCTGCTTGTACCGCGGTGGGCCATTTGACCATTTCTGACAAGAAAATTTAGATTTTTTTCAGAAGAACACAGACTAAGATGGGTGTGTTTGGCATACACTGGCAGATTAGTTATGTGAACCTCAACATCTGTAAAAAATCAGTGTCCTATATTCTTTGGAATCTCGACTAATGTGAAAGGGGAAGCATTGACGGAAATATAACTTCTGCATTCATTTTTGACTAATAAGTTGTTTGTATCTTCACCACTCACAGAGGAACCAAGACTAAATTGTGGTTCAAAATGTCCTTTTAAAGGAATCTGGAAGCAATTAATCTGGAGCTGAAAGTACGATCTTTTCCCACGTGCTGCCCTCCTGGACTTGTATGTAAAGTACTGACCCCGTGCCATTTACAGTGGGCCTGCGACGATGCGTAAACATTCATAAAAGCACCCACCAGTCATCTCAGCTCTAACACTTAATCATTCGTATCCCCCCATGTTTCTGCCTGAAGGCCACAGCAGATAAGACAGTCCCGGCCAAGACGATCATGGAAACTTTTCTGTCACAGCACAGAGATGTTTCCTTTGGAGAAAACACCCTGATAGTGAAATGTTTAAAAAAATAATAAAAGCCACTTTCCCAGGCAATCAGCTTTATGCTGCTCAGGAGTAGGATTGTTAAACTAAGCTGCAGGGCTTTACTGGAATCATAACACTTTTGGTTTATTTTTAGACTTTCACCAGCACGTTTGCAATAAGAAAATAAAGGCTTTGCATTTTCTCTCACGTGGTTTATAATATCTAGGCTGCAGCAATGAAATGCTTCAGATTCCTGGCTATCAGACGACTCTAAGGCGTTATTCTGTGTGCATTTCAGGTGCTCTGACGCATGTGCGCTGATCAAATGTCTTCCAGCTAAGTCTTGAGTCACCATCGCGCTCTTAATCAAGCAGTCAACGTTTCGTGTTATGGTCAACTGACCTGAACCTGACAGCAAATAATTTAAAGTTGTATAAAAATTGTTGCTTGAATATAAATAAATAGATCCCTGTTTTTTGTCAGCATGAGGTCATGGATTAAAGAAGCAGCACATGGACACTTGCACGGCCACAAACAGATAACAGGAGATTACCTGTCCTAGCTGTTGTTGTGGTGCTCTGCAGCACACTGGCGGTCACACTTAGGTAATGAATAACTGCAGAGTAAACCAGCCTCCCCAGAGAGCAGCACATCCAGAGCCATGAAATGTTATTAGACCAGTAAATCACCCAAGAATGAGCCTCTACCAGCACCGCTGCAATCGTTCAAGCCATATATCAGGCCAGGGGTTGTACATTTTACCTGGAACCTGATCCTGTAAATTAACAGAAGAAAGCAGAACTGACTCCCAAACAAACAAAGAACATTGTGAGAAGTTTTAAAGTGGACCTCATGAAACTGTCTTTAGTTTGTAAGGAAGTGACTCTGGAATCCTCACTGGCTTTAAAAAGAGTCAAATAAACCACATGAAATCTCAAAACTGCTACTAGATTACAATTACTTTATTGTCTCAAAGACATAGGTGAGTCTCCACTTTAAAATTAAAAGCCTTCATATTATTCTGGTAGCTCTGCTTTGCCATAACGAGGCTGTGTTGTTGTGATGTTTTGGTCGCAGATGGTGGATTGGAGGATAAAGTGTCTCTTAATGGGTTATTGAAAATGCTGTTAAGTGGTCGATGTGTAATGGCTGTGTGACACAGTAAACACACCCCTGTGTGCAGGGGCGTAGCACCAAATTCTGGGCCCTAGGTACAAGCCATCTAGGTGGGCCCCCACGCTCACTTGTCTATCTCTTGTGCACATTTTTTTTTCATGCTATAAGACATGTTAATAAACATGATCTTAGTTTAACCTCTATATTGAGCAAATACAAATGCCATCATAATAAAAGTGAAATCTCAGTGCTATCTGGAGAGAATGAGGACCCTGCTGCTGCTACTACTGCATCTAAAGGGTTCATGATGTTAAGCTTTGCTAATACTGATATATATTGTTGCAATAATGAAAGGTTAAATACATATGAAATTAAATAAACCAGGTTCTGTCTGTGAATGTAATGTACTCTAAATTTTATAATCCCTGCATATCAATAAAATCATAAGATTGTCCATTTTCAATATCAAATATAAACAAATGAAATATGATTCAACTGGAGAGGCAAAAGTGTCACAATTCAATAAATAGATAAAGCCCAAAATAGTGTGCTTAAATAATTATTCAAATATAAAATTAATGGATTGTGTGTCAATAAAAATATTTAATTTTAAAAATCATGTATAATAATTTCATGATTTAATTTATTGTTTCATGGTCTGTTCATCAATATTTTTTTCTGTCAACCTCACCCATCAAAGTCAGTGGGTGGAGCTAATTCTGATAACAAACATGGCAGCTCCCTTTATGAAAGATTCCAAGTTGGTGAGATATTTTAAACCTAAGAGATAAAACAGAAGTTGCTGACCCAGAATCTGTGGTAAAACAGTAGTGCTTCATCAATACAGGGAGTTATGTAGAAATGTGTAACACCGTCAAAACTGTCCCCACTTCTCTAAATCATACTACAGTTACAGCCGTCAGGGTGTTCTCCCTAATAAAGCATAAAAATATCAACGTACAATAATAAAAATCTCTTCCAGTGAACACAGGAGAAACTTTAATAGTGATATTGAGCCATCCAGATGCATTTACCTGCTACAGTGTACTTAAAAACAAGATCTTCTTTTCAGTAATTTTCTTAAAACACTACACCTTCAACTACAGAAAAAAAAGATTTTTTAAATGTCCACTGGGCAGCACATCTGTACATAACACCCATATTGACCAAGCACATGCAGGAGTACTTCTACAGATATTCTATAGTCAGTCTCTCTATCAGTGAGGAAATTCCTCCTGAAATTCCTCTTGTACTGTTTTACCACTGATTCTGAGTCAGTTTTACTTGTTAGGCTTAAAATCTCTCTGACCAAGTCAATAAAAACCCTCTAACATATAAGCTGCCATGTCTGTTATCAACCTGAGCCTTGCTCACTGATTTTGATGGGCAAGGTTGACAGATAAAACAAAATCATGATGAACAAACCATGAAATAATGAAATAAATTATTAAATATCTATAAATAAATTTTAATGAATTCAATATTTTATGGTTCATGTAATTAAATATTTAAAATATTTAATGATACATTTCTAAAATTAATTAATGCTTTAGCTATTTATTGAATTGTGTCACTTTTGGATCTCCATACCTTGCAACAAGAGCTCATGTAATAATTAGACTATGCCTTTTTCCAGCTTTCATTATGGGCCATCATTTATGGCCTAAAGTCAGTTACCTCCACTGTGGGCAACTTTACCTTACTAGAGTTAAAGTAGCTCATCTGGGATTAACAAGGCAGTTTTTGAGCTCTGGTGCATTCAGGTTTTTGTATAGCATGATGACACTGGCAGCTTCACATTCCTGAGATTACCAGGAGTCCATCGATACCAAGTTTGTCCTGATCCATGAGTGGGAAGGAGCTGAAATATCCACACAGAGAGAACCTGTTTTTACTGCGAGGTCCGCGAATTTATTGGCGGCGGCCGCGGTAATAATTCTAATAAATTATTAGCAAAATAGTTCACCTGTTGGAAAGAAAGCAGGCAACAGCTTTTCTTGCCTTCTTTCCTTTTCTTCTCTCAGTTTTTTTCCCTGATGGTCTGATTGGTGCTTTTTGGGCAACATGATGCCTCGAGTCAAGCCTACTCTGGTCTGGCCGGCCTGTCTGGGCTTGCCGCTTGCAGCCTGTCGCCGCTGCTGAGTGGAATAAACCATTTTACGTCTCCTGGGGGGGGGCTCCTCCTTTGGGGAAAACGAACACTGACATAAAGTCTGGTTCGATTTTCCCATATTTAGTTGGAAACAATATAATGAAACAAATTGACACAAAGGGGACACAATGTTTTCTAAATAAAAACGGGGGGTGGGGATCGTGGGAAACATGGGCCCCTCTCCCCTCTTGGGCCCTGGATAATCAGGTCCCCTTTTCCCCCCAGTACGACGCCCCTGCCTGTGTGTATTCTATTTAAGGACACAAACACACTTTATACATACAAAAGAAATGAACGTTATGACAGAATCAGTTTAAACACAAGTAAAAACGGATTTAAACTGTGACCTCTAAGTCCAAAAAGTCATATTATTTTCATAAGAGATAAAAAATAAGGTTACTGAACTCTGAGTAGAGATAAAAACTTTCATTAGTTGCGTTTCAAATTAGTTTAGATAACTCTTTCCCATGTTTCTGAGCAGTTCTGATGTCAGTTAAAGGTGTAACTCCTAAAATGTAACGTGTCATTCCGAACGGGATTCATTAAACGTTTAGAGATTTTATCAAAAGTCTGTTTGCATCGTGAAAAGCTGAAGAACTCGTTCTTACCCTGCTGTCTTTCGGTCCGCCACCACTGCTATGACTCCGGAGCCCTAGCTGGTGCCTGGGGGCGGGGGCGGGGGCGGAGGAGGCGGCGGAGGAGGCGGCGGAGGACGCAAATGAGAAAGCAGAATACTAAGAGACTCATGTTCAGCTTGCTTCAACTACAACAACCAAAGACACCCGCTCCTCATTTGTCAAGATACTTCCCCTCTCACAGAAATGTTCCGTCGCTCACAAAGCTGGTCCGGAAATGCGCTGGAGCACGAGCCGACATGAGGCAACGGCAGCGTAATGACGTCAACAAAAACAAATAAACGAAAAACTTAAAATCTGAGTAAAATCTCACCAGAATGAAACTCCGGGGAGAAACAGAAGTTGTAACGTGCTCAGTGATTGCTCTTGAGTAGACTCAGGTTCAGCTTCTCCTTCTCTTTGGGCTAAATACTGACGTTCTGGTCAGGAAGTCCATTCAATGCTCTGAGAGAAGGAAAGAAGGAAAAAAACTGCTCAGCATATTCAGACAGCTCTTTACAGATAGCTCAAAGAATTTTAAATGTAAGCATATGCAAGTAAAAAAAACTACATAATGCCTTTTCAGAAAGAGAAGCGCAATAGCCTAGTTTGTTGTTCTACCTTAAAGAGCAAGCCACCCCCTACCAGAGTCTTGTCCAACCACACTTCCTGTTGGAAAAATGCACTTAAAGGAGGTGTCGCCTGGTGGACTGAGAGAGCAGTGCTGAGGCGGTGACTGACAGCATCCCCCCTCAACATCTCCACCACCCGCGCGCTCTCTGTGCTTCTCCGATGGAGTAACGAGGCGTTAAAAGCACACGCTTTTGCAAGTGAGCACACACACACACACACACACACACACACACACTGCTCAGTCAGCGGAGCAAACAGAGAAACAGCAGCATGCTGCAAAGACACAAGCAGCTCTGAGCTGTATCATTTTGTACAGGCTCATGAGTACCTTCACTCATGCTGTGGTATTGATTGACCACCCAAGAAGTCTCTGCTTCATTTTTATCTGTAAGTAAAATTATATTTCTGTACTTAATTTTGCTGGATGAATGGAGTAAAATGCTGTGCATTTAGCATAACACTGCTTGGTCAAAATGGGCTGAAATATGATGTGTTGGTAGGGCTAGGTACCGAGACTTGTGGCCAGAGCTGCAGCGGCGGCAGCCTCACTAATATCTGACCACTGCAAAGGAGTGGAGTGTGGGCTCACGTGGCCCAGGTGTCCAGCTCTGATCGCTGTGGTCTGTGGCTGTGCTTGTCACCTGAGGGAGACCACAGAAACTCCGCAGCTTGGTGAGTTGATGGGTGCTTCATGTTAGAGTTGCCCAACCACGCTTTTCTGGCTAAAAGCGCCCACAAACCTCCGTTAGCTTTGGTTAGCTTGTAGATGGGAACAATGGTGGAGTCAGATCATCATAGTTCTGCTCTCAGCTCCACCTCTTTGCCCATTTTTGTATTGTCTGGGCATGACAAGACGTGTGACATGGCCAAGATGGCGGTGATTGGAACCACCCATTTGAATTTAAATAAGCCTTTCAGAAATCTATGGGTGACGTCACGGAGGGTTTGTCCAGTATTTTAACAGTAAATGGTGGTTGTTCACATTATTATTTAAGCATGACCATTTCACTGGGAACTGTCTATGGTGCTGAAGTGACCCCCATGCACAGAAGAAGGTGTATGTGACTTAGGGTAAGCCACTTGGGCCATTTCCTCCGGGGGAATCCCAAGGCGTTTCCAGGCCAGCGGAGAAACTTCCTTCTCCTCCTGGTTGGACGTGCCTGGTAAACCTCACCAGGGAGGCGTCCAGAAAACATCTTAACCAGATCAAAAAATATTTGAAGCTAATTTGTTTTCCAAATTTGTTATAGCAGCTTTAAGTTTGTGACTCAGTTCCTGCATCTCTGTGCTAAAAGCGAAAACATCAAATCGGAAATAAAAAGTATTTGCTAACAGAGTCTTTCAAGGTACTTATGACTTTCATTCCTGACCAGGCAGAGCCAACATTATTTTCAACCATTTTGCCATCAGAAGAAATGTTATTTTTTTAAACAAACAAACATGATTTTACCAGTAGATTTGTGCAATGGTGATAGTGGTGCCCTCAAAAGAATTTCAATGGGGTGGCCAACAATTTTCTGGGGGGCACCTGGCCACTCCTGGCCACCCCTTGGGGGCGCTACTGAATTGTGATTACTGCTCTTATTTTTCTTAAAGGTGGAATATAAAACCCAAACACTAAAGCGACATCTAGTGTGTGGAGGTTGTAGTTGCAACAATAGAACAAGGTTTCCAGCCGTTGGGATGCCAGGTTTGCTGCCGATACGTGAAGTGACCAGCCAGCACCATGTCCAGTGACGACCTAAACTTACTCTGGTTTTAGATCTTTCATGGTCGCTCCTCTTCTGAGAAGGATAACGACATCTTCTGGGCTCAGAATCAGCTTCTTGACTTACCGAGTCTGTCATTTTCCACAGCACCAGCCTCGCTGTGCCGAGCGGACTGTTTACTGTATTTGGAAGCCCGCAACGGTGCCCTCTATTGGCTGGTAGATGTAAACATAAACCCAGTGTCGTGCCCTTCAAAATAAATATTTGATTAATTTTTAATTCAAATATGGCTTTTAAAGGAAATCCTGTACCTTCATTCTGCACACCTCTAAACGCCCCGTGGAGGTATTATTTTTATTGAACTGTTCCATATTAAACCTTTAATAGAACCCTCCTCAAGAGTCATTATTTGTTGATTCTTGTTGTAGCAGAGATTATTGAGCCTTATTCATAAAAATTGTAGGATTTTTGAATTATTTTTATAATAACATTGATCAAATCCTATGAAAGTCCATTTATGCCACTTTAATTAATAAAATATGACCCAGTATCTTTAGCTGCTCCCTGTAAACTAAACTGTCTGGTTAGAATTAAACTCCATTTCTCCAAACTGAGGTTGCTCACAGCTATTTATACGACTTTTCCACATAAAAAGATCCGAACTATCCCTTTAATGGCAGCAGGTCCTGCAGCGACGCCTACAGGGGGTCACTATGAACAACAGGCTGTAGTTTAGTAAATGTGGACATTTAGGAACCCTTTGAGCTCCTTTAGTTCAACCCTCGGTGCATCCTTCAGTGTTTGTTCCACTCTTCTCTTTCTTTTGGAGCAGCTCATGATTCGTCAGGCAGGCGGAGCTCTCGGTCCACCCGCTCCCAGCAGCGGTGAATGTAATTTAGTTTTTTTTCTTGTTTCCTCCCCTCCCTCGTGGGTCACAGACCGCTATATTCTCAGATCCTGGAGCCGGACTCGAACAAGTGCGGCCTTATAAAAAGGGTTGTGAAAGCAGCGGAAAGGACGCGCGTTTCAAGGTGAAGAGAGCTGGATGGACTCCGCGCACGTTTGGATGTAGATTTGCGTCACGAAAAGCCTCCAACAGTAAGTAAGACCACGATGAACTTTTTTTGTTCTTTAATTCTTGTTTTTCTACACACAACATGTTGCTTTTGGGATCGCCACGCTGCCGGTGGATCGGGATAAGAATCCCCCTTACTTTTTGCCTCATGCGCGCTGATGCCTCCAGATTATTCTTGTTTGGAGTAGGTTTATTTGGTCAAGTGCTGCAGAAAAATAACCAGTTTCATCCCATATCTGCATCATTTATATTATTGTGTTATAGAATAAAGTCATGCAGACTTCACATAAAGCAGGGGTTTTGCAGAAAACGCATGTGTGTATCCGCCTGTGGGTTTTATTTTTAGTCATCCTGCGCATGCAAAGAGGCTGGATGTGAGAAGCAAAACAAGTTGCCTCTTTTAAAAAAGTGGGGACAAGGTTTGGTGTCCTTGCCAGTCAGAGTGGTTTAGAAAGTCTGATTTATACTCATCCTCTCCTTCTGAGCATATTAACCACCACCTGTTCACAGCCCACGTATGAAACCCCTAATCCATGCTGGAGCATCTACCTGCTGGAGTGACACATTTAGTACCTGGATGACCTCCTTCAGGCTCCATCAGTCACTGAAGACAAGAGCAGAAGGTTGGAGCTGTAGTCCTCTCTGGGAACTTTTACCCCATTTGGACTCATTGCTTTGTGAGACCATGCCTGAAGAAGGGCTTCACACCCTCCTGACCACCGTGCTGTCCGGCGCTCTGCTGGTGGCGGTTTTGGCTCTTCTGTGCTATTTCACCTGCAGACTGGCCGGATCGCTTCCTCTGAGTGGACCTGGACGCTTTTGAGACTATACATCTAAGGACTATGGTAAAAGGAGCCATGCTGGCCTGCTGTTTGTGGTCTGTTTCCTATTAAGCGGAATGGAGCCTGACAGTTTCCAGTCGAAGGTAGACTTTTAAAGGTGTTGGCAAACTTTCTTTAGGTTCAGTTAGGAAACATGGGAACTCCTTGTGACATAAAAAAGGCAGGAATTAAATCATGGGATACTGTAATCCCACCGGAGGGGTTCATGGAACGTTTGCCTGACTCACAAGAATCAGAAACTATTTGTCAGATGAGAACAGGTAAAGGTTTTTGTCTTGACAGAATTTTTTTTTTATTCAGGGGTGGACGTGACCAGTCAATCATTTGGTGTTAATCGGCTTTGTTATGGCTCTTAAACCTCTCAGTGCTCTGGAGCTCAATCCCATTAAAATGACCTTGACTATAAGCACAAGAAGAAAGGAGGAGGGTGTGGATAATTACAGATGAAAGCCCGACTGGCCAGAACCCATAAGGGCCCCTGTTGTGGCCACTACTGTTTGCTGTGAGGCCTCAAGCTTAACTTTACAAGAAGCAGATTCTATTTCCTCCACACTGGTTTTTTCTTCTCTTTTTCAATGGGAGGTGCTCAGAGATCCAGTTTTGGACAGCTGAGACACAAATTAAAGACACATCCATATTCTTCCTAATGATTCATGCATTCATCTCTGGACTACTGCAGTGGTCTTTTGGCTGGTATCCCAAAAAAGCTGTGAAACAACTGCAGCTTATTCAGAATGCTGCTGCTAGAGTCTCAACAAGAACCAAGAGAACCGAGCACATCACTCCTGTTCTTAAATCTCTACACTGGTTACCAGTAAACTACAGAATCCATTTCAAAGTGCTTCTACTAGTTTATAAATCACTCAATGGCATGGGGCCAAAACACATGTCGGATCTTCTTCCTGTATATACACCCGGCAGGGCTCTGAGATCCTTAGGAAACAGTCAGCTGGTAGAACCCCGGGTCAGAACCAAACAGAGTGAAGCTGCTTTTAGCTACTATGCTGCACACAGATAGAATCAGCTTCCTCATGACCTCAAATGTGCCCCAACTCTAGAAACTTTTAAATCAAAATTGAAAACTTTCATGTTTTCATCAGCCTTTGAATGATTGTTTCTTACGGGCTCGAGACACAGGAGGCGACATCGCCTCTCCTCCATTCATTTTCAATGAGACAAGCGAGATAAAGCGATAATCGCAGGTCTTCCTCCTGCTAAGTGACACGCGAAAAAACGTGCATGTGAAATTTTGCGCTCGTGCATGTGTCGTGCACAGGCGAGCCAGCGACACGATCCCAGAAATTTGAAAAATGTCAACTTTTCATCGCTGTCGCTCAGACAAGGACCAATCAGCGGAGGTTTCATTGACTGACCAATGAGCGGACAGGATGCTTCTCAGTACATCTCCGGGCAAACATGGAGGAAAAGTTAATACTTGCCATGTCTGATTTCTCTCACTCTAGCAAAACCTTGTGAGACTTCATATCTACCGCTCTTTCAACTCTGAACTGCTTTAATAATCCAAAATTCCCTCCAATCTGACTGCCAATCAAAACAACAAAAGACTCACTAGTCGCCCTGGAACAGAGGCGTCGCTGGCTTTAGCCGCTGCCGCATCTCGCCTCCCGTGTGTCAGGTTATCATAGTGATAGCTTCGAGTTTCGCTGATTGCGGTCGTTTGTCGCCTCCCGTGTGTCGAGGCCATTATGCTGCACCTTCTGCACTGTATCTGCTCACCCTTTAACTTTTTCCTTTTCTTCTTAATTTAATCTAAATTGAATGTGTGTATTTCAATTGTGCTGTCACGTTGATTTTATTGTTCTTGCCATTCTTGCTAATAGGAAAGCACATTGCCTCTATGTATGAAATATGCTATATAAATAAAGCTGCCTTGCCTAGTAGTGATATAAGGGTATGCAAATAAAATTTTCATTTATTTGGTCAATTTTACATCAAATCAAAATTTGCTTGTGAAGGGCAGCAGTAGCTCAGGAGGTAGAGCGGGTTGTCCAGTAATCGGAAGGTTGCAGGTTCGATCCCGGCTCCGGCCAGAGAATGCTGCTGTGTGTCCTTGGGCAAGACACTTAACCCGCTTTGCCTGCTGGTGGTGGTCGGAGGGACTGGTGGCGCCAGTGCTCGGCAGCCTCGCCTCTGTCAGTGCGCCCCAGGGCAGCTGTGGCTACATCGTAGCTCATCCCCGCCAGCGTGTGAATGGGTGAATTGAGTTGATTGTGTTGTGAAGTGCCTTGGGGGGTTGTAGAACCCTAAGAAGGCGCTATACAAATACAGGCCATTTACCATTTACCATTTAACTCTTACATGAGAGTAGAAAACTGTAATAAAAACCTGACAAACTTATAATAACACGTCTATATTTAGTGTTTGTTAAGTCCAGTGTGGCATTTTTGAGCAGTATTTATCTGCTTGATGTAAGTGTGTTTAGTCAAATCATCGCGGAGTAAATAAATATTATAGAGGTGTGTCTGAGTCTGTGAATGAAGATGACATATTTAATCACTAGTCTGTGTTCTTGACCCGTTGTAGCCGACGTGACTGCTGAAAGGATCCCTCCATCAGACACATTCAGACCACAACATGAAAGCTGCCGGCCTGCTCATCGTTTGCTCCTGTCTGATCTGGGAGAGCCACCAGCGAGAACCGTTCCCTGGTGAGTCACTGTGCAGGAAAATGAACTGAGCTGTTGGCCGTTTAGCAGGAGATGCCAAGAGCAAGCTTAGACTTTCCAATGTTGTAGGAGTATGTTCCTTATCATTTCAGGATGTTTGCCTTTTCATTGGAATTCTTTGTTTTTGAAACATTACAATGTTTTTTTCTGCAGAGTTCCAACATCACGAGAATAACAGGAATTTATTATCTAAATATTATCATGGCAACATGTCATCCTCCCGCCCTGATCTTTAGGTTATAACCTTTACACTTTTGTTTTATTATAACATAGCTAAACACAGATCAACTGTAGAAAAGTTGTGTCTGATCCAGAGTTATGCTGCTGCAATGTCACTGTAATTAAAAACAATGTATTTCATTTGATTATCTATCTATCTATCTATATATATATATATATATATATATATATATATATATACATTTTTCTATGTTTCTGTTATTCTTCAGAACCAAAAACTGCTTAATCTGGTATTTTAAAGCACAGGTTCACTGAGACACGTATAATACTTGTTATTTTCAGTCACGCTGAGTTTCACATGCATGTTGAATGTGCAAATATTCTTCTACCCCTATTTCTTGCATTATCTGCTGAAAGAAAATAGATGAGGAAACTCCCGAGTCAGGAAAAGCCGGTCTCCTCCACGTCACAGAGAATTGTTTTGCATTCATGGCCTGCACACCTTGTCTTGTGACCGGGGAGGCTGTGTTGATTCAGCCATAGACATGAATACGTAGGCGCCCCAGTGGGCACTGGAGAGCGTAACAGCGTTGCCGCCATATTGGATGGGTCCTTCACTCTCCAAACCCAACTAGAGCCAACGCAGAGTGAGCAACTATGCCTGTTTTTTGTTCAGTTGCAACAACTGGTGTACTGTTGAAAACAGATTATGTGGGATACTTGCTTTTGGGATTTATATTTAATTATATTTATATTTTAATTATCATGCCATACCATATGTCTGATTTTGTGAAAAAGCATAATAAAATGTGTTTTTTTAGTTGGGTAAGCACCTTCCTCAGTAGAAATAAATGCACTGGGGGCGACTGGAGACCCATCCAAGATGGGGGCCGGCCACTGCAGCAGCTCCAAAAGGCAGCATCAGTCCACGGGGCGTCTACGTATATGATGTTTGTGGGTTTAGCCCAGGAGAGAGCAGAGCATGTCTTTCAGATAGCAGAAGCTAACCATTAGCATTAGCAACTCCTCAACATCCAGACTTTTGTGGCGATGGTACATCAACGTTGCTTTTTTACTTAAGACTGAATAGTGAACAAAGACAGTGTAACCCACCCTTTCCACCAGAAGTGTAAGTGTCGTGTAACGTCTGCAGAGCGTAGTATGTTATAGTGGATGGGTGCGTTTCCACCGGCTGCAAAGTGTCACGTTTTGCTCGCGTCCCAGAAGCGTAGGTACGCGTTGCTTACTCTTCAAGTCTTTTTACACGCTATGCTTCCAGAACACGTCAAGCTCAGAAATTGAGATTGGGCCAGACAGGAAGTCAAACAGTGTAAGACACTAGGAAACTTTCAAAATAAAAGTCATGTGCGGATTTCCAGTTACCTAACTAGCCTTCGTAGCCGAGGTAAACAAAACAGAAAAGAAACCACAGATTTTTTGGGATACATGTTGCCATCTTTCTCCTTGCTTGTTGCCACGTGAACTGCTGGAATCACGTGTGGTCTTGAAATTCTCAGGTCATTTTGTGACCTCACGGGACCAGCTGTATGACGCGCGTTCCCTGGCGTTTTGGGTCTAAAACGCTCCTGATGTGATGGGTATATATTTATCGCCGCTTATGTATTCAGTGGAAAAATGGAAAAAAGTGAAGCTAATCACAGCCGAGATGTTTGCATATCACGAATATTCTTAAGTAAGGCTCAAAATCCTTCCTTCTTCTGCCCCCAGTCCTCCAGCTGACCTCTACTTCCTGAAACAGGAATGCCAGAGTTTTTATTCTGCTAAAAACGTCTCAAGGCATTCATTTATACTAGAGACCACAGCAAATTCACTGAAATAACGAGTTAATTCCTGCTTTAAAGTTTAGGAACTGTAATGAACTGAATTTGAGCTTAAGGAGAATTAATCCGATGATTTCCTGCTGTGATTAAAGCCATTTTCCCACCCTTAAAGAAGTCTTGAAACCTCCTGTTTGATCTAAGCATAAATAGACTGATCAGTGAGGAAGAGTAATAATCCACCAAATATTAAATTTTGAGTTGAGCTTTTAAGTTCATGTTTGCTTTGTATTGCATTTTTACAAACTGATCTTTGTTTGTTGAGTTATGTAATCATCCAAATCTAATCTGATCTGATTATTTTATAATCCAGAACAAGAAAAAGATCCCACGTTTTGGAACACGTGGGCTCAGAAGACCCTGAAGAATGCTTTGACACTGCAAACTCTCAACACAAACACAGCTAAGAATGTCATCCTCTTCCTTGGTGATGGTAAGTCGCTTTTTATATCTTTATCAGAAGTTAGGAACGCTAAATCAAAGAGTTTTGATTTTCAGAATGATCACCAGAGAGTGCATTTATTTATTTATTTAGGGTGGACTACTAGAAAAGATTCATTGAAGCAGGAGAAGATGAGTGAAATTGTTTAAATGTTTTCCGACATGAAGTGAATGAGACAAAGCTGCAGCGCTGCCATCAGATCACTGGGCTTCTGTTGGTGTTGGGATGCTCACTGGTTCTACAAAAACATTTATCCTCCATCGGGCCTCTGCGGTGTTTCTGCCCTGCTTACCCAGCATGACATTCTTGCATATTGCTTCATACACGGTCACGTTAGGCCATTTAGAGAACACTAGTGACGATCTTAATAACAGTTTTTAACTAGAGTGTCTTTTGGCAGGGATGACAGCTGTACAATAATCTTTTTTTCTCTTTAAAGTAACACTAGGGATTTTTTAAACTAATCTAGGCTTTAACATTGATCTCAGTGATTGTTGAGTAAGAAACTTGACCAGTTTCATATTTGACACCACTCTGCAGCCCTCTGCTGGCCAGATACTGCACTTAACAGTTTTGTGGAGTGGGTAGGTGTTCTAGGGGGCGCTCTTATACCTGCATTATTTTCTGTGCAGTTAGCATTTTCAGTTCACCTATCGTCAATAAAAAGCACATTAAGAAGAAACATTTTCTGTTGGCATCATGGTGAAGCCTGGAAGTAAAAGTAAGAGAGCTAAAACCAGAGTAAACATCAGTGTAGCCTACACTAGTTTGAGGAAGCTGAAAAAGGCCATGAAATCACGGGCTGATGATGACCTGGCTTTGTTGCTACTGGACTTGTAAGTAGTTATTTGTCCAATAGTGTGGATCTTTTTGTTTTGTGGCTTATTTAGTAAGACTTGGCTCATAGTGTTAGCTTGTTGTTAGCGTTAGCTACAGCAGGCTGCTGCAGGGTTGTTTATGGTAGTTTTAATTCCACTTTCAACCAGTAGGGGTCGGAGGAGCAGGAAACTCTTCCTTACTTAAAGTGTCTGAAAGTCAGATTTAAGCAAACAATTCAAGTTTCAAATAAGCTGGAAAGCCTTTAACAACCCTGTAGTCATTTATTCTCGACCTCGAGCTTCAGAAACTTTTGTTTTCAATGCTGTGCACAAGAGAGGTCACACTGTCTGCTGCAAACCGTCTCATTTCAGGCATTCAGATGAAAATGTGCATACTAAAAAACTAAAACCTTTAAAGTTATAGATTTACAAAAAAAAGTTATAAAGTTATAGATTTACAAAATATAAGTAAATACAAATTCCTGAGAGTTAAAATTCTTCCTGCAGGTTCTACATTAGCCACAAAAGACATTGACTTTCTAAGAAATCCTTTGTTTGTCTTTTACTCATCGCACTGGTGTCGTATGTAACCGGAACCAAAGAAAATGTTTAGTCTGACAGCAGTCACCCTGCTCTAGAGTACCAATGAAAACAGGTTCATGTGCTGCAAACAGAGAAGTGTCAAACGGAGCTTTATTAGTTTAGTGGTGCAGCGTTTGGCTTTTTCAGTCCGTGCCGAGGGTAAATCAATCCTAAAAGTCAACCTGCTTTTTTGTGTTTAGGGATGGGCGTCCCGACAGTGACGGCCACTCGGATACTGAAGGGTCAGCTGAGTGGACAGTATGGAGAAGAGACGCTGCTGGAGATGGAGAAGTTCCCTTTTGTCTCTTTGGCCAAGGTCTGACTAAAACACAATATGGCAGATTATATTGATCTTGCTGTTGTCGCTAATGGCTTCCTGAGTAGGTCTGTGACTATAACGAGGTCATTCGGTGTCACAGCAGCACAGACACTAACCACCACGACAGAAAGTATGGGCACAGATTCAAGTCTTTCATTTTTTCTGCTTGTAAGTCAGACTTTAGTTTGACCAACGTTGGTTTTTCTATTGCTGATTTTGTGGGCTGATATCTAGACGTTTTCCACCTTATTTGCATACTAAAATGTCACTAATAACATCAGTTGATGCACAAAGGTTCTGCAGCTGAATCAGTTTCTGAACACTGAATTTAATCAACTGCTACATTTTAATTTTGTGCACTGCTCAGTGTTAAAATCAGACACCTAACAAAAGTAAATCAAACAAACCAATTAACTGACCAAGTATTAAATATTCAAAACCGGCAAATAAAAAGAAAATTTAGGTGAAAATTAATTTTGAGGATTTATTATACTGATGTTATTCAGGAACGTAAATATACATTTAAATTAAATTCTGCTGCTGCACTGGGCTGCCCGGGGATATGCCTGACTTTAAATCAGCTTTACTTAGGAGGTACATCGGCCCAATGTATCGGCCGACTGATACATCGGTCTACCTAAGCCTAAGCCTGACCGCATAAATGTGCTTTAAAGCTCGGGTACGTAGTTTAAGAATTTTAACGTAACCTCAAAAATGCTTAAAGGACCTATATCATGCCATTTCACACCTGCCAGAGCAAAGAATTGGCACAATTTATAATAAGATTTTACCATTGACACTATTGATGTCATTTTTTATTAAATATAAGTTATTTTTGTGAGCCATTCCTTCAACCAGAAAATAAGACACTGGGATTGAGTGAAACCCCGCTTCTCAACGTGTGAATTCCACAATGCACAGCTGCAGACCTGCAGATTAATGCTGTCGTGTCCCACTTAGCCCCCCTCCTCCGTAGAATTCAAGTAAACAAACAAACGAATGAACGAATGAATTAATAAATAAATAAATAATAAACTAAATGTTAAACTCTGTTCTAAAGTTCAAATTAAAGACTTGAATTTGCGCCCATAAGTAAAGGTGCAAAGAAAGATTAAATCAGCAGTGTTCTAAACTGTTGTGGTCCGGTGGTTTGTGGCACCAAGGAAGACGGCAACGGCTGGGATTCATATGCACAGAAAGCCAAATAGATCATTAATCGTGTTTTTTTGTGAAACTAAAACAACACAAACATCAAAACTAATCTAGACAAGAAAAAGCACTTGCCTGTTGTACCGAAGACTTGTGTACTGTTGCACATCTAATCCTAACAAAGATGATGCTTGATAACCCGTTAAACCTGATTCAGCACATCTGAGCAGCGATAATAATGGAATAGTTAGTTGAACAATGTTATAATAATGCAGCTGAATGGAAAAGTTAATAAAGGGGTACAGGGTAAAAAAGAACAATTATGCCAACAGCTGTGAACAGGTACAAAGTACATTTAAGTCAACAAACCATGGGGTTGTTATTTAGATGCTCTTAATAAATGCAAAAAACTAAGAAAAATAACAACTACATTACTTATTATTGTATACAGATTCACCACTTTTAAGACATTTATTTGAAATTTGCAAGATTAAAGGACTAACGGTAAATTTTCAATTGACTTGATCGTTTTTGGTAATTAAAAGAAAATCAATTGCTATAATTATATTCTATATCTTTATTTATGCACAATAAAGAATAATAAAATGCATTCATTTACTGTGCTTTTATGAGTAAATAATTAAGAGTTGATGACCCTAAGATTTTAGTCTGAGATGCAGAGGCTTGAGAACAAAATAAAAACTTCAATTAAATGAAATAAACAAATTATAAAACTAACATCCTAAACAGAGAAACAGTAAAACTAATAGGAAAACTCTGAGTGGAACAAGTCAAGCTACAAAAACCCACTATAAATACCACATTATTGACTTTTTTAGTGAAATAAAGTTAATTTGTCAGTGGGTCGTGTTTCTGCAGACGTACAACACAAATGCACAGGTGCCAGACAGCGCTGGGACGGCCACGGCGTACCTCTGTGGGGTCAAGGCCAACGAGGGCACGCTGGGTGTGAGTGCAGCTGCTGTCCGCTCCCAGTGCAACACCACTCAGGGCAACGAGGTCACCTCCATCCTCAAATGGGCCAAGGATGCAGGTGAGGAGGAATTAAATAAACATAATGTGACACAAGCCATTTTTTATTCTATTATTCAAATGATGGCACTTCGCGTGCGAAGAGACCAATTATTCCTGTAGATATGTTAATGTAAGGAGGAATGCTTACTGCTGTGGCTTTATTGCTTGAAGCGTTGACTTTGAAGTGCTCTTAGAAGTGAAGTTCTGTAGACAGTTTTTCACTCCGCTGATTTGCATTTTCAGCTTTTTGAACCTTTGAACCGAAAAAGCAATTTGGAAGGAAAATATACGTGACCGTAAAGGCAGACAGATGAGATCTACTCGTTTGGACTAATTCTTTAACTCTTTGGCATTTATGTTTGCTCATAAATAAAAACTACATTTCAAGTTCTTTTTGTAGTTTGTAGGCATAATAAAGGTTTTCACTGTTACTTTTGTAAGATGCTACTGTGGGAGTTTTTCAGCCTAAACCGAACAGCAAACACATCAATTATGCCACACATTCCAGTTTCAGCTTAAACTGATAAGACTCAGAAAAACGGGCTCACAAATTAACCAGAGTTAATTTGCACATCATTCAAAAACCTTCGATCCAGCTGCATTTGCTGTGTTTGCTGCAGGAAAGTCGGTGGGAATCGTGACCACAACACGGGTCAACCACGCAACTCCGAGCGCTGCTTACGCACACTGCGTGGACCGGGACTGGTACTCTGATAATGAGATGCCAGCTGATGCCTTGATGTCCGGCTGCAAGGATATTGCCAGACAGCTTTTTGAAAACATTCCCAACATTGATGTGAGTTGGAATTTCAGCAGTTACTTTGAAATAAGTTTTAAACAAGACTGAAATATTTTGTAATTTCAACACAGATGTGATGGTTTTTTAGCCTGGCGAGAGCTCAGTTGTAGGGGCAGAATACTGTCTCTGCATGCAACTGGAAAGCAGCAGGACCAATCAGAGCAACGAACAACATTCATCGCTATGTAAATCAGTCGACGGGGCAGTCT
This sequence comes from Aphyosemion australe, assembly GCA_006937985.1. Lineage (NCBI taxonomy): Eukaryota > Metazoa > Chordata > Actinopteri > Cyprinodontiformes > Nothobranchiidae > Aphyosemion > Aphyosemion australe. The sequence goes on from SSNS01000041.1 coordinate 2,547,549, forward strand.
GCCATCAGAGGCGCCCCCAGAAAGTTTTGATAAGGGTGGCCAGATGGGGTCAGAGAACATTTTGGGGTGGCACACCAAATTGGTCCTTGTGGTAACTCTGGGAGAGTTTAGCCTGTGACAATACATTTCATGCTCCTTTATTCTTCTTCTTTTTTTTTATTAAAAAACAATATTCATCCAAAAAGACTTAATCAAATTTGAGAAATACAAACATTTCAGAAAATTACATTTATCTTATTTTTTCAAATTCTATTTTAGAATGTTCATTTTTTTATAATTCGCTTGTTGCTGTCTTCACAAAATCTATGGAGATATAAACTATTTTATTAAATGGTGAGCAGCAGAAACATTTTTTTATTCTGATTATTTACTCATTAATTGTATAGTTTTTTATTGGGTTTTAAATTAATGTCTTGCTTAAATAAGATCAATTGATAGCTTGATAGTAATATGACAACGGCGGACTTCTGAATGAAGATTACGCCTTTGTGCAATAGAAGGTGATGTCGCGATCACGTGTGGAATGTCCGCCGAGCCCCGGACGGAAACAATATTAAAATGAAAGTAAACACGGGCCGTAAGTTTCGCATCTGTAAACAGAATCAGCTGAGATGGCAAGCTGGAGCGATGCAGAAACGCGGGACCTCATGGCCGTTGGAGCTGAAGCACAGATCAACAGACAGTTCACGGTAGGGCTGGGCGATATGGCCCAAAATCAACATCACGGTATATTGAGGAGTTCACCTCGATAGCAATAAATGGACGATAGCTACATGTATGCGCAAAAACAAAAGTTGTCCACTAGATGGGGCTGTCACGTGTATTACGCTGAGTCACATCGTCATGGGACTCGAGGTGGTACAGCTTCTTAAAGGGACATGAACGTCGCCAACCTACACACATCTTTTCATTTTTTTATTACCGAATTTATTGATATGGGAAAAATGATATCGGTTAGAGTCAGAAACTTTGATTATGATACATTTTCGATTTATCTCCTAGCCCTAGGTCACGGTGACAGCCGCCTTTTGGAGTGAAAAAAGCGAAAAGCGTGCGGCTTCGATCGGGATAAAAACTCGTTACATCTAAGCTAAAAGGATGTCCATGACTGAGCGTCGACAGCTCGAAGTGCACCCACATACCCTCTTCATACCGCCATTGTGTAGCCTTTTGTGAAAAACACTTGATTGCGCGACACAGGCTGACCACTTATAAACCACCAGAGGCTCCTTGATACCGAGTCCACTTTAGAAACATTGAGTGCTACGATTGGCCCGGCCTAAACATAGCTGAGCCCTGGCGCGATTTTAGGACCAGAGGTTTAAGGGTGCTGAGCACTCGGTACTATCCCTGTTGGATCCAGGGGGAGTGGGTTCCTCCGGTCACTTTTAGGGGGCCAATAAATGGGCTAGAAACACCTATGGCTGAGCCAATGGTAGTCCTGCTGAGCGTGGCTTGACCAACCAGCAGAGAGAAGTGTTTTGCTGTTGCTCTGGTTTGTCTAGATGTCTAGACTAATGGTTTCCTGCTCATCTGGTTTAATGGTAAAATCTGTATTATAACTGACACTGAAGTATTGCAACAGTATAACTATATTTACATACTTATTGAAATTTATCCTCTGATGTTTGTTTTCCTTTTCATTGAGAATATTTTTTTTCTTAAATGTTTTTAAGTGAAACTGTGATTTAGTTTTTTACATTGTGGTTATTTAGGTTATTATGGGTGGAGGCAGGAAATACATGTTCCCCCAAAACACACCAGATGTAGAATACCCTACCCAACCAAAGATGAATGGCACACGGAAAGACGGAAGAGACCTGGTGCAGGAATGGATTGACAAAACGAAGAACAAGGTACATTTTTCACATTATTCAGATTTTCTCCTCTTGTTTTCTCCTATTAATCAACCTAACAGCATTTTTATATTTAGCTAGTTTAAAGTAACCGGAGTTTAATGAATCCCCCTTTTCCCCCAGAAAGGCAATTACGTATGGAACAAACAGCAGCTTTTATCTCTGAACCCCAACAATGTGGATTACTTACTGGGTAAGTCTCAGCGTCATTATGAAACTCTCATTGAAGTGCAAATGAAGGTATTTATCTAGGTATTTTCTGTATTTAATCCGTTATTTCTCCTTGTGGACGCTGTTATTCCAGGTCTTTTTGAACCTTCGGATCTGACTTATGAGTTGGAGAGGAACACTGACACTGATCCTTCACTGACAGAAATGGTGGACGTCGCCATAAAAGTCCTAAAGAAGAACCAAAATGGGTTTTACCTGCTAGTGGAGGGTGAGAGAAAACAAGAAAATACTCATACTGAGGGAAGTTTATGAAATAGGAAAGACAAAGTTGTACCGTAAAAATCTTGCATTTTCTCTTCAAGGAAACAGAAAAAAATTGTTTTTCTTGTGTAACCTAATAAATAAAATGATAAGTACCATTTATGCTGAATAGTTACAAAAGCTAACGCTACACAGAAATAACACACTCTAGTTATTTAAAGTACTTTGACCACTTGAAGGTGAAAAACATCTCGCACAGTTGTTTCCATTCATTAACCAAGCAGTTTAGTTTGTTTTTCCACCATTTACCATTGGATTTATAGATAGAATAGACATTAATAGTTGGTAACTGGTAGGTGAAAAACCTTCAAAGGAAACAGTACAATATCAGGTATGGATCTACGATTGTCTTTCAAACTGTCTCTGCATGCTATTGGATAACAAACAACACGACGTACTCACAGCTATGGATGTCAGTCAACGGGGCGGTCCACCATACTCATCCTTTTTCTAGATAAAATTAAGTACCTCTATCTGCTCTTGACTCAAAGAAAAGCCCAAGTCAAAATAGTTGAAAGTTGATGCCAAAGTCGTTTCAAACGAGCCGTCGCCATCTTTGTTTTTTTAGTAACATCCCGCCCACCTGACTGATAGAGCGCTGTGATTGGCCAACCAAACCAATAGAGCACTGTGATTGGACTGCTACTGATGTCACTCAACAGGGCAGTCCGCCATACATCGTAGAAGAAGCAGGGAAGAAGAAGAAAATACTTACTATTTATTTCTAAATAAACTCGCTGTGATTGGCCAGCCATAATACTGGCCGGGGCTGCAGAGTTTCCAATGGAGCGTTGCTAGACCAACATGCAAAGCAAAATGTTTTTGCTTTGCAATTGATGGTGTAGACGCTAGGCTACGATGCATTACCAGCAGAGATACCATAGCACAGAGGTGCCCAATCCTGGTCCTGGAGAGCTACTATCCAGCACATTTTAGTGGTTTCTCTGCTCCAACACGCTTGATTCAGTGGTTGAATCACCTGTGCAGAAGCCTGTTAATCACCTGCTGATTGAAATCAGGATGTGTTTAATCAGAGTTAAAACTAAGACATGCTGGATAGTAGCTCTCCATGACCAGGATTGGGCACCCCTGCCATAGCATGATCTAAAGTTACCTTAATTTTGATTACTCCCTTTGTCAGTCATTTCATCCATAAAATAAACCATTATGTACCATAAATCACAAAGGTACAAGCTAAAGAGTTGTCTCATCTAGTTTATAATCTCTAATGCAAACATCTCAGCTAAAACTAATCAATAATTAATCAAACAACAGGATCTCCGTATCTTCACCAGAGTGAAAATGTTAAACAACCTAAATGTAATCCAAATAACCAGAGTGGAAAAAACGCAGTTCACTTGTAACATTTAATATAAACTCATATCCTCTTTAGGGGGACGTATCGATCATGGACATCATGAGGGCAAGGCCAAGCTGGCTTTGTATGACGCTGTGGAAATGGATCGGGCCATCGGCCGAGCAGATCTCCTGACCAGCATCTTTGATACTCTGACCGTAGTCACTGCTGACCATTCTCACGTATTCGCCTTTGGAGGCTACACTCTCAGAGGAAACTCAATATTTGGTATGACATGAATAGAAGATAGATATGTGGTTCTAACAGCTAAAGCCATCATTCCACCAGGCTGGGCATGTCAATGACTAGTTGGAGACACGAAATTGTGGAAAAATGTGCAAATTTTAACTTGGAATCATAATGAATTGATGTCCAAAACCAGGTCCCGTGGGATAGGTCATGTAATTACAACATTCACATAACTGCAAAATTTCTTGATGCAATTCAGTCATAAAGCATCTTAATTATGTCTCTGTTTGTTTGCAATTCTTCCAGATTATTATTAATATCTTTGCATTTGCAAATTAGTTGCCAACTCACCCTTTTTCTGACTATATTGAGAAGGGTTCCACATGCCTGAGGTGACTCTTGTGACTTTTATGAGAATATTAGTCACTTTTCCAATGAGTTTGAAAAGTTTAGTGACTTGAGACAAGAGGTGCTGCAAAGACTTTTCAGAAATGTCTCCACAAATGCTGTGGAATTTGTGACCAACATCTGCTGCACAGAGAGCTCCTCACTTAAGCTTATAGTCTAATTCTGATGTGACTGTGACTTCCAAATGTTCTTGTTTCAGGTCTGGCCCCCAGAGTGAGCGATGTCGATCAAAAGCCTTTCACTGCCATTTCATACGGAAATGGACCCGGTTACAAAGTTATCCAAGGTGGGAGGGAGAATGTTTCTACAATTAACTATGGTGAGTCATTTTTTTAATGAAAATTAAGGCCTGGTTCACACGGCACGATAAATATACTGATTGTTGACCTGATCCTCCCCTTCTGACAATCTTAAAAGGAGCATATTATGAAAAACTCACCTTTTGCATCCTTTTGTGCCGCCATGTGGGTCTCTACTGCCTCTATTAATGCTCCAAACATGAAGAAAACATACTTTTGTTTTCTGTCAGTGTGTGGTTTTAGGAATTATGTGCCTAAAACAATCCATGTCAAAAAGTCCCCGTTTGTGATGTCATAAATGGGGAAATCAGAATAGAACCACATGCAAAACAGAGCTGCTGCTGGAGGAGCAGCTGCTCTACTCCAAGCCCCTCCCATATATTGGTTCTACTCAGCATATAGCTGATGGAGCAGGGATGGGTGGGCGTGGCCAGCTCCAGCTTGTTTTCTTAAAGAGACAGAGCCCTGAAACGGCTCATTCTGGAAGGTACTGAAAATGTCAAGAATGAACCAGCTGAAATCGCTTCATATTAGTTAATTCATATTTACCATATTAGGGTTTTTTGTGCAATCATGTTTTGTATCACTTATGAAAAAAAGCCATATGTTGCCTTCAAGGATGCACGCGATTACCATAATGGCTCTCAAAATCACATATTCCTGCCATGTGTGGCGTGTTAAACATGTTCTGGTCTGCTTGGAGGGACATCGGAACTGCTCTGATCATAAATCGGTGATATTCAACACTTGCCCCCATTTTGAGGACAAACAAGCATGCTGCCTGTTGAACGTGAGGTGTAGCCAATCAGAATGTGTAGTTTTTGCTGTAGGACCAAAACTGTTATATCCATAAATTTTTATTGTCACGTGTGGGGTCTCTCATGTTTCGAATGTCATCCGACACTTTTAAAATCCTGCTGTGTGAACCGGACCCAAGATGCTAGTTTTATTGATTTTTCTTAGCTCAGAAATAAAGATCAACACTTCACCTTTATTTCTCTTTCTATGTATCTCTTCCTTTCAGAGAATTCTAACTACCAGGCCCAGGCAGCGGTACCTCTGGTCAGTGAGACTCATGGAGGAGATGACGTGGCCGTGTTTGCCAAAGGTCCCATGGCTCACCTGCTACACGGGATTCACGAACAGAACTACATCCCCCACGTAATGGCCTACGCGGCCTGTATAGGCCAGAACCAGGACCACTGCATGTCATCTGGGGGAACAGTCGGGTTGCGGCCAACCTTCTCAATCATGGCATCCGTACTTGCAGTCACTCGATTTCTGTGGTGATTTTCTTAGACACTTTTTACTGTCGATATTTCTTAACAGGATATTTTCTTTTACATTTTCTAACGAGTCTCTAAAATGTTTTTGTTCTGGAACCACTGAAAAACATGATTCACAATCAGAAGCAACTGGACTTCTTATTTACCCCCAAAATTCAAAAGGAAGCCTAGTTACCTTTGCTTCTGTTTGGTTGAATCACTGGATGACAGATTCTAAACCAAGCGCACATTTTTGTGTTATTGAGAAAATTCTTGTGACAAATAAAGAAATAAACACATTTTAGCGCCAGAAACAACGATGCAGATCCAGTATTACAGAACATAAACTGAAGTAGTGAGACTGGCATTTCTTTTGCAGAAGATGTTGATTCTGATGTTGTTCTGTTTAGCGGTGTTTTAAATTCACTCGACGCACTGATATAAAGATAGTTTTGCCAATGATTATGACCTAATCTGTTTTAGAATTTTGAACTTGAAATTTATAATGATTTTGGTGTGAAAAAGAGGAAAAACTACAAATGTTGGGATTAGTTACACATTTTAATTTTTAGGTAATAAGAATCTACCTCACTGGCCTAAAACCATCACTCCAGGTAATTTATAAAAAAATCAACACATTTTGTTTAATTCTAATTGAATTCTTTTGATTTCTCGTCCTACTGAACATTTTTCAAACTCACAAAAAGGCAAAGAGAAAAATCCATTTTATGCTGTTCTGTCCAAGACAAAATTGTATCAGGTAGTTAATAAATTTTTTTTCTTAAAATGACGTCTGCTTTCATATTTTATTTTCAGAAACATAATAAATATTTTAAAATTCTGTCCTGTCCCGGTGGTCTCTACAGCCACAGCTGCACCAAAATAACCAAATCAAAGGTCACAACTTATTTTACCTGCTGAACAATATTGAATACATAATAATAAAAATGTACTAATTTTTGTAGAAACTTGTAAATTTTGGTGTTTTATACAAAAATAACATAATCTTGTAATTCCATAAACTGCTAAATGTTTTCCTCAAGGGAAGAGTAACGACTCTAAAATGACTGATAAATAGCTAAATCTGTGGGATTCGTCACCATTATTTATTTTAAAGGAACTACACATTTTATTATCTTAATCTTTTTAAGGTTTTACCAGTGTTTCCTCTGTGGGAGAGGCGGTTGGCAGTGGCTGCCTGGGTGATTCTCGTGCCTCCTCTTGGTGTCACATGGTGGTGCTCGGGCTGCTGCTGCCGATCCTGCTGCTCCCGGTGCAGTTGGCTTCTTTGATGGCGCTTCCGTCTTCTTTGTTGCCTATTTCATCTGTACTCAGCCAGTTGTCCTTTCATTGTAACTTTTAAGTGTGTTTGTGTGTTCGCATGGGGTGGGATTGGGGGTAAGTGGAGGGAGATATAGAAGGGATCTTGAATTTTAATCTGTGGGGGATGGGTAGGAAATTGACTGTCGTGTGGTTATTTTTAATCTTGTACAGCTCTTTGAGTTGTAATTGTATTATAAGCGTTTCATAAATAAAGTTTGATTTGATTTGATATATTTCAGGGTAGTTTTACACCATAATCACCTTGACTGTCGCTAGTTTAAAAAAACATTACGGTAAATGTTACCTCTTGAGCAGAAAGCATGCGACCTCCGCGTGACTCCTCAAACTTTGATAGTCCTTCAGTTAATTCCATCGAGAGAATGCAATGCTGATGCTAGTTTTCTGGCGGGGTAGGTTCTGGATCTGCTCGGGGTCCTGCACCTGCTGATGACATCAAACTACAGCAATACCACTCGGCCAAAATAAATTGCATCTGTTTTTCGATTCTGTTCTTTCACATAGGTTTTGGAAATAGTTTAGCAGTTTTGTTAGTAAATTCATGTTTCTTACCACCAAAATGTTTTCGAACGTGGTAACGTCACGTCTGTAAGTCGTACGTCCAGCCAATCATCTAGTGTGGCGTCATCGGCAGGCGCAGGACCCGGAGCCAGCTCAGAAGGAAACATGGCGTCCCCCAGAGACTAGACCTGCGCCCTATGTATTTTAGACCCGATTTTTATGTTTATACAGTATGTTGAAGCCGCCAATATTTTTCAATGACTGGACGTCATTGAATTTATTTTTCAACAACATTCGATGGATATTTCTAGATATTAACAGTGAAAACTACACATCATCATTTTAACAATTCTAATAAAAACCGATCAAAAGATTCCCTTATTTTGTTTTCTTCACTTTAAATTTTATTGGTTGTGCTGAACATAAACCCATCTAACTTGTTATTTTAGTTGCTTTTTAATAACACATATCTTTGTAAAAGGGGCTACTATGAACATGCTAATTTGGATTTTGTTCCTCTGCTAACTAGAGATAGCTTCTCTATAATCCTATTTGATCATATTTATTTAGTGAACAACAGGAATCAGACCATGTCAGAATTTTTATCAGATCTTATGAAATGTGTTTTATTCTTATTGCTTACATGACTCACGGTGCTTCTTGTATGCATGGAATAATGAAATAAGCTCTAAAATGATGAGATTGGGGAAAGTAGTGATGTGTTTCTTGTTCTTGTAACTGGAAGCTTTGTGATTCATTTGTGATTCATCAAGATAAGCAGTTAAGGTGGTGAACAATAGCTACTGGCCCTGTAGCTTCTCTTACATTAAGATCTAAAGAAATAAAGCTAGAGGTGGCCTTACTTTTGTTACAGCAAGAATGTAAAGGAGAAACCATTTGCTGGACTTAAGACAGGAGGCGGGCAGGAAATGAAATAAACGCTTTATTAACAAAAGCAAAGCAGGGAATTCATGAAAGTAAAAGAAACGAGGCCAGGCAGTAATTTGAAATACAATAAAGGACCGACTAAACACTGGAAAGGAGGCGTACTGGAGCAGAGGGTGGCTGCAGGGGAGCAGGGATGCAATGTGGCTGGAGACTTTGTGTAGTCATGGCCAAAGCTTCCTGTGTCTTTTCTATGAATGCAGCCAAACTGCATTTGAAGGCACAAACAGATGCATTCTAATTAAGCACAAAATGCTTCTTTTGCCATACCTCCAATGGTATAGGTCAGGGTACCACCAGGACAGAGTGCGTCTGCATTCACAGTGAGGAGGAGAACATTTTCAGAGGATGGCCTGGTGTTGAGAAGGACAGTAAGGAATAGACTAGAATAGAAAATCCCTTTACTGTCGCTCAGGGAAGTTTTAGTGTCGCAGCAGCAATTACATTTATTACAGGGGAAAAATGAGAGGAAGAATGTCAAAACAAAGAGTGAACAACAAGAAAATATTAATCAGATTGACTTAAAAGATTAAAACATCAAAATGCTGACTATATGCACATTTTAAGAAATAACAAAAAATGACGAAACAAAGATACTGTGTGGAATAAAAAAAAGATGGCAGACTATCTACAGGGAACTAGAAACACAAATGGAAGTCTGCAGATGCAATAATGAGTGTGTGCAGCTAGAATGACAAAAGAAAAATGTGCAAATCACAAAAACAGCAGAGATGAAGGAATTCCTCTCTGAGAAAAACATAAGGGACATATTCTGCAAAAGGGCCAAGAACTAGACTGCTGAGGAGTGGGGGAAGGCATTTTCTTTGAAAAGTACCCATCATGCTACCGACCACGTTCATTCTGTCCTTTTCTACAACCACAAATTTGATTTACCTTTACATGTTTCCACAGCATCTGCTGTCTTCCTCAGTCACTCGATGCTGATGTGACATGTCTGTCAGCTGTTTTATGTTGATGTTTAGCCCTACTGTCAGAGTCCGACGCTTAGCCTCAGGACAGTCATGAACAATATGGTGATGAACAAGGTCACATACCGTGTCATGAAGCTCCGTGTCATAAGACTAAAGGGTGACTAAGTGGCTCGAGGGACAAAACATGATCATTTGGGATCCGTGGCCAGAAAACATCCCAGATCCTAATCCCATTAAGATTTTGTGGTCCATCTTCACAAGGCAGGTGGACAAACAAAAACCCACAAAGTCTGACAATCTCTAAGCATTTATGTTGTAAGAACGGGTCTGAATCAGTCAGAATAAGGTCCAGATGTTGATGACAGCATGGCAGAGATATATGAAGAGGTATTAGAAGCAAAAAGGATCAGTACGATAAATGCTGTTTGTGTAAATAATGTAATAATCAATAAAAGCCTTTTGATCTGGTCATACTTTGGTTTAACAGGAAAATCTGGAAATGAGTCACGAAAGCATTAAAAATGAAGGTAAAGACGTTCAATAATAAAAAAATAAAGTACAGTGAGTCCAATTAAATAAAACTAATTCAAAGAGAATGATAAAGTTAGCAACTTCTGCTGAAATTAGAATAAAACACAATAAATTTAGCATGATATGAAGACCTGGAACAGACTGAAACCTATTACACTGAGTTTGGTATAATAGGACTGAGAATAAAAAATGCAATTTAAATTATTTCAATACCACCTTCCATAGTTTTATCAACTTATTTATTTTGCAGCAAAACTTTTTGTCTTTGCTAACTCTTGTTTCAGTCAGAAAGTAAAAACGGCTTACACACAGTCACAGTCACATCAGCGAGTTTTGATGCAACATAAAACTGGAACAGCCGATCTTTACTCTCCTTGAAAAATTCTGATTGAGTCATCAATGTGGAGCGCCCTGAAGCAACTGAAATGAAATCACTCTGAGGAGAACATGATGACATCCCGTGTTTTCTGCCTCCCCGCACCCTCTCTTCCTTATCTGAGACAGTTTCAGCTTTTCATGATGTCATCGTCACAGCAATCTATGTCATAATCTAACATTTGAGCGTTAACACTCAGAGATTTTCATAGATCAAACAGAAACTCGGGTAGCTGAGAGCAACATGTAGAAAAGGAGCTGTTAAGTCTTCTTTACTGGAACTAGTGGAGCTGGTATAACTCCGCCCACAACTCCCACTCTATGACGTTTGAATGGGAAAGCCTTTTCTTGGAAAGAGGAACATGCAATAAGAACTGGCAGCAAGTTTGCAAAGTTTCATTCAAACAAAACCTCAAAACATCTGGAATAATACGCATGGATCAGTTGGGTTCAAAGCAGGAATGTTTGGTGAAAATAAAACATGGCATAACGTCACAAACGCATCGCTCCGAACGTCAGTTACCAGTGGAGGGACAAAGATTTAAGCTTGTTTAATAGCCACAGAACTAAAGTTTATTGCTGTTGTTGAGTTGAATGAAAAAGTCGCTGTTAGATTCAAACGTTACAGCTGAAGTGTTTGGTTTTAAAATACTTAAAGTGTCTTAAAAAAACAGGTATGGGTCACATATGGACATAAAGGTCAGTTTTGGGACATTTTTGCCTATAATTGTTTGTGTTTGAGCCACTGGTCGCTCCGATCAGCTGTTTTCTAGCCTGTCCCAGGTTAACAGACTCATGCTTTAAAAAAAGAGTCCTCTAATAAATCACTCACAAGCATGAATGCATTGGGTTACAACACGTCAAACCTTTTTTTCCCCTCACTGAATGTTTTAAAACTTGTTTTAGTTTTACAGGCCCGTTCAGCTCTCGAATGAAATACAAAGAAAAGCTTAATTATTTTTTCTAATTTTATTCATGATTTTATTTTAAAAGCAGCACTCTCACAACTTCAGTGTCATAAAAAGGAACGTACTAGACCTTTGGTGCAATAAAGTAAAAACAAAAATGTGAAAACAAATCTATTTTTTTGGACTTTAATAAACTTTTTTGAGATCTACAGTTTAGGAGGAAAAAAAATGCAAGTAATAAGAACAATATTTCATTCTAACTGAGGATGAATGACATTTTAAAGCACCTGAATGTGATAAAGCGAAGCTGACAGTGAGGATTTTACGTTCATGGCAAGCTGATTATTAACAAAGCACACGTTTAATGCTTAAATCTCTCTTGTCAGCCTTGAATTTGAGGTCAGCGCACAAATATGTTATCTATTGCACCGAGGCTCCCCTATTGTGCCTCAGGTAGAGCAAGCAAGCATGCATGCACACCCAGTACTAATATTTCATCTGCAAGGAATGGTGATCCTTTTAAAGCCATACTGTGTAGCTTTTTCATATTTTTAAATAATTTTCTTGAGCCAGTATGTGCCCAAACAAACCTTTACAGGGTTAATGAAATGTCACTCAGACCCCCACCACCCTCTGTGACCAGAATACCGCACTTGCAACATCAGAGTGGCGGTCCGGTCCCTGTTGGACTTAGTAAAGTGGAGCTGTCATGCCTGGTGCTGCAGTCTGCTTCCAGCATGTTTCCTGCATGTTTTAGATCATGAACACAGCTGATTTGTTTGATTTAGTGATGAACCGCTCCTGCAGACACTAATGAAGGCTGAGGAGACGTTTCAGCAGTTAGATTAAGGTGTTAAAAAGACGAACGCACAGCAAAGCGATAAGTCTCACTTTTGGTTTTAATAACGGACACTAGGGGGTGCTAAAAGCAAGCCAAAACTGCGTAGTATCTCTTTAAGTATCTGTAAATAGTGAAATTGTAGCTGCAGCTAAAAAAACCTCAACAGCATCAAATGGAACTCACCTGGAGTTATCAGGTGTAAGGTAAACAGCATTTAGATTATAATCTGACTTTATGTCTGCAATCATCATTTTTCAGATTCCTCTCTGATGGAGCTGCAAATAAATAGACTTGAGGGAAATATCTTGAGTTTGTGTGCTGTGTGAAAAAATAACTTGTCTTTTGAAACTTGGAAGCTTCTAAATTCTCTCAGAATGCATAAAAGATAAGGAAGGGTTCAGATCAAAATGTCAATAAATACTGCAAGAGTATTCATAAAACAGGACAGGGTTGAGGGAACCAATAGCAACGTAGTTTGAGAGAATAAAACTTGGACTAAATTTACCTTTGAAGCTGAATCTGGTTAGAATCCATGGTGACCAAAACTGCATTTCATTAACCTCATTTATGCCTCTCCATCTTCCTTCAGCGCTACATAAATAAAATCAGATTGTTACAGTTCCTAAAGGCACTTTGTATCAGGAACAGTCTTCGTTCTACTGGATGGGTAACAGATGTGTTAGCATCAGCAGATATAGTCGGTCCCCAAAGGGGTTCGAATGAAGGCAAATGGACTTCTTTGGTTTCTTGAAGACGTTTCGATTCTCATCCGAGGAGCTTTGTTAATTCTGACTGGAATATGGGAGAGTCAAGCTTATAAACTGTAGCTGTTTATTACTTAATGAGCAGAAACTACCTATGAATACCCCTCCTCCCTACCCCCCGAGGAGTCATAGGAGAGATTAACCCTATTGTGTGGGAGTCGTATTGATTAGATGCAGGAGGTGTGACCTAGAGTGAAACTGTTTGGCAATTAGGTTCAGAGCTGCATTATAGGTGCTGGAAAGGTGAAACCTGAGACCTCCTCCTCTATTTAATGAGGGTTTTCCCGTTTGACATAGATGGCTTCTTTCACTCCTCTCTCAAACAATCCATCTTCTCTGTCCAGAATGTGGACTTTGTCATCTTCAAATATGTGTCCCTTGTCCTTCAGGTGTAGGTGGACTGCATAGTTTTGCCCTGAAGAGGTGGCTCCCCTGTGTTGTAGGGAGGAGAGGTATTCATAGGTAGTTTCTGCTCATTAAGCAACAGTAGACCGCTACAGTTTATAAACTCGATCCTCTCATATTCCAGTCAGAAATGACAAAGCTCCTCGGACGAGAAGCAAAACGTCTTCAAGAAACCAAAGAAGCCCAGTTGCCTTCATTCAAACCCCTTTAGATTACCATGACCTGGATGACTGAGAACCTTCACCAGCATGTTTCTAATAAATCACAATAAAACGGAACTAAACTGAAAGCATTTCACATTTGTTGGATTGTCTGAATCCTTTATCTTAGCAAGTCTCTGCTCAGGATCTGGCTTCAGTCTGCATCCGTTCGTCTGTTTTTCTAACCTTGAACTTTTTGTTTTGAGGACCCTTTATCACATCCTGTGGCCATGAAGCTTTTCTTTTCTATGAACTTTAGAGATTCCAAGAAATTCTGTTCAGTTGGTACAGAGGTGAAGACTGAGGCAGTCATACGGATCAGAATCTGAGGTTTACAGGAACGTCAGGATGGGTGAAACCTAAGTTTGCACAGAAAAATGCCTTACACATCACTTTCTGACCAATTAGATTTTTGCAAGTAAAAATAAAATACTTTGTAAAGTTTTATAGTGAACGTTTTAATCACTTGTAGCTTTGATCCTCATGCATTTTGCAGCTTTATTTAAAATCTTTCTGCTGACCTTCAAATGTTTTGTCAATTGTCTGTTTATTGAATTTATTCTAATTTACCTTTTCTTCCATTTTGCAAATTAAAGGACGTTGCACAGAATAACAAGCAAAAGATTTGTTTTCTTATTTCAGAATCAGTTTAAATTTAATTCATTTCTTTTATTTTAACTAACATGTGTCATCAAGTGGTGCTGTTGGGTCTGGACCCAAACACAGGAGAGCTGGCACAGGAAGCAGACGGGCAGGTAACAAGACCAGTTTTATTAGACTAATGACAGGTAGGATGATACAACAGGTAGACAAGACAAGGATCTGACACAGACGAGCACAAACAGAGGGTTTAAATACACGAGGATCATCAGGGAAACAGGTGGGTAGGGTAACGAGGACAGGTGAGTTAAATTAACACTTAAGGAGATGAGACTGCAGGAGCAGATCCTGACAATATGAAGCTATTCCATGTTTTTAATGTTGAAAAAATACCTTTATAGCATAATTTGCAGTTTTCCTTAGACAAAAAAATAGTCTTTTAACAGATTTTAATGCATTTAGACAAATGTTTGATGCAAAAGTAACAATCAGTGTTTTAAGAGAAATCGTAATAAAATAAAGATTTATTTCACTAATTAAATGAATCTTAAAACACAGCATGGTGACGAAGCTGCACTTCACGTGCTTATGGGAAAACAAAATTCACTAGAAAAGAGATTTTCTCTTTAATTCCTTCAGGAATACTTTTGAGAAAAGACAAATCTGATTGTCAAAAGTTGCTTGTAACAACGTGTTAGTACGATATCAGACAGCTTTACCATCTGGAACAGAGAGGGGTAACGCTGGAAGGGAACAGGAAAGCGGAAAGACAACCAGGATAACTTGGGAGAAACACTTTGGGAGGGTGCACGGAATCTCCTTGGTCCCTGAAACCTAGTGTGTTTGAGCAGGAGAACAGAGGACAAAGGTCAAATTAAATTTAAGAAAAATGAACAAAACACAAACTTAAATGTTAACAGGTGTTTAAGAAAAAAGAACGTTTTAAAGACAGTTTGGAGGATCAGTAAATTCACTGAAGTTCCCTCTTGGTCTCCTGTTTTGAACTGAAACAAACTTTGGGTGAAATCTGTTCTGTTCATGAGAAAAAGTTCAACAAGTTTAGTTTTCAGAGCCGTTTTCTTTTGCAGTCCAACAACCACACGTGCCCTCTGCCCCACACACCATTCTTCACCTCCCCCACTCAGCGTTTTGACTTTTCTGCTGCAGGCGTTGTGTTGACCCGCTAAGTGAACATAACACCAATTCACTCACTTTTAAACATCCAGAAGAAAAAAAAGGATGCAAGGTCAACTTCCTATGCAAAAAATCAGCTACTGCAACCAGGATAAACAGGAAGCAGAGTGACCTTTGCCTAAGGTCTGGAATCATTTACTACGCTGCATGAAAATGATTGACTTCACCCGAAAACACGGGTATTTTCAAGATGGTTAGAATAAATAAAAAAAGCTTTACTGCAGCCCAAACATCAGGGGTTGCCTTGTTTCTATTTATTATGTTAAAACTCAAAATGGAAATGATAAATAAAATCAATGCATCACAATGACACAACAGGAAGGGAATATGTTATTACCTGGCTGACAGAAAACACTCATATCTTCCAAAGACTTTCACACTAAAGCCTCCTTTACACCGGACATGAAAGCGACGTTTTACCCGCGAGCTCCCTTCCAACCGGGAGCAATTCTGGCGCAAAATGAGAGCGTTGAGAGCTGATGCTGTGAGGTCACGGGAGAATTGCAACACCACGCGTGATTTCAGAAGTTCACAATATAGCAAGCACGGACAGAGACCGCTGCATGTATCCATAAAGTGGTTTATTTTTTGTTATGTTTTGTTTTTATTTCTTTTATTATGAGGCTTTTATCATAACTTATTTTCAGCATTATAGCAAATTGCTGTTGTTTTTATTGTTTTTAATTTGGTTTGTTAAGCACTTTGGTCAGCTTTATGCTGTTTGTAAAGCGCTTTATAAATAAAGTTGACTTGACTTGACTTTATTTTCTGTTGTTTACATCGGCTACGGGGGTTTCACACGAAATGACGTACTGCATGTGACTTTTATTTTGAAAGTTTCCAGATGTTTTACACTGATTTTGTGTTTGACTTCCTGTCTGGCACGATCTAAACTGCCGATTATGACGTGGTTTGGAAGCGTTAAAAATAAGACTCAAACCGTGATGATGGCGTCCCTTTGCTTCTGGGATGCGTTCAAAACGTTACACTTTGCTGCCGGTGGAAAGGAACCCGTCCACGATAATGGTGGCTAATTGCTGCAAAGTGCGTTTTGCTGCCGTTTCGCGACGCTTTCACGTTTGGTGGAAAGATCTGTAGTTTAGTGGTCTCATCCAGATTTGCACTCTCAGTGCTTCTCAGGGTTTCACTACTACTAGTGATCATTTTCTGGACATTTCTTAAATGTAAATGTTAAACTTGAAAACTCCCAACACAAAACTCATAAGTTGTGTTGTTCTATAACTCAACTCAACTTTATTTATAAAGCACCTTAAAGGCATGACGCATGCCACCAAAGTGCTGCACATTAACACCTATGAGGTGAAAAACAAGTCCTGTTTCCTACACTTTAAAAAATAAAATGTTGACTTTACCTAACCAAGTTACGTCATCTGGTTCCACTAAACCTAGTTGCTTAAATGTAAAGAGTAATATGCATTTATTTTTAATATAACAACATATATGTTTATTACTCTTTACATTTAAGCAGCTAGGTTTAGTAGAACCAGATGACATAAGTTGGTTAAATTCAACAGGAAGTGCAGCTAAAGTCTGCCTAGCAACAGGAGATAGAAATCCCACTTTTCCAAACGGTGCTCTAAGTCAGTTAAATAGCTTTAGTAAATTCAACATTTCCTTTCTTAGATAGTACTTGGCTGATCTCCAAAACACTGCTGCATTCAGCCGATCCTTGGGGAGGAAAATTGCAGGCCGAGTACATTTAGCATCCAATTATCCTAATTAGTAAACTAAAATCTCTTCTCCCACAGGATGCCACTGTTGCTAATGCTCCCAATTAAAACTCGACAGCGTAAAGCTTTTGTCGTGTTTTATGGAAGGACTGATCTGATGTTTATTCAGAGTGACGGCACATGAAATGTTGCACAAACATAGCTCTTTGCTTCGTCTCCAAAGACATTACGCTGTTACTTTTACTTCCAGGATTCGCCACGATGCCAACAGGAAAAGCAAACTTCCTTTTCTTCTTCTTGTGCTTTTTATTGACGATCGGCGTACTGAAAATGCTAACCGCTAGCATTACAGCTAACAGCCATAAAGCAGGTAAGAGCGCCCCCTAGAACACCTACTCGCTCCACAAAACTATCCATTGCAGTTTTTGGTCAGCAGAGGGCAGCAGAGTGGTGTCAAATATGAAACTGGTCAAGTTTCTAACCCAACAGTCACTGAGATCAATGTTAAAGCGCTAGCTTAAAGTTTAAAAAAGTATCTATTGTTACTTTAAGTAAAGCAGCTGGTTGCTATGAGGGTTATTTAGCTGTAAAAATAAACATCTGGTAATCAGGTGAGTCTTGTCAATTGGTTTTAAAATTAATCCTAATGATGCATAAAGTGAATAAAGTTCTGTGCGCTAATAAAACCTGTAGTTGGGGCATCTGGGATAAACAAAATGATAAACGTGAGGTTTTTCTGTAACATGAACATTACAATTACAGAAATGAGTTTGAACTTTTACTTGAGAAACTCTCCGTATAAGCACAAGTAAGTTAACTGCTATTATGAATTAGCCTTCAAAACATTTTAATTACACTATAATCTAATACTGCTGAAAGCAGAACTCCTTAAGTGTCCACCAGATTGTACGATCAGATTAATGGGATTAGCCACCGACTAAAGCAGAGCACAGTATGTTTATTTCTCTTTAAAGACAACACACACACGGTTATTCACATGGGCGTCGAACCAAAGTAGAATAATAAGAAATTGAGAGGACTAATCCCCATTTACTGAGAAACTTTATCATTTTGCTCAAAGCTGTGTAAGGTTTTGATTCAGTGAAGATTTTACAGGACAAGTTCTGTAACAAAGATGAACATTTCACTGAACTGTGGAGAATACAAGAGTCCCTGTGGGAGTTTAAGGTGGAGCACACAAAAAAAAAAGAGACGTGACCTGTGAGTTTGCAGAATTTGAAGTAACTAATCAAACTTCAGAGTCAAAACTCAAACCTTTCAAGTGCTTAAAGTAACAATAGATAGTTTTTAAAACTTTAAGCTAGAGCTTTAAGGTTGATCTCAGTGATTGTTGGTTTAGAAACTTGACCAGTTTCATATCTGACACCACTCTGCTGCCCTCTGCTGGCCAAAAACTGCACTTGATAGTTCTGTGGAGCGGGTAGGTGTTCTAGGGGGCGCTCTTGCTTTACGGCTGTTAGCTGTAATGCTAGCGGTTAGCATTTTCAGTTCGCTGATCGTCAATAAAAAACACAAGAAGAAGAAAAAGTACAGTAGATTTGGAGCTGAAGGAGGCTACAAATCACGGCGTTGTTGCTACTGGACTTGTAAGTAATAATAGTTTTTGTCCAACAGTGCTAGCTACAGCAGGCTGCTGCAGGGATGTTTATGAAAGTTGTAATTCCACTTTCAACCAGTAGGGCAGAGAAGCAGGAAACTCCTTGGAGTTACTTTAAAGCAGTACTCCGGAGTTTTCCCTCATTCAGGAATTATGTACGATTATCTGTCTGATAATCACAGAAGTAGGGAGAGGGGCTTGAGGTGCAGTACATTATTTTCATCTCTAGATGGTGCCCTCTGATCAAAAACTTCAGATTTCTGCTGTAAAGTAAAAGGCCAATGAGCACAAATAAATACACGACAAAATTCCTCCAGCTCTCAAAATGTTCCTTTCTTTCCCCAAAATTGTAAGAATTGTTGTTTCTTCTCATTAGCCGCATTAACATTTAGATGATTTGGGGTCACAAAGCATTTTTATTCCAGGAAAAAATCATAAAGCCTAATAAATGACTAATCTGATGCATCTTATTTAACAGCCCGCCTTGAAACATCCAATGAATGTCAGAACGTGAACAGATTTAAAGATGACTAAATATTTCCACTGAAATAAGCAGTAAATGACAGAATCAGCAGCCTGATCATTAAAAAGAATTATGAATGAGTTTGTAGATGTAGCCAGAGGCGGAAATTCCATTTTCATTTTGGGGGAGGACAAAAAACAGCAACATTTCAGAGAGCCTGGAATATTGAAACTTTTCACAATATTCTAACTGTCTGATATTTAGAATTTTGGGTTTTCATCAGCTGTAAGCCATAATCATCACAATTATAACAAATAAACGCTTGACGTATCTGGCTTTGCATGGAATGACTCGTATCTCTTATGTTAGTTTCATAGTTTAAAGAACTTATTTTACTCATCAAAGCACCCAGAATGGCTAAACTCAGACTTTCTCTGCCCTTCAGAATGACCCCAATGTACCCGGTTAAATTTGACTTGAAAACTAAAGTCTGTGGATCAGAACCCTAGCCACCTCCAGGCTCCTCGCTGTGTGGACGGGTTCTAGTTCCCATATGTTCTCTACAGTCAGTGCGACTATAAGTCCAACCACAAAAATGTGGTGGTGTTTTCCTTTTGATATGTTTGTTGGCCACGTTGTAAAATGCTAACACATGTTTCTGTGTGCGTTTAGACTAAGATAAGCTCAGTGGGCCTGACCCTGAGCAGGATCAGGATCACAGCCTCATGGTGGTCCGTCTCTCTAGTCCATATAAAATAAACGGTGAGAATAAAAGGCAGTTTCTCAAGGAGCTTAAATGTCTGAAATGAAAGGCTCTCTCTCGTTGTGAGTAATCACAGGATTCAAGCTTGTGGTTATTGTGCACTTTGCGTGCAAACAATGCGGAGAAGTGTTCATGTGAACACTGTGTTCTTCTGTTTCATTTTGAAGTTCCAGGTAGGAGCTCTGGTCTGTACATAAGGAAATATGACAGTCTCAATGTATTAAACAACAGCTGAATTGATTTGGATGCAACATTGTCAATAACATAACATAAAAGATAAGAACTATTAAATGATTAATGCAATTTTTTTGTAATTCATTCATCCAGCAAATATGCTTGTTCATCAGGTCAGTGTTTGCATGCAGAATACAGTTTAAAAAAAAGAAAATGTTTATTGAATTAAGCAAAAGAAGGGGCGGCAAAACGTGTAATTGAAATTCCAATAACACTGCAAAGTATAACTAAAAAAATATACTATAGTTTTGCCTGTTTTACTAGACTAAGTATAGTACTATAAAAATAGTTTGGCAAATTGCGCCCTCTGCTGGACATGGAAGAGAAAGCACAGTTGGCACATAGGGCTAGATGAAACACATACCTAATTTTATCTAATCAAATTTGCATTTCTAGCAAAAGTTTAAATATTTTTCAACATCACCCCAATATCATGATTTTGGGGTGCTCACCCCAACATCACCCCAGTATCATGGTTTAGGGGTGCTCACCCCAACGTTGGGGTACACCCCCCAAACCTCACCCCAATAGCATGATTTTGGTGTGATCACCCCAGCGTCACCCCAATATCTATAACACACGATTAATATCTTGTGGCAGCGGGCAGGCCCCATTCAAAATTTCTTCAGGAATTTTGTAGTTTAGAATTAATGTTGTTGCATTAAGCATGTTTATGAAAAAATAACTGCCCTCGGGGCATCTTTCATATTTTCTCAAGTGGTCAAAGACAGACGGAGCACGTCCAACCGAAAAAAAAGAAAATTGAGGGCTCGTCCGGGATTTGAACCCGGGACCTCTCGCACCCTAAGCGAGAATCATACCCCTAGACCAACGAGCCACGTAGTACAATTCACTCAAAATTAGAAGAATTAGCAGCAACGTTACCATGTTTTTGTTACCATTTTGTTATTGAGTTAGTTTACCTACTCCAACAACTCCAATTCAGTAGCTGAAACAATTACTAATGTCTGGTATTTTATAGTATTGCACATTTAGTTTGCTGTAATGTCACCATATAGCCGCAAGAGGGCGACAGGTGTTCAGAATTGACACGAGCCAAAGACTAACAACGTGGCAAGAGAAGTCCAGGCTGTGTACTTCCGTTTTAGTAAAACAGGAAATTCACAGATTTCAAACGTTTCCAGACAAAATTGAATGCATCTTATATTTGTTTCAACTATAATTTTAAATAATGGTCATTTAATTCCTTTGTTTTCTTTTATTTAAAATCAAAGTTGTTTTGTATGATTATAAACTGTCTTTAGTTTTACTGCTCTCTAATGCAATTATGCAGTTTTTTTGTAAAGAAACAGACATAGATGACAAGTTTAAAAAAAATGAGAAATGTTTTGTCTTGTTTAGAGAATTAGTTATTGAACAAACCTGCAGCCCACTTTCGTTGGAAATATCTTTAGCTTTTTTTTTAGCAAGTTTTTGGGTGTCCTCTGCTTTAATAGGGCCAATGCACATCTTCTGAGGTAAAAATAACCACAAACCTGCACAAAAGCCTCCACTGTTTATTTCTCTTTATTGTTGAATTTATAAATCAGTGGGTGAAATGTACACAATAAAACAAGCAGATTCAATATTTTGTAGTCAGGTCAGTAATACAGTCATCATTTATTTTACTTCTAATAGTTTTCTATTTAGTTTCAGTGACACAAACTCAACATGATTTTAAATTTGACTTTTAATCCACTACAGCAAATAATCTTACACATTAATCAGATTTTAATGTAACTACAATCCAAATTAAAATTTATTGACCAGGAAGTCAAAAGATTTTCTAGTGCTGATTTATGGGTGAACAGGGTTTGTCGTTTCCATGGACACCCAGAAAAACTGTAGAAGACTCCTTCTAGATGCTCTCAGTTGGTGTTTTAGTGTCTGATGGTAGCTTCAGTCACCCAGACACCCAAAGCAGGAGGGATTAGCACACACTTCACAAAGATCAGGAGCCATCGTGATGTACACTGTAAGATGCACAATAAAAATAAGACACGTAAATATTTTTCTCACCATAAAAATGCTTTTCTGGCACTCAAAAAGGATCAGTTTCCATTTCAGGATACAGACAAGTGTGTTTTCTGAGTCTAATAAGGTTTATTGGCCCTGAAAATGGTGTCTGCTAATCTACCCAATAATCCTCTTCTCTGCCATCATCATTCCAGACTTTATGGTGCGGAAATAACATTGAGCTCTAGGAATGCAGACAAGCAACTTTAGCATGTGTCAGAATCCGTTTCTAAAGAACGTTTCAGCAGAAATGATCAAACTAAAGAATAAAAATCCACTTTAAGAGCGAGTGTGTAGCTTTTTCCTGTGTTAATGAAAAAAATAAGGAAGAATCTGAAATTTAAGGAGGTAAAGTAAATTTTTCTTTGGCTTAAATAAAAAAACAGAATAAAGTTACATTTTGATGATTACAAGTAAATTTTTACCTGTTGTTATCTATGGAAGCCCATTCCCGCCACTCTGATAAAAAAAAAATCTCATAATTATGACTTAGTAGCTCATAATAATGAGATAGCTAAGTCATAATTATGAGATAGTATCTCATAATAATGAGATAGTATCTCATTATTATGAGATAGAATTTTTTTTATCAGAGTGGCAGGAATGGGCTTCCATACTATATTGTCTAAAATAAGCCAACTTGTTGCAGAAAGTGGCATGCCATTTAGTTTAATTGAAGTAAAATTTATAAAAGATCAATAAAATTATATTTTACTCAAAGTTTTTCTTTATGGTGATGTCTGTTTATTTTACATCATGCATCTTTAAAAAAGAAGAAAAAACAAGGGCCTGGTCACTTCTCTGCATGATTAAAGTTGCACACTTGGATTTCTGCTTCTTTTATGGATATATTTTTTCACGCATGCTGTAATGAGACGTAAACAATCTGATTGTGATGATACGTCTATCATCTGCCAAAACACCTTCTTCCAAGTGACACTATCCACAACAAGCCTCCAGAGATGAATGCATGTCTCATTTGCATTTATATGAGGTCAAAGACGTATATTTGATACAGCTTGGTGATAGGAGGTTGTTCTGCTTATTACTAATGAATGTTTGTTGTGTATTTGTTTGAATTCCCCTTTGGCTCAGTCTTACCCAGTCTGGAGAAAATGATCCCCGCCCCCTTCCCTTGGCACACCGGCCGGAACACCTGAGGCAGAAGAGGGTGGGAACAAACCGCCGTGGTACTCGTGTCTGCGAGGTGAGGGTTAAGGTCGTCGTTCAAATCCATCAGCTCCTTCAGCTCCTGCACCGCTTCCAAAGGGAAACTCCTCTCTCCAACCTGCAGGGAAGAGTTCACGAGGACGTTTTAGGGAACATAAAAGTCTAAACAATCCAGATTGTCCACATGAAGACCAGCAGGTTTCTATTGATAGGGTTTTGCATGTTGCCTTTATGAATTTGGATTTGATAAGATAATTAAGACACAAAAAAGTTAAATAAAATTAAACTTTCAAAGCTATAGATTTTTCAAATTAAGTCACGTTTTAATGTCAAAAATGAGGAATCAGTAGGTAAAAAACTCACCTGGACATGCACACCCAGAGCTCCTCTGCACACACACACCACCAGAACAAGAGCGACGCAGAACTCTCTCATTTTTAAATGATTAAAGGCTCGGAGACGCGTTTCTTCTGCGGTCCTCGTCTTCCTGCTCGGCCTCTTTTATAAAGCTCTACGACGGATTACTTAGTGATTTATTAACAAAGGCGGCTGGCGAGGAGTCATGGCCGCCACCAGAGAGTACAGCTTTGGACCATCTTCTTGATTTTACAGCCTCTCCTCCTTTAACATGTTTACTGTCCATCATCATAACCCAGGACTGACTCTGGGTTTCAGACCAACGCCTCCCAATAAATCTCAACTCCTGACGTTTCTCACAGATGTTCTTCACATGGATGAAAAGCGGAACCGTGAACGTAATGAGCTCTCACACGTCACTCATCCGCTCACGACCCTTCACCAATGTTGACGTTTCCCACCGGCGTTGACTCGTGTGTGTTCACACTTCCACGCTGAAGTTCCTCTAAGCTGAAGACAATTACGGAAGCGAAGATAAATGAAGCGTTTTATGTTTGTTTACAAGAAATTCAAAGACGATTCTCCGTAGAGCTTTTCGAGGAAATTTCAAAAGGAGATTTAATAAGCCAGTTTGGTTCAGTATAAGGTTTATTGTCCATATTCACTGTGTTATGTTTGTGTTTATAGTGTGTTCTTTATGTTGCCATGTGAACTAAATAGATTAAATTTGAAACCGTTGCATGTTCCTCTATTCTGTTCTTTAGTTTCCATCGCTTGAGAGTTCTTAGAATATGAAAAAGTAAAAATCTGAGCGACTGAATGACCCCAGATGACTAAATAACCATAAGGAGAAAATGGAATGAGTCAACTTAGTGGAAAGAAAAAACCCCAAAAATGAGAATGTGGACAGTATTTTTAAAAATCAGGACATTTAGTCTCGAAGTGAAAACAGACACAAACAAGCTGAAATGACCAATGTGAAAACACTCCAGGATCATTTAAATATAAAATCCATGTGTTTTGTTGTCGTCGTGCCTCTGTTGTTCCCACTATTGTGGTTTATCTGTATTTTTCTCCCCACACCCTCCTCTCTCTCTCTTGGAGATCCATTTAAAGGAAAATCACTTTTTCTGAATAACAACAAAATAACCTTAAAGGTGCGTTATGCAGTAATCAGGAGGAGGAGGAAGAAAGGATCTTTTATAGCTCTCAAGATAAAAATCACGAGGCGCTTCACAAGAACAAAAACATTTAAAATAAAAAAAGTAAAGAAATGAAAAATTGATTAAAAGCATCATAAAAAATGGGAAAAGTTAAAATTGTGATAAAAAAATGTGAGGAAAGGGAAAAAGAAAATGAATAAGAAAAGGATAATCAGTGGCAGAAATTGGTAGAAAGAGCAGCATGAAGAGGAGGTAGTGATGAAGAATCAGCAGGAGGTCCCACCAAAGCCACCTGAACAGGTGAGTCCACTGATCTCAGGCTCAGGGGGAGAGAGTTCCAGAGTCTGGGGGCCACAGCAGCAGATGATCCGTCACCGTTGGTCTTTAGCCTGGTGCTGCACAACCAGTAGGCTTTGATCACTGGACCTCAGGGACCTGCTGGGGCTGTAGGGACTGAGAAGATCACCAATGTATGATGGTGCTTGTCCATGTAAGGCCCTAAAAACCAGAACCAGGATCTTGAAATGAACCCTGAAGTTAACCAGCAGCGGGGTGACGTGGGTGTGCTTGGAGGACTTGGTCAGCAGCCTAGCACAGGCGTTCTGGACCACCTGTAGACGCTTCAGGGAGGTTCTGCTCAGACGAGTGAAAAGCCAGTTGCAGCAGTCTAAGTGTGAGGAGATGAAGGTGTGGAGAACACTCTCCAGTTCAGAGCGGGACAGAATGGGACTCAGCTTAGCAATGTTCCTGAGATGGAAGAAGGAAGATCGATCAAGAGAACTGACATGAGAATCCAGGGTGAGAGCTGGGTCAAAGGTCACACCAAGGTTCCTGACAGGGGTTTGGTGTGAGAAGCAAGCTGACCAAGAGAGTCTCTTACTTTGGGAACCAGCTTGTCTGGAGCACAGATGAGGATCTCAGTCTTCTTTCAGCTGTAGGAAGTTCCCAGCATCCAGGTTTTAATCGAGTCTAAGCAGCTGTGCAACCCTGATTGTAAACAAAGACTACGTCCCTCTTTAGCTTTTGAAAGGAGAAAAACTGACAACCCCTCAGCCGGCTGAGAAGGAAATCTGTTTCAGTGTAACCTTCCTTCCAACATGATTCAGACATTAGACTGTTTTGTGATTATTTCATTGTAAAATTCCTACTTATTGCACCTTTAAATGCAGAAATCATACAAACAAAAACAAAAACACCCGAGGTAGAATCTTGAAAACCAGGTCGTTGGACCATTGGGTGGAGGCGGACACCTTTCTGTTGTTTCTCCCACAGTTTGTGCCAGCTGCAACAAAACCTTCCGCGTATGCACGTGTTCATCTGCAGCTCCTATCTGTAGCCCAGCTGCAGGCAGTCCTGCAAAGTTTCCTTTCAAAACAAGCATCAACTCCGTTCTCCTTCCAGTTTATGTTTTGCTCCGTGTTTTGCATGGGAGATTAATCACGCCGCATGCACAGGCACAAGCACAGGTGTCCAGGTAATCCCAGGACTGACAGAGACAGACAACCATGTAATCTCACACCTACAGGCAGGTTAGAGTCCTAGTATCACAGCTTTGGCTCGTCTCTGGAAACCGGAGCAGTCGGCGAAAGAAAAAATGTTTGAAGAAGTTAAATTAAAGAAGCAGAAGAAAAACTGAAAACATTGATAATAAGTAATGAACTCATTCATCACTGAAAACGAATCCTCAGATATTTAATTTGATTTTGTCCTGGTGAAAAAAGTCGCTGCAGCACAAATGAGGATAAATGTCTTTCATCAGTCTTCATGCATTTATAACACTCAGCAGTTTTATCATCTACAAGTGACTTTGTCTACCAGAGCAAAACGTGGGCAACACATTTAACAGCTGTTCATAAAAATAAATGGATGGAAAAATAAACGATGGCTGCAACAACTCTTCATGGATCTTTCCACTATTTTTGAATTATGCAACTCCTAACTGGTCGGTGCACGCAGAGCAAGTGCTTGTTTTGGAAATTAAACACTAACAAGTTTATTTTTTAATCTGCTTTTGACTTTTTTTGATGTTTTAGTAATAAAACAGCCAGACATTATGTGAGAATATTGTGGGTTCAGGTCAGGCTAAGTGCTGTTAGTGATCTGCACCGACACTTTAAATGCATGATAATGATATTTAGCAGCATAAAATGAACTATTCACCTTTCCAAACACTGATATCATGCATATTTCAATCTGAACGGGGCTAGGTGGTGTGTTGATGAAGCCGTGCCAGTGTGAGGATGTTTGCTGAACTTTTAAATGCTCATAAAAACAGGAAGTTTGACATTTGAAGCTATAATGTGATTTCTAACTCCTCGTTTGTAAGATGCCTTTAACTAAAGATGCAACCCTAACTGTTGCGTTTCTTTAAAAGAGCACAACGTACATTCAGTTGATCAGAAAAAGCTTTTTATTTAAAATAATAATAATAAAAAAGAAGAAAAAAGAAAATTCTTTAAATATGTGAAGTAGGTAAGGCAAGAAAACTGTAACAAACATAATAAAATCCAAAAATAAACAGTTTTAGTAAAGAGATGTCTGCAGGAAAAATAACAAAAGGTACAAAAAGTAACAGATTTCAAAACTTTCCTCCCAGTTTTTCCAAATTTAGCCCATTTTTGGTGAAACAGCTGTTTAAGTGAGTCAGATGACTTGATGGTGGCTTATTGTTGTGGATAAATAATTTCTGAACGGGTTTTGAACGATGACAGGCGGAGAAACAAGAATTGCTAAGCAAGGCGAGATGTTTTAGGCTGGCAGCTTGTGTTTAGCAGCCGGTGCAGGCAGCAAACGCGCAGATCTCACACACGTCCATGGGAACGGCAGCTGGAGTAAAGACAAGAAACAGGTTTCTGCTTCAGTACTCGTGGTCTGATGTGTCCTAAAATTCAAACAGGTTCTAAATACAGTCATGGATTTATCCTCTCACCTAATCTGACCAGGGAGGAAGACCCTCCTCTCTGCTTGCAGAGAGGCAGCAGCTCCTGTGGAAGCATGGGTTCAGCACAGAAGGACAAGGTGTTCGTCCGGAGTCGCGGGCTTTGTTGTCCTGTCACGACTCTGCTCTCTGCAAGCTCCTGGAGCCTCTTGACGGCCTCCAGGGAGAAAGACAATCCATTTTCCTGCAGGAAGAAGCAGATTGAGTTGTCAGAAACGGCTCGTTATTTAAATTTAGGAGGTAAAGTGTGAAGATACTTCAAGTCAAATGGTTTTCAAATACGAGACGTCCCTTTTTCTAATGAGCAGAAATGTCATTATCCAGCCTGGAGCTCTCACCGTGTGCGCATCAGTCATGCAAAACTCCCAAAAGACAAGAACTTACTTCAACTTGCACGGCTTCACAGGTGAAGCCGAGAGCCAGGAGGAGGAGGGTAACGGTGGCGAGCGCGGTCTTCATGGTGACAGGTGTTTGTTGTGCAGCCTGGTTGTCTCTAGCTCTTCCAAGCAGATGTTCAGCTGAGTGCGTCTGCCTTCCCTCCTTCCACAGGCCTCCTTTTAAACACCCGGGCTCTGCGGTGGCGCCGTCACGTGACCAGAACTGCTACAAACCAGAGCAAAGTTTTTCTCACGGGTTAATGAGTAGTGATGCGTTTTTACGAGGTAGTAAAGAGGAATTCATAAATCCTGCTCTGACCTCATCTTCTGTCTGATTATTAGCTTTATGGATGTGAGGCTCGGCGGTCTGCTGCGCCTCACCGCTGGTGGGTCAAAGTGATCAGGATGACAACAAACCCTCGCCTCCACACGGATTTATTTAAAACAATAAAAGGCCTCAAATTAAATGTTTTTTCTGCAAATCACAGAAAAATGCTGCCTACTGCACAAGGTTTAGCATAACAATGCTAAAGCAGGCAGAAACATTCATATGCAAACATGATTCTGGCCCTTGTCTGATAAGCTCTCATTAGCCCTTTGTGCAGTAAACAACTTCCTGGATTGAGTCGTGTTCCTTCCCCCGGTGCAGACAAACATATAGATCAATCGATTCGTTCAGTCATTGTTTTTTTTTTTTTGCCAGATCAAAATTAATTATGACTAAAAATGTAAATTAGGCCTGAGTGTGCAACACTGCAGCTGTGAAAGCTTTCATTAAAACGGAAGCAGGGGGCTAATTCGAGCCCGAATGGAGCTTGTCATTTACTCAGCTGCTCCAGAAAAACAAATATCGATGCACGCGTTTCACCGCGGGTTGCAGCTTTGGCCTTTATGTGGTCAGTAGCATTTTATCCCAGAGCGGTGACCTTTCAGTGGTGCTCCAGCAGGGGTTGCAGAAAAGAAAAAGAAAACATTCTATTGCTTTTGTGTTGCACCAAACTGGCAACGGCACACTCAGCTCTGCTGGCAATTGGCATGCCAGCGACACATCTGGGGAGTTTGTAATGAGCTCATAAAGCCCGATTTTTCACGCAGACCTTGGAAGTCTTATTGGTTTAATCAGCAGACTGGAGGCAGCACAGAGTCTTCCTCCTGTCGTCTAACGGTAAGAAGTAGGAGCAAAGCGTGAAAATGAAACAGTGAAGGACATTTTTAGAGCTGACTTAAGTCAGTGAACACGGTCTAATTTTACCAATATAGACATGATTCATCCTCTATAGAAACTTGACATCTGGGTTGGGAAAAGTTGGGAAAAGAAGCTGCACACTAAAAAAGACTTTCATCTAAAATCAGCTGTAATTTATTTATTTACTAACTTACTGTCTGAGCTAACTCAGCAACAGAGTAGAATTAAACACAACTCCGTCATTTAAAACAGAAAAAACTCATCAAAATAAATAAATGAATAAATCACATTTCCTTGTTTGCTTTCCACTATTTCTTTTTCCTTTAGGTGATTGTTTTTTTTTTACTTTATGGTTTCATTTTATTTTAGTTTTTTGCAAACAACCTGGATTATTCAGCATTTTAACATGTATAATCTGGTCGTCCTAACTTATTCTGGAGTTTTGAGAAGCCAAATTATTGTTGAAAAAAGTCTATTTTTAATATGTTTGCTTTATTCAGTGTTACATTTCTTTCCTCTGCTCTTCTCCCTGTACACCAACGGCTGCAACTCCAACCACAACTCCGTCAAATTAATCAAGTTTGCAGACGACACCACCATCATCTGACTCATCTCAGACGGGGATTGCTTAAAAATGAACTTTAATACCATAAAGTTAGTGTTTACCTGGTGTGTTAATACCTGAGTTTGAAAGATCTCCTTTATGTTATGGGATTCAGCTTTTACTTTGGACAAATAATTATTCATGATTTCTCTCTCTCTGTGTGTGTGTGTGTGTGTGTGTGTGTCCCCTTCTTAAATATTTAAAGGGATCTAAAATTTTTAAATATATCCAGTTAAAGTTTATATCACATCATTTTTTAAGGGAACAAAACTATTCCATCTTTGTGACGTGCTTTTCCGCCTCTGACATGAATGTTTTTATATCTCACACCTTTTTTAATTTACCACCACAATCATCGACAGCCCTGCCTCATCTACACGCGCTTCTGTCACCCACATCCTCAAACTTTACAGAAAGTGTCGACCATCGAGTGCACGTACCCAATCCTGATGTCATTCCTACTTTTGATGCTTTCATGTGCAAATATGATGAAAGGGTAAGAGCATCGTGATTCACCTGTTTCTACCACACCACTGTTATGCTCTAACTCTGCATTCAGCCTTTAGACTTTGGGAAACAAGAACACTTTTGACGTGCTTGAATATGACGATGGCCACTTTTGATTGCAAAGCTCATTATGCAATACCTGCATCGCCCCTTTTTAACGAGTATATTTTATTGTTTTATGTGCTTTTAAATGTTTTATGTGGTGCTTCCCACAAAAACAATGCCTGTTTTCTTGTTAGATATTTACCTGCACATGAGGGATGGTGTGTTTTATTTTAGACTGAGTCACTAGAGGGATCGGCTTGGGCTCTAGTGACGCTGCTCCAGATAAGCCACTGATTACTGATGAAAACAAACAGCAATGCTTGCATCTTCCATTATTAGGCCTCAGAAATTGAATTATGAGGGTTATGTGGTCCAGCAGGCTGGTGGGAGTGGTATATGAGTCTGTTATTAATCAATAATCCTCTTTGTCAGACGATCCCCTTTGAAATCACAACAACAGGTCAGCAGGAAGGCAAAAGGTTTGCTCAGAGGAAACGTGTGGGCCGGGCCGGGCAGACGTGACGGACTGCACAGAGATTAGGATGACTGTTAATATTTAAATTGACTGAATTATTGAAAACATTTTCAGGGTCTAATGAGATGTGAGGTATTGGGCAGAGATGATGGACGTGCCTCGGTGTGACTTTTCACCTCCCAGAGAGATTTTTAGTGTTGTGTTTGTTTTGGATTAAAACGTTTGAGCTTCTTCTGAAAGCTTTATCTAACTGGCGTAAACCAGCATGGTCCACGTTTTATGGCTCCAACTGGCTGAACAAGCTTTGTTGTTAAAGACTAGTTTCACCTTATGAGACAAAAATTGCAGAGAGTTTCCAGACTCCTGCTTTTGATCTTATTTTGATCTTGTAGTTTAATAAAACTTTGGGTTATTTCCCCAGATAAAAAAACGTCTTGACTCAGGTTAGATGTCTTATACTGGCTGCTATTGACTGTAATCTAACCAAGACCTATGATGTAGAAAGATCTGTTCCCTTAAACGTGAAAGGGTCAGGGTTGCTTTCAGAAGAAGCTTAACCCTAACCCTAACCCTAACCCTAACCCTAAATCATACAAAATTCACTTTTTGGAGCTTTTGACCATGTTTTATTGTTAGTCCCTAATGAAAACACCCTCAAAGCAGTTTTTGGCTTCACGCATGCATTTTCCTTCTTTCCTTTAGCTCTGCACGTTTTTGCTAAGCTAATGCATTCAGTTGGACTGGTTGTTGCTGGGAGGGAGCACTCGGCAATCGCTAAGTGGGACATGATGGCGTGAATCTGCATTCTGCGGCTCTGCAGCTGTGTACTATTGTGGAATTCACACGGGGTAGGCGGGGTTTCATCAAAACCAAGTGTCTTATTTCAAGGTTGAAGGAATGGCTCACGTATATTTCATAAAAATGACTTCTCAATAGTGCCAATAATATTTATCATATATTTAATGTTTTATTGTAATTCTGTTCATTTTATGTTTGTTTTTGTCTGTGAAGCACTTTGTGACTTCTGTCTGTAAAAAGTGTGATATAAATAAACTTCTTTTATTGTGCCTAACGTTGCTCTGGATGGTGTAAAATAGCATGATACAAACCCTTTAAAACCATGTCTGGTAAAGTGACTTTTACATGAAACTGAGGCAAGAATACAGTATATGAACTAAATACCAACCATAAAACCCCTCCACAAATTTACTGCATGCTGGGATTTCCTATCTCAGACATCAGACGGTTACTGCTAGGATTAAAGCTGTAAAATGGGCAAACCCTCTCAGATATACTTGTTACATCACAGCTCGGATGTTGATAATAAACCATACAATAAAATTCTAAAACACTGTAAAAAAATAGAACTACAATAGAAATCCAACTGTTAATTTAACTCCAATTTTTTATAATATGTTATTAGTTCAACACTTAAAAGTGCAATATGTAAGAATGAAGTAAGAATGACAATCTGTGGCCAAATTTGGTTACGGCAAACCTTTTTATAAACAAAAAGTTACTTTCTCACTACCATTCCGTGAGTTTCATGGCTGTTGCCAGATACGGATCAGCGCCAGAAGATTCTACATGACGAGCAAAGATGAGTCAAACACAGTAAGCAAGCACTTTTGGGTGTTTTATGGTATGGAGCACTTACTACATTTATTATGATAATATGTTAGAGGAAGTTTGGTTGTGCAATGCAATGCTGTTAATTGGATCCTGGTCCAGCATGCTGGTCCCGGATGTGATGTTGGTCTAGCATGGTGGTCCCGGATGTGATGTTGGTCTAGCATGGTGGTCCAGAATCCAATTAAAAGCATTCCATGCTGAACCAGCATCCCAGCATCCATAACACAACATACGCTGGTTGTTCAGCAGGAAGTAAAACCCCACGATTGCCTCGTTATTCACTTCACACATAAATTTCACAGTAATATCGAGTTGTTAGTAATTGAAAAGTAGCATGTTAGCATTAGCCTTCTTTACCCAATATTAGAGTAAAACAAAAGGATGCTGTGGCTGCTTAGGGGTCGCTCCTGTTTGCTTTGGTTCTTTAAACAAACATGGAGCTTTTTGCCTGCTGGTGTCGAATTACAAATGCCGGTGCTGCAGCGTTAGCTCGCTGGAGACACGGCAAACTCACTTATTGTTAACAGTCTCTACGTCTTTCTTTTGTTTTTTGAAAGGAGAAAGACTGACAACCCTCTAGCCTGCTGAGAATGAAATGTTTCAATGTAGGCTTCCTTCAACATGACTGAGACATTAGACTGTTTTGTGCTTAATTCACTTTAGAATTCTTACATATTGCTCCTTTAATGTGAACAAATCTCTAGTTTTTTTCCAGGGTAATGTTTATGACCTCATCTTTTTTTAGTAAATGATAGCTACAGCTGCTAGATTAAAAGTACATTTCTAATATGTTCATTGGCTCTGTACTGTACATTATGGTCCACTTGAGTTGTACATGAAAAACATAAAATATGGACGTAATGAAGCGTGCAATAGAAAACAAATGATGTGAAAAGACTAGACTAGATACGACTTGCAAACCATCTATCAGCAGCATTAAAAAGGTCGTTGCACGTGAAGTTCGATGCTAATGACGGGTCTCACACTTTCGTTTGTTAGTCTAGAAATCAAACAGTGAAGCCTTTGCAGCAAAGCCATAAATTAGAGTGAAGGATTGGACCATCACTGCAGACTAAAGTGGTGGAAATTTATCAGGAGTGTTAGATTTATTTTCAACTGATTTATTCCTCTTCAGTAAATCTGCTTTTGCGTCATTCTTGTTTGTTTTGGGCCTTTGACCCGCTGTTCCCATCACGGAAAACTAATCAGACAGCCCAACAAAGATGTTATTATGTGTTTGTTTGGAACTTTATCAAATGTGGATGATTTAATAGAAAAAATAAATAACAATGCTGTCAAGAGTGAAACAATGAAATACAGATTTGTGTGATTTTGGGCCAACAATACTGCAAATATGCAAACAAGCAAAATATACTTTTGTCATTATAGAGTTGAGCGTATATTGAATATTTTCACTAAATAATAGCTTCTTTTTTTTTTTTTGTACCCAGATGGGTTATTAAAAGACATGCACATTTTTCACTGTGGTTGAATTAGAATGAATGAATGAATGAAAGCAACAAACATGCAGCAAAAGAAATGGGTTTTAGAATTAAATTGCATCATTTTCAATTATGCATTTCTATATAATTAGCAAAAAAATGGAATACCCCTGCAACGTTATCTTGTTGCATTAATCTAAAAGTAAAAACTGAGGAAATTGTCTTTATTTATTTCTTTTATCGAGCCTTGCTGCTATTTTCTGAAGTTTCTGACAGATGATCAATGTGATTTCATTTTTAATAGTTTTGATTTTGTTGTAGCTGTTATTTAACCCTCCCGCTGTCCTATTGGGTGACCCCACCAGGAAAGGTGACGTTTGAGCAGGGTGTGATTGTTTATCCCTTGGGGTCCACGTGGCAGGGGTGAGGTGGTGCTCAGTCCTCACCTCTGCCACGTGGACCCCAAGGGATAAACAATCACACCCTGCTCAAACGTCACCTTTCCTGGTGGGGTCACCCAATAGGACAGCGGGAGGGTTAAAAGGTTTAGCTTTAGCTTAGCATAAACAATGGAAGTGAATGGCAGGTACTAGCATGCTAGTACTTGCCATTCACTTCCATTGTTTATGCTAAGCTAAATCAGACGAACTGCTGCCAGATCAGGAGAATTACTGCACTGGTTACAAAATGCTTTTTCCCCACTTATCTAACTCTGGGAAATATGTCAACAGGCAAAATTTCAATTTTGGGTGGAGTATCCCTTTAATGTAATATTTTAACAATGATGTAGTCTTTACTCGGTAAGTCATTTTCTAACTGAAGTGATCAGTATTGAGCTGCAGCTGCTTGTTGGACCCACTGTTTGTTTTTGTTTATGCCTCAGTGACCTACATGTGTAATGGTGATGTGGGTTAGATACAATAATTTATTATTCTCAGATGCAGCAATAATTGAAATCTGTGGAGATGGCATTAGATCCTAATTCGTTGAGTCAGTTTGGTTTATTTCTGCTTTTACTAATAACTGCTGATAAAAAGGCCGTAAATGTATTAAATTATAGCAGCTGACAAGTTTGGGAAGCAGAATGGAGACGGTTTAATAATGATTGATGTCTTTATTGACATTTCAGTTACATATTTATTAGCTCCATGAATTTATTGCTCTCTAATTTCATTGGGTATATAATTCAATCTGCAGTGAGCCGTGCATGGATACATGAGAAAAATGCAAAAAGTCAACAAAAATAAACCACAAACTAGGAATTTTACGCCAGTAATGCTAGTGCTAGCATTAAGAAAAACATGAAATACTCAAATGTTTTTCTTTTTGTGTTTTAATTTTATTATGCAATTTATGTTTGACTTTATAGCCATACTATGCAAATTTTTCATATTTTTAAATCATGTTCTTGAGCCAGTATGTGCTAAAATGACCCTTTACAGGGTTAATGAAATGTCACTCAGACCCCCACCACCCTCTGTGGCCAGAATACTGCACTTGCAAATTCAGAGTGGCGGTCCGGTCCCTGTTGGACTTAGTAAAGTGGAGCTGACATGCCTGGTGCTGCAGTCTGCTTCCAGCATGTTTCCTGCATGTTTTAGATCATGATCACAGCTGATTTGTTTGATTTAGTGATGAACCGCTCCTGTAGACACTAATGAAGGCTGAGGAGACATTTCAGCAGTTAGATTAAGGTGTTAAAAAGACCAACGCACAGCGAGGAGATAAGTTTCACTTTCGCTTTCAATAACAGTCACTAGGGGGTGCTAAAAACAAGCCAAAACTGCATAGTATCACTTTAAATTTAAAGGAGATTTTTTTTTTGACAAATTTAACAATAGTGTTGTTTTTCTAAACATATGGCCAGGTCCCTTAAGGTGGAATTAACGTTTTTAGTGTCAAGAAGCCTGTTTACATCTTAAGAGTGTGTATCGCCATGGCAACATGTGTGTGGAGCGTAACCTGCTCAGGATTCAGGTGTTTGAGATAAGAGGTTTAAATTTATTACCCCTGACTGGTCTGTTTTCTAGGAAAATCCTAAAGATGATTACATCTCTCTTAAGAAATAAACAAATCTTGTTGATTTTTTCTCATTAAAAATCATCAACATTTGTTTTAGAATTTATTTTAGAACAGCTGAATTTGCCTGATGTTTCTTCACTAAAACATCCACAAAAACTCTGGTGATTAAAAGTTTTTTATTTTGAAAATGGTGAGCAGCAGCAACATAAAAGTTTTTCTTTTAATTCTGATTATTTATTCATTAAATCTATTATTTTTATAGGTTTTTACATGTTACATTAAATAAGACAAGTTTATGGTTTGTGTGAACATTAATATGACTTATTAAAGAACACTGGTCTTTATAAAGCTGAGTGGCCAGTGGGGTGGCCAGCAATTTTCTAGGGGTGGCCATGGCCACCCCTGGCCACCCCTTGGGGGCGCCACTGAATGAAGCGTGCTTCGTCTCATGCAGATCTATCTAAATGCTTATTTTCAGACAGTTGTGTTTTTTTCTGTTCATCAACTCAAAGCAACGAGTTCAGTCCTTTTGATTTATGTCTCAGGTGTTTTGCAGGACACCTGTTGAAAGTGGTCTGTGATGTCAGGTCAGACGTGTTCATGTGATAAAGATAAAGGGGGAAGCAACGCTTTTCATTTTTTCCTGTTGCTTTGCGTCAAATGTTATGATTCATGGCATCGTTTTAAATAAAAGTGTCTGTTTCAACTTTATCTCAATGTTTTTATTGCCCCGTTCCTTAATCTAATGCACTTCATAGAGATTATAATCTGCATCATGAAATAGTAAAGTAGGCTTAATTATGGGATTTTCAGACTTTTTATTTGACTTTAGCTACAACTGAATCATCATGAAGGTCCTTTAACGTATTAATCCACCTAATTTTCAAATATTCTGTAATAAATTACAACATAAAACATCACAAGTTCATCATTATAATAATCCTTGATTTGTTCATTGATTTTGTTTTAGAACATTTTTTTTAAATCTGATTGGCCACCTCAGGTGCCACCCCACTGAGTATCATTTAAATTGGCTTTACTATGTACACAAAAGGCTTCGGGTTTTAAACCCTAAAACTGAAGGGGACTGCATGTACCTTTAACACAGGCCAACAGAACATTTTTTTTTCTTTATTATTTTTTCATATTGACATAGATAGTATAGAATAACCATGCCAGTCCCACTCCACTCCAGTTGGTAGCAGTAAAGCACCAAGAAGTGGCTTGCAAGCTACCACTAAACAACTCGAAGAAGAAGAAGAAAAAGAAGAAGAGAGAAAATTGGCTGCCTATTGGAGCTGCCGTAGTGGCCGGTTGCCATCTTGGATGGGTCTCCATTCGCCCACAGTGCATTTATTTCTACTGAGGAAGGTGCTTACCCAACTAAAACACATTTTATTATGCTTTTTCACAAAATAAGACATGTGGTATGGCATGATAGTTAAAATATAAATATAATAAAATTAAATAAAAAAATTAAATAATAAAATCCCAACAGGTAGGCTGAACAAGTCCCAAGTGATCTGTTTTCAATAGTGTGCCGATTGTTGCAACCGTAGGCTGTAGAAAAATATAGAGCATAGTTGCTCACCCTGCGTTGACTTCAGTTGGGTTTGGAGAGTGAGGGACCCATCCAATATGGCGGCAACACTGTTACGCTCTCCAGCGCCCAATGGAGCGTCTACGTGTTCAAGTCTATGGTCGTGACAATGTAGAGCTCACAAATTCACTAGAATGAAAAAACTAATGATTTTATGAGGGGTGACCACAGGTGCCACCCATGCATAAACAAGTGCCCCACCTGGGCCACCCCATTTTAAAAGGCCTGGACACGCCTCTGAGTTAGGACTATCTGTGATATAAAGATGTGCCAGAATTACCTAAATTATGTGAGATGTGAGTCTAAAGTTTGACGACCGCTGAGTTGAGTAGCATAAGGAGAAACCTACTTTTGCAACAATCTGGGTTTGTAGGCATGGACAGTT
The DNA here is from genome assembly GCA_006937985.1 of Aphyosemion australe. Lineage (NCBI taxonomy): Eukaryota > Metazoa > Chordata > Actinopteri > Cyprinodontiformes > Nothobranchiidae > Aphyosemion > Aphyosemion australe. The sequence goes on from SSNS01000041.1 coordinate 2,585,640, forward strand.
ATGAAACTTGGCTAATTTGTTGCTAAAACACACACACACACACACACACACGCACGCATGCACGCACACACACACACACGCACACCCCTCACCACAAACAGTGTCAGTGTGAAGCTAGTTGTGCCTCTGGGCCCTTTGAGAACCGTCCTTCATTTCTGCAGCTTTGTGGGATGAATGCTGCAAGATGTTTTGAAGAGGAAGATGCTCCATTTTTTGGCATCGTCACAAGTTTTCCTCTCAGTAAACAAAAATGATGTTTTGTCCACATCTCCCTATTTTGAGGTATGGCAGCCTCACTTTCCTGTCAGCACAGATCCAGACTCTGCACTTCTCTCCTCCTGAGTGCAGCTTAAGAGCTGCTTTTCTTTGACAATTACAGTGAAAATCAGTGAGGCAGTTAATGGCACGCTCCAAGTCAGCCCGCCATAAATATTACATGAATTCATGATCCAATTTTTCTGAACTTTTTGTGGTATTTTTGAATAATAATCATGATGTGATCTCAATTCATCTGTGTGAAACCGACACTTTGAAACCCCCACAAGAAATCTGTATCTTCTCATGCCCTGCTCCAGCTGCTCAAATTAAAATGATTATTGTTTTAAAGATGGGGTTCACTCATTTAATCAATACATATGCAGTCTCTAGTAGGAATGGATGCCTTGTAAGTTGTCGCCGGGGTGGGGCAGCAGCTGGAGGAGATGGTGTATGGTGCATTTAATACGTGTTGCTTTAAGTTTATATATATAAATACTGTTTATATATATATATATATATATATATATATATATATATATATATAGGCAATTTGTGAGCTATTTCAAAATAAAATGTGCTGAATTGAATATTTGCAAAATACAACATTAGATTAACAGGTAAAGCTAAATATTTAGAACATTTTCTCTCTTAATGGTACAGATCTGTAGCTGTAATAATAAAACCTGAAAGGGTTGCTCGTGAACTTGCAGACGTCATTCCCCTACAATAATGGGAAATATTCCTTTTTAGGGCAGTTTGCTTGATGCATTTTCTCTACAACTCATTTTTTTCAGTTTTGAGTTTTGTTTCCATCCAATAAAAAGCAAAAACAATCTAATAGGAAGATGCAGGATAACATCTGACATCCCATAAGGTGCACGCCACCGTCTGCTGTTTCCTGGAAGCTCATCTGCTCCACACGGCTAATGTTTTGGTTCATTGTCAGTGTTATAGTTTACACACACACACACACACACACACACACACACACACACACACACACACACACACACACACACACACACACACACACACACACACACACACACACACTTTCACCTCTTCTATGCCACGCCACAGCTGTTTTACAACAAAAAGCTTTGAAGCACTGCTGTAAGTCATAGTGTAAAAATCTGCAGAACATGCAGAGAACAGAAATGCTGCAGTTTGCAATAGCTGCAAAAATAAAAGCCCACCATGGTTTAATGTGTTAAATGAACATTGTAATTCACCTAAACTGCCAACATTACAGAAATATGGACAGAATACTGCAATAATAACAACATATGTGGTTACAAATGAATAAACTATTGCTACTTTGATAATGACAGGTAAAATCAAAGATCAGAACAAGTGCTTTCAGTTAATTCAAATGTCAAAATGGGTTTAAATGTCAGTGCTTCTTGTTGACATTTAAATGTTTTACCTGATTTTGCTTTGTAAGATTTCACTGGTGAATTTGGTGGTTGTTACAGCACATGGTGTCTCTGGGAGACCAAGGTTACTGTCTGTCACAGTACCGTTCAGATGCCAAAACTCTGGTTTTAGGTTAGAGTTGGTGTAAACACCAGCCCAGATAAATGCTAAAGTTTGGTGGACGTGTCAGGTTTCAGCCAAGAGGGAGTTGCTCGTCTTTATTTTCTGTCCTCCTACTAAGAATGGTTCAATCAAACCAAAGACATCTACCTAAATGGCCAGATGTGACACATCTGCAGTTCTGTGTGCAAGCTCCTGCAGAGCCTTTGCCTGTTGCTTGTTATCTGAAAGGTATTTTAATCTAACAAATTTTAGAAATTCAACAGTTTAAGCTGCAGCGCTGAGCTGGAGCAGCTTTTTTGTATGATTGCTGTAATCAAAAAGTAAATTTTCACAACTTTAGCTTAAAGTTAAAAATGGCAAAGAAGTGATGATTGCAGCAGCTTCCATCTACCGATGGTGTGTTTTTCCAAAACCACAGCACACTATAAGGGTGGTTTTTAGCTATTTGATGTCATGTTGTGAGAAAATTGTCTGTATGACGACTTGATTGGCACACAAATCTGACTGAACACAATAACAGAATTGTAGGCTTAAGGAAAACTTTATTTCTTTAAAAATTGCTACCAAAGGCCAGAATTTTTGTAAGATTTTAAAATTGCCTTGATCACTAGATCTCCTGGTTTTATTGCCTTTTTTTTCAAATTTTTTTTGCAATACAAGTAAACCTGACTACAAAACTCTGCCTGTCATGTCTACAAAGACCTATAGGCTTAAAGGTTTCAGTTCAACAACCCGTTCGTAAAAGGAATATATTTGAAGGCAACATCTCTACTGCCTCTATTAACACTCAAGACATGGAAAAAAAACTGTTTTCTATCAGTGTTTAGTTTTATGTGCATAAAACAAGCTGTTTCAAAAAGTTCCCTATTGTGATGTCACAATTGGAAAAATTAGAATAGAACCACCGCTTCACGTGCAAGAGAGAGCTGCTGCTGCTGAGGGAGCAGTGGCTCTACTCCCATATCCGGATATCAGAGCTTCTCAGCTTATAGCAGCCTGAGCGGGGTATGAGTGGGCGTGGCCAGCTCCAGCTTGTTTTCTTAAAGTGACAGAGCTCTGAAACGGCTCATTCTGGAAGGTACTGAAACTGTCAGGAATAAAACTGCTGAAATGGCGTCATGTGTGAAGGATTTTGTGCAAAGAACGTCATAAAAAGGTTTTGTACCAACCATAGAACTAATAATATTTCTCCTTTAAGAAACGAGTAAACATTTGCAGATTTTTCAGAAGAATTCCTGCATCACCAGTGGCAACGTATCAATCAGATAATTCTGCATCCATTAAAAGGATTCAGTAATGACTAATTTAAGCATTAATGAGACAAATCACAGCCTCTGCACAAACATCAGAAAGGAGCGTCCACATTCTTTTGAACAACAAGCTCAAAAGTCAGAGTTGATGAAGGTATGGATCTACACACACACCAGATATGAACTAGTTATGAATGCATATAATCAGAAAAAATGAGGGTGATAAGATAAAAACATAACATGATTCAGTTTCAGAACGTTTGCACTGAAATAAAAATCCAATTTAATGCAAATAAATGCAATTTGTTTTGTTTCTGCATCAACAATATCATTGATTCAGTGTTTTTCCACACAGGAAAAGCACCTTTATCTGTTTGAAATGGACTCAGGATATTGACAGTTGATGTTCTGTGTTTTTGTGGTGATGGTGGTCAATTTTTATTAGACCCCGACACCAGTGGAGTCTAATGTTTTATGTATGAAGTAATGCTCCTGAATTGATTCTGCTTCTTTAACCTTTTCTGTGAGCGAGGCGGTGCAACGGATTTATTACCCGACTCAGAGTCAATAAGCATCAACCAGACAGAGGCAGAGATACAGACATGTTTCTTGGAGACGCATCACCATTGATTTTATATTTTGTTACAAGTCTGCTGTTTTAAAAGTAAATTCTTTTACAGAATAAAAAAGCTAGAAAGTAGAATTTCAAATGGAACTTTTGTAGCTCTTCAAACATTCATGGGTTAAAAAAGCACCTTTTGGGGTGAAAGGAATTATTATTAATATCTTCTGAGACACCTGAGCTCTTTTAATATCTGTCAATAGATGCTGAGGATGTTTTATGAGTTTGTGGTGGCTGGAGCAGCAGACTGAGGGGTGAGGACACCAACAGGCCAAATAAACCGATCCACCAGACCTCTGCTCTCTGACAGGAGGATGCTGCTCAAATTAAAATTAGACAATAACTTTCTGGTCACTTCAGAAACTTATTTAGTAAAATCTGAACCCTTTAGGATTACCATGAGCTGAAGGACTGAGAGCCTTCACCAGCTTATTTAGTAAAAGACTCATTCCACCATGATGCACCACTAAATGCCACAGAAAATCTTTCCTGCCTGGTACAGATTAGAATTTTCACAATTTCCTAAAAAAATACATTCTTTAATTGTTGAATTTTCTAATTTTTTTCTATTATTTTTTTAATTTTATTGCATTTGTGCCTTAGTGTGTATTTTATCCTCGTATATTGAGCACCAGAAGCAATGCAAACTCCTAAAGTGTTGTTTATTTATTTATTTATTTATGGATGCTTCAACATGCAGAATAAAATAACATTAAGCATGATTTTCATTTGTTTTAGCAGCCATTAAAGAGTACAAGCCCTTTATTACTTTCATAGAGGTTTCTAATTTGGCACATTTACAGGATCTAAACCCAACAGGAAGTCAGTCATTTAAAACTATTTTGACCTTTTATAGTTTTTGTATTTTAACTCTTTAACTTGTACACCAAGACAAAAGCAATGAAAATACACATTTTATTCACTGGATGCTTATTGGAGAGTCTGTATAACGTTACGTCTTCTCTGACTGAATCTAGGAGATTTGAGGGGAAAATAATAAAGTAAAATAAAATAAAATAAAATAAGGTCTGTTATAATGGAAATAAGGTGCCAAATAATAGATTTAAAGGGTTTATTAAACAAAAAGCATCTACTATGTACATATACAAACTAACACTCTAAACAGGCCCACAGCTCCTTTGGCGCAACCAAAACAACTCTAAATTCACTAAATGACTACAACTAAAACCAACAGGACAAGAGATACCAGTAAGAGTTCTTAGCAAGGCAAAGGTTATTGTGAGCAGAAACCACAACATCAGGGAGAACAACAGACTAGCTCTGTGTCTCCTTGAATGTCTGAAAAGGCCAGTCTTAATATACTCAGGTGATGATGGCTGATTGAGTTCAGCTGCTGCTGCTTCACAGTGTTCCTCTCTCTGATGTGCTGCAGGCCGACAGGAGCTGTCCAAGGTGCTGAAAGCTCTGACCAGGAACACTCAGGAATTCAGTACTTTCCCAGGATTTAGGCAAATACAAAAAGACATCACACATGATCCAGCAGAAGAAATAGAGTCTTTTCCAACTAGTGCAAATTTAAAATTACCCTTTTATATTTTACTCACATTATCTGCACACTCTCATTTGCTTTTTTCCCTTGCATTTGAAAACAAATGAGTTAAGTTCCATCCATCCATGGGGTTGAGTCGCGGGGGCAGCAGCCTAAGCAGAGAGGCCCAGCCACTTCCGCCAGCTCCTCCGGGGGAATCCCAAGGCGTTCCCAGGCCAGCCGAGAGATAAGTTAGATAGTTTATTTATTTATCACAGAAAAACAAAATCACAAAGTGCTTCACAAAGCTCAACAAAACAAATCATAAAATCATAAAGTCATAAAATGACCACAAAGTGAAAATAAGAAAATATCATAAAACAAACGAAAGATAATTAAAATCTGAAAGAGTCACAATACAGATGAAGAAAACAAATTTAAGTAAAGGCAGTTATGAATAAAAGAGTCTTAAGCTGCTTTTAAAAGGCGTCCAGACTGACAAAACAACGTAAAAACAACCAGTTCAGTTTGCTCAATAAAACCAGATCATTAAAGTTGAGAAACCAGATATTTTTGTCTTAAAACTCTTTGTGAGGCTAAGATGAAAGAATCCGAGTTAAAAAGAACACAAAATGTTGTTTTTTTACACTCTAAAAAAATAAAATGTTGACCCCAGTGAGTCGTAGCGGATGGCTGCTCATACTGAGCCAGGATCCTCTGGAGGTTTCTTCCTGTTAAAAGGGAGTTTTCCTTCCCACTGTCGCTACATGCTTGCTTAGTATGAGGATTGTATCAACACACAGTCAGTGTCTTGATGCAATCTGCTGGGTTCCTTATATAGGAAACTTTTTTACTGATTGGCTTAATGAACTGAACTGTATTGGAATGTTTACTTTGTGAAGAGCCTTGAGACGACTCTTGTCGTGATTTGGCGCTATAGAAATAAACTGAATTGAATTGAACTTTACTTAACCAAGTTATGTCAACTGGTTCCACTAAACCTGTTGCTTAAAGCGGCTGTCCGGAGTTTTCCCCACTCAGGAATTATGTATGATTTTTCAGAAATCCATAAAAGTGATTGTCTTATCATGTAGTGTGATATAATGTAAGCAATACGTCTTTTTTTTTTTTGCTAAGCCCGCCCCCTGCACCGTAGAGCTCCGTGCAATAGGAAACTGAGCACCGGTCAGAACTATCCAATAGCGTTAGACTACCTCTTACGTGTTCCAGAGTTAAGGAAGTACCTCAGCTGATGCAGAGTTGATGAACTTTTCACGGACAAGTAAGTCTTTAAAATATAATGAAAACTCAACATGACATGAGAATAATACTTGTAAAACATTGTGTTTTAGCTCTGTTTGTCGGCTACAGAAGCACATTCATAAACAAGAAACGTTCAGTCGCCATCTTAAGAAACCGAATCGACCGACTCTTGGTGTGATATGCTTGTCAGCCACTAGATGGTGCCATCAGATAAAAGAAATACTTCGGACAGCCGCTTTATATACATTTACTTTACACATAACAACATATAACAATGTATATCATTCTTTACATTTAAGCAACTAGGTTTAGTGGAACCAGCTGACATAACTTGGTTAAGTAAACTCAACATTTCATTTCTTACAGTGTATCTCTTTTCATTTCAGTTGTGTACGCAGAGCTGCACATAAGCACTGGAAAAAACAGACAAAAGCACTCAATCAATCGTCAAACCGTATTATTACGCTACAGACGAAGAGTTTAATATAATAGCCTCTGAAGGATTTGTAGTGACATTAGTTGAACGTTTAAATGATAGAAAGACTTAAAGAGCTATTTGTGTTTTTTCTGGGTGGATTTAATTGTGGGTAAATGGTGAAAATACATCGATTCTCTGTGGTGTGATTACAAGCTGTCAACAGGTCAATTATAGCTTGTCTCAAAATCACCGCTTAGTGGAGTCCTGTCAGATAGCTTCCTATAGTTCTCCTAATGACAGGAACGTAAAGCTAAACAATCACAGGAACCAATGTTCTGACATTCACTCTGCTTTCCCTAATGTCTTTGTAAGGCTTCACCTTATACCAGCATGCCTCTATAGTGACTGGATTGATCGGTGTCACATATTTTAAATGACGAAAACACAGTTTTTCCTTCTTTTTATTCATTTTTTCATACTAAAAAGCCTCTTAAGAACCCATGAATGGACACAATGATGAGTCTGCACAGACAAGCAGCTGATTTGATGATGACTTAAAAGTCGCTTCTTCGTATCTCTATAATTAGAAGTGAAGTACCTGATGGTCCACATTTATAAAACCAATCCATTATTCCTGAGGCCCTGATGCAGTTTAGATTGGATAAAATTTAATCTCATGTGAATTTGTGAATAATTGAGATAAAAACTAACTGCTGATGAATGTGTTTGTCATCAGGGTTCAATAATGTTTACTGCATTTCTGCTCATCCGTTAAACGTAAATGAACACTTAAACCTTTAAAAAATAAAAAATAAAATAACAACCAGAATGAAAAAGACATTTTTTTAAACTGTACAAATAATAGTCTAATGTTAAAATAACAACTATAGCTTCAGTTTGTGTATATAAAACATAAAATAATCAAAATTGACTCTTGCCACCTGTAGATGCTTCATCAGAAGGCAAAATACATGTATAGGACTGGATATGGCAGGTGTTTGATGAAGGTATTAATACTCCGTCAGGATAATTTAAGGACAGACGTGGTTTGATGAGAATTTGTGACATTATTTTAATGTTAATGGATACAGCATAGAAAATAATCCAGTTTGAAAGCCTTTTAGATCCTTTTATACAGCAAATCAGAACATCAACAGGATATTTAACCCATCAGGATGAGTTTAGTAAAAAACCATGGTCTAAAATAAATGACTCTTAGAGGCTAAATAACGAGATATGCATCCAAACACTCAACTATGTTTTCAATAGATTTAGAAAAAAAAAAGGAATTATAAACATTTAGTAAAAGAGGAAAGCTTTCAGATGCTTTTGCTTTGTTTTGGGTGTAGTTACACACTCCCGCCAGAAGGGGGTGCTCCGGTACCCTCACCACCCGAACAGAAAAGGCTTTTTAAAAAAACAACCATCTCGTTTTTTGGCTTGTTTTAAAAGAAACGCACAATTCAAGAATATTCACGCGCATCTTGGTGAGAATCGGTCACATTTTCACGCATTCTGTTAGGTTTATTCTTATCCTGTCATCAAAAGTTGCTTTGTTGTATGAGGAGGAGATTGCAGCCACTTTAGATCACGAAACCATTAAAAACAACACTTGAAGCAAAGGTGGGGGAGCAGGATATTTTCTCTCCTCCTCTCCCTCCTCCTCCTCCGTGTCCTCCTCTCTAAACCGGAATGCATGAACCAACTTTTACCTCCATCCATCCATCATTCGCTCCACCTCCTCCGTTTGTCTCCTCGTCTCCAACCATGACAGCACAGGGGCGCGTTTTAGGAAGACCTGCAGCATCAAGGTGAGGATCTATTCTTTCTGACTTGCTTTTATTATGAACGCAGACCTTAGAAATGTGCTTTAGATTTAAAAATACAACTAAAGCTATAATTCAAAAAGCATCATCATTTCCTGGCAAATTATATCCGCATTAAAACAAGAATATTTGAATTTGATTCATTTTTTAAAGTTTTATTTTATATAAATTCTTAATTCACAATTTTAATCAAGCAGCATCAAATTTGCTTGACTTGAACAAAAACAATTAACCTTTCAGTGAAAGCCATCAGCATGCATCATTGCTGTGTTTGGAAGGGCAATTATCCTGAACCCCAGCGGCAGATGAGATGATCTGAACCCCATTATATTCTCCAGTCTAAAGGGGGTCTGCCACTTCATTTATGTGAACAGCTTCAGTCTTCACCATCATGCGTGATCAGTGAGTCTTTGACATTAAATGGATGAAACGGATTTGCTTTTTTCTATAATTTCAAACATTATTTTACCATAAATGTGTTTTTCCTGCTGTTTCCCCCCAGAGATATCTGCTTCACGGATCAAGAAGCTAAAGAAAAACAAATTAACATAAAGACGGACAGAAATTTATTTATTTTTTGGGTGATTATTAAATGCTTTATTTTATTGTTAATTGCAGAGCTCAACTGAAGCAATAACCAGGGTATTTTGCATTTTCCACTGATGACATGTCTAATAAATGCTATTTTAATTTAATTAAAAGCTAAATAAAAAAACCTCCACGGGGCGTTTAGAGGTGTGCAGAATGAAGGTACAGCATTTCCTTTAAAAGTAAAATTTAATAAAAAAATAATCAAATATTTATTTTGATGGCACCTGGGTTTATATTTACATCTACCAGCCACTAGAGGGCACCATTGCTGGTTTCCAAATACGGTAAACAGTCTGCTTGGCACGTGAGGCTGGCACTGTGGAAAATGGTGGACTCGGCAAGTCAAGCAGCTGCTTCTGAGCCCTGAAGATGTCGTTATCCTTCTCAGAAGAGGAGCGACCAGAAAAGATCTCAAACCAGAGTGAGTTTAGGTGAAGCCTACAACAGATGGACCCAAATAAAACATTTTCACGTCATCAAAACACACATGGAAAGGGCAAATTTTCTCATGGATAGGTAAGCTGTTGTTGCAATTACAACCTCCACACACTAGATGTCGCTTTGGTGTTCATATTCCATATTCAACCTTTAAAGCAGAAATCTGAAGTTTTTTTCTCAGAGGACACCGCCTAGAGGCGGGAAAATGTATTGTTCCTTTAAAGCAGCAATCCGGAGTTTCCCCCTTTCAGGAATTATGTATGATTTTTCAGAAATCCGTAAAAGTGATTGTCTTTTGCTAAGCCCGCCCCCTGCCCCGTACAGCTCTGTGCAATATGAAACCGACCACTGGTCAGAACTAACCAATAGTGTTAGACTACCGCTTACAGGCTTCAAATTTAAGGAAGCACCTCGGCTGATGCAGTGTTGATGAACTTTTCACGGACAAGCAAGACTTTAAAATATAAATATATGAAAACACAACATGACATGAATGACATGAGAATAATAATTGTAAAACAACGAGTTTTAGCTCTGTTTGTCGGCTACAGAAGCACATTCATAAACAAGAAACGTGCAGTCGCCATCTTAAAAAACTGAATCGACCGACTCTTGGTGTGATATGCTTGTCAGCCACTAGATGGTGTCATCAGATAAAACAAATGCTCCGGATAGCCGCTTTAAGCTCCTCTCCCTGCTTGAAAGTAACGCCTTTCATTTGTGAACGCACACTTCTACAATTACATTATTTTTTCTCACATTATGGTATTTATTTTTTTTTTCCACCGTTGAAAAGCAGGTCTAAGGTAAATGTTTTGATGATCTTTGAGGTGCTTTTTGGCAAGCTTGGTCCGTGGGCTTTTCTTCACTTAGAATCAGGCAGTCATGGAATCTGTATTTTTTGTAGCTGCTCCCTGATTCGCGGTGTCTTTGCAGCTTTGAAAACAGCACGAAAATGCCGCTCAGCCCAGGTACCCCCACAAGCGCGCGTGTGCATGCTCTGTGATTGACTGAGCTGAGCAACTGCATGGGACTCTATGGGACGGGGGCCGCCTTAGCAAAAATAAAAATGACATTTTGCCTACATTATATAACTGAATAGATTATCACTTTTACGGATTTCTAAAAAATCATACATAATTTATGAAAAAGTAGAAACTCTGGGATTTTGCTTTAAAGCTGCTTTAGCAAATTTACAGAACAAGCTAGGTTTTGAACGCAAACACGGTCACGGAACACTCACCCCTTCCCCCTGTTTTTCTTTTTGGGACTCTGGTAGTTTGTCCTAAAGTTGAAGTGGTAGCAGCCGGCTGTTTCTCCTTCTCTGATATTAATGAGCAGAAAACCTCTCACACCAGTGCTGTTCTGTTGCTAAATATGTGAGTGTGTTATGAGTGGAGGATGCAGGGAAGTGCGGCGGTTCGGCGAGACCAACAACCGGATGGTCCAATGGTCGCTTTTGGTCTGAAACGTGTTATTGGTGGAGGTTTTTAGACAAATGCGAGAGAACTGCTTTATTAACTTTTTTTTTCTTTAATCTCCACAATATATTCATAGCTATACTATGTTAGAACGTTGTTAAGAGGCATAAAAAAATGCTAATTTGTTTTCCAGATTTGCCATTGTAGCTTTAATAGAGAATTTAAACGCTGTTAGTGATAGCGGTGTGTTTCTTCTTCCTTCTATCTTTGAACTGCAGGTCCCTGGAGCTGATCAAACCTCTACAACACAGGATGTGTTGACATATCCAATCATCCATTCAGCTTTTTTTCCACCACAATGGAGCTCTCTTTTCACATTTCCACCTTTTCCTCCCTGCTCTTCAACAACAGCATACCCCTAAACTCCTCAACAAACAACAGTATTGAGCAGTTTACTGAACTCAACCTGTTTGATATCCTTGGCCCAAAACGATGTCCGTTTTTCTTCCCCGTGACCACAATTTATCTTCTCATCTTCCTCACTGGCTTGTCTGGAAACCTGCTGACGTGTGCAGTGATAGCCAAACACAAGAAGATGAGAAACCCCACTAACCTTTACCTCGTGAGCCTGGCCGTGTCGGACCTCCTCGTGCTCATGTTTGGGATGCCCTTAGAGCTCTACGACCTGTGGGAGAACTACCCCTTCCCTTTTGGCGAGGGCGGCTGCTACTTCAAGACCTTCCTGTTTGAGACGGTCTGCTTCGCCTCCATCCTCAATGTCACCGCGCTGAGCATTGAGAGGTACATCGCTGTGGTGCATCCCCTCAAAACGCGATACCTGTCCACCAACCAGCATGCCAAACGCGTCATCACGGTGGTGTGGGTGGTGTCGATGATCTGTGCGATCCCCAACACCTCCCTGCACGGTATCTTCTACTTGCCAGAGAAACTGGAGGAGTCAGCCACATGTACTGTGATCAAGCCCCTGTGGATCTATAACTTAGTGATGCAAATCACAACCGTGTGTTTCTACTTTGTGCCCATGATGATTATCAGCATGCTGTACTTGGTGATGGGCATCCATCTGGGCAGGGAGAGACGACATGCCAGGAGGAGCCTGGGGAAGAGCTGCAGCAACGCCAGAAGAAAGATCAACGCTGAGAACGGGCGCAGGAGACAGGTCATCAAGATGCTCTGTGAGTAGATCAACAAGGAGGATTATCAGGTTTTCTACTCATTCTGATCTCACACAATCATCCAACTCCAGAGTGAGATATTCCTTTCTTAAAATCCTCACTGCTAACTTGGGAGTTAAAGGTGAGATATGTAAAAATGAAGTAAAAATGACATCCTGTTGTCAGATTTGGTTACTGCAGGCCAAAAGAGTCACTGTCTAACTACCGTTCTGTAGGTTTCATGGCTGTTGCTAGCTACGGCTCAGCACCAGAAGATTCTAGATGACGAGCAAAGACGAGACATCCACAGTACGATGATAAGTAGATTAAAACATTTCACTGACTGATCCAGATGTTGGTCAATGAAACGGTAGCGTGGCATTTTTTTGAGCCGACTATTTGCTTCTAATTCATCGTTAGCATTATTAGCTCAAGGTTAGCGCAGCACTAGCTCAACGTTAGCAGGGCTGCCAACTCTCACGCGTTGAGTGTGAGACACACACATCTGACCCTCTTCACACGCTCTCATGCCACACCTCCCCCCGCTCTCATGGACAGCATGGGGGAGGAGCAATGCCCCCCCTCCACGCATGTGAAAATTCAAAAGTTGGCAGCCCTGGCTAGCTCAACATTAGCCTCTAGCCTTCTTTACCCGATATTAGAGTAAAACAAAAAGATGCTGTGGCTCCTTAGGGGTTAAAAAGTAACTTCTTGGTCGCTCCTGTTAACTGGCTTAAAATCTTTACAAAACTCTGCAGCGGTTTGCTGGCTGGTGTCAAATTACAAATGCCAGCACTGCAGCGCTGACTCAGCAACTAGATTGTAAACAAAGACTCTGTCCTTCGGCCATTTTGAAAGGAGAAACCCTGACAACCCGCCAGCCGGCTGAGAAGGAAATCGGTTTCAGTATAACCTTCCTTCTAACAAGATTGAGACATTAATCTGTTTTGTGATTATTTCACTATAAAATTCTCACATATTGTACCTTTAAGGAGCATCATTCCAGAACCTCTTATCAACTATTTATTTATTGTTCAGTAAAAGAGAACACAAGAACTGATACAGCCATCCACAAGAAGTCAATCTAAAAGCCAATTTTCGGAGCATGTTTTTTTCCTCTATGTCACTGATTTCCAATATCACTAACACAAGTAGGGAGCAGCGTTGTGAGTTTACAGCACATATTCGTGCTCGTGTCAGAGCTTTTCTCATAAGTGAAAAAGGGTCTGGTAAAAAGAAGCTTTTATTTCACAACCTGTTACTTTATTGGTTATGTTTCTAAATAAAAGTGCAACAGAAAAAAATTAAACAATACAGTTTTCTCCACATTTTAAGGTTATATTCTATTATTCAATGAATTTTTGGCTTGCAAAGGTGACTTTTTGAGAATTTGTAAAACACTAAATATAAAAACTACATAAAAATGCATTTTCACAAGACTTTAAGATGCTTTAGTGAAATAATATATAAAATATGAAATATTTCAAGCTCAAAATATGCATAAAAACAATAAGATCATTAAAGTAGATGCAGTTCAAGTGTTTGGTGCAACAGTAACAATAATATAACTGATTTTGTGACGCTACAAAAAAATATTTTATTCTTCATCCTCGCATTTTATATATTTCAGGCCTTTTTGCCCCAAGTTTCATCTCCATTTTCTAGGTTACAGTAACGCTAACTTCCTCTTTCCACAGTACTTTCTGTCTCCTAAGTGTTCTTTTGTTTTAGTTTGGCTGAAACAAACAAAACACACAAAGAAACACAAAAACAGTCACATTAATCAAGAAAAGATGACAGCTTCATCCATTTCTGTCCATTTCCTCCAAACACAGATTTTTTTTCTAGCCATAAAAATATTTATCTTCTGTCTGGGAACAGGAAAAAAATCTTTGAGCATACAGAAATGTGCAAAGATGGAAAGAGGCAAAAATGGTAATATTTGAGGGGAAGAAGTGATTTATAAAGGTGCATTTTAAAAGAGATGGAGGAACTAACCATTCACGCTGTGGCGGGGAACATGTTAAAAAAGGACTGATCACAAGAAATGCTCCAGCTCAGTAGGTGGCAATCAGTCAAAAGCTCGTCTCCTGAAGGATTTCTAACTATTCCAATTATTAAAACGATCAAGCTAAACGCTGCTATTTCAGCTCAGACTTAAATAAAAAACCACGAGCACTAGAAATGATCACTAACCTAAAATATAGACATGGTATAGACACGTGTAAAGATTACACAACACAAAGAAATCAAAGCATTTCTTCTTTCTTCCTGGTTGTCATGGTGATGAGAACACCTGCAGGTCCTGGTAATTGCACCACTCCCTAATGTGAAAAGGTCACATATTTTATATGTGATTCATTCATATGGGGGCAAAACTAAATTAGAGCTACAGCTTTTTTTTTTAAAGGCCAAGTTAACGGAGAAGCCATTTTTTTGTGTTATTTTTGAAATAAGATCGATCACTCTGAGTTTCACATGCAAGCTAAATGTGAAAATAGTCTTCTACCCCCATCCTTCCTTTCACCTATCAACGTTTACAGCCCAAAACTTAAAGCCATACCTTGCAACATTTTCATATTTTTAAATCATGTTCTTGAGCCAGTTTATGCTAAAATGACCCTTTACAGGGTTAATGAAATGTCACTCAGACCTCCACCGCCCTCTGTGGCCAGAATACCGCACTTGCAACTTCAGAGTGGCGGTCCAGACCCTGCTGGACTTAGAAAAAGGAGCTGACATGCCTGGTGCTGCAGTCTGCTTCCAGCATGTTTCCTGCATGTTTTAAATCATGAACACAGCTGATTTGTTTGATTTAGTGATGCAATGAAACATTCAATCTAAAATATCGTGTTTGTATTTATTGCACCTTGTGTTTTATTTCTACTTTGGAACAACATAGTTGAAAATACGTAGATCATAATTTCTAAGCAGCAACCCAAAGGAACCAACTTGATCAAGACCAGAGATTGAAAAGACCCGCCTGGTATTAGCAACACATTAGAAGTAATCAAGGTTAAGTGTATGGTACTCTAGCAGAAGCCGGGCTCATTTTTGTATTTGCAGACCTTTAAGAGCTGAGGGAATATGTAATCAGTGAAAGGGTTTTCAGATGTTTAAAGAACGCTGGTGTGTTTAATCAGCTTCTTGAAAAAACAGAAAGAGGTCTGAAGTTTTGCATCAAAATCCTTTGAGAGATTTGTTTATTTTTGTTGTAGCTTTTTAATTAAATCCATACTAGGCAACATTTTCATATTTTTAAATCATTTTCTTGAGCCAGTTTGTGCTAAAATGACCCTTTAAAGGGTTAATGAAATGTCACTCAGACCCCCACCGCCTTCTGTGGCTAGAATACCGCACTTGCAACTTCAGAGTGGCGGTCCGGTCCCTGTTGGACTTAGTAAAGTGGAGCTGACATGCCTGGTGCTGCAGTCTGCTTCCAGCATGTTTCCTGCATGTTTTAGATAATGAACATAGCTGATTAGTTTGATTTAGTGATGAACCGCTCCTGTAGACACTAATGAAGGCTGAGGAGACATTTCAGCAGTTAGATTAAGGTGTTAAAAAGACAAACGCACAGCGAGGAGATAAGTTTCACTTTTGGTTTCACTAACGGACACTAGGGGGTGCTAAAAGCAAGCCAAAACTGCCAAGTGTGCCTTTAAACAGAGAAGATTTTAGTTGAATCAAAACACGCAGAACATGACAGATTAAATCTGATAAAATATCTTTATATAGACAGATTAATTTATAGAGCAGAGAAAAACCTTCAAAATAAGAGAACTGCAGCAGAAATACAAGTTAAAATGTAGTTTTGTCACAAAACCTCTCATTTAAAAAGAATAAAATAAAATAAAACATTATTATTGATAAAACTGAGAAATCAGTTGTTAAATGTCTGCTTGGTATATCTGTACAACCTGCATCTCCACAAAGTGTCTGATGCCATATGTCCTCTATGCTAAGAGCCAAATTTAGACAACACCTGCTCCACCTCCAGCAGTAGGAGGATTGTGCTCAGAGAGCCAGGAAAGTAATC
Source organism: Aphyosemion australe (assembly GCA_006937985.1). Taxonomy (NCBI): domain Eukaryota; kingdom Metazoa; phylum Chordata; class Actinopteri; order Cyprinodontiformes; family Nothobranchiidae; genus Aphyosemion; species Aphyosemion australe. Next base: position 2,601,969 of record SSNS01000041.1, read on the forward strand.
TGAGAGCATTCAGAGGAGGAAACATTTCTCAGATTTGTATTTGATGTTTTTCCAGTTAACCTATTAACACCCGTCTTGTTTGATTTTATAATTCAGTCTGAATAAATGAATGAGTCCTTTCTCCATGGTGGCCAAGGTCAAATAAGAGCTCATTAAAAGCTGTAATTCAGGATTGAAGATGGCTAAATTTCCATTTTTGTAGTAATTTGCTTTAAAGACGTCATGGATCAATCTGAGTGAGTGCTAATTTATGCAGGTGTGCAGTTTATTGTTTTGGTTTTAGATGGAGGATCCAAATAGCAGCTGTTTTTATGAGCCTGAACACGTCTATAGCTTGTTGATCGTTCCTTAAAGGGTTATTCCACCCAAAATGTTATTTTATATTTTATTTTTTATGCTGGTTCACTAACAACGTGTGCATCTGTTTATTGTCAGCAGGTGTCTTTGGGGATGCCTTGCACCTTTCAGCGGAGGCTTACAGCTGTGCTTTGTCATAAAGTAGTCCCAAGTCTAAAATGGCGCCTGTGATTCCTTTATGTTACTAATTATTTTCACTTGCAGTCAGTCTGATTATTTAGGTCACCAAGCAGAATTGGGATCACTACTGAGTGATTTTAAGGACTTTTTTATTGATGACCAGCTCCGGTGGCCTAGTGGTAGAGTGTCCGCCCCGGGACTGGGACGTCAGAGATCGATTCCCGGTCGGGTCATACCAAAGACTTTGAAAAAATGGGACCCAATGCCTCCTCGCTTGACACTCAGCACTAAGGGGTTGGATTGGGGGGTTAAACCACCAAATAGTTCCCGAGCACAGACACAGCAGCTCACTGCTCCCCACCATGGGGGATGGGTGAAATGCGGAGATGTAATTTCACCAGTGTGTGATGAATACTTGGGACTTTAGCTTTAACAAGTTGGATCCATTCACTTACTGTGTTTTATGCTAAGCTAAAGCTAAAGGAATACAGCCGGGTCAGGAGAATGACTGGGCTGGTTAAAAATGTTCCCCACCCCCACTTATCTGACTCTGGGAAATATATCAACAGACAAAATTTCAATTTTGGGTGGAATATCCCTTTAAGGATTACTCTGATCCTGCTCTTTCCGTTTTCACCCTCCAGCGATCGTGGTGGCCGTGTTCGGAGTCTGCTGGGCGCCCTTCCACATCGAGCGGCTCCTGTGGAGTTCAGTCAGCCAGTGGACTGACGTGATGCACAACATTTACCAGTACGTCCACATCCTGTCAGGCATCTTCTTCTACCTCAGCTCTGCAGTCAACCCCATCATCTACAGCCTGCTGTCCACCAGGTTCAGGGAGTGTTTCCGGGAACTCGTCTGCTCCCACCCGGAGGACAACAGCTCTGTCCGGGACTCGCCACCCTTCCCGAAGATTTTACTGAATGCCTCCATCTCTAGTTCACAATCTCAAGCGGAAGTCAAGGAATCTATTTCTTTCATCCCTTTGCTTTCTCCTAAGGTGGCATCCAGCATGGAGGCAGCCGGCATTCCATGTGCAAGCAAAGACACCACCTGCAAAACCTCCGTGTTCTGAGTTTTGTTGAAATTGGCAAAGCAGAGTCAATTTAAAGTTACAAGTGAACTCTGGGGAATATCTTTGCCTTCTTGCAAAGAGTCAGATATATCGCTTCGATGAATATCAATTTTCTCACAGGAAATAGTAAACATAGCTTCAAAAAGGTTTTGATTTTTTCAAATTGATGGGAACACACTGGCTCTGTCCAGAGCAGTGATACGTTTCAGTACTCCCCATAGATACACGATGAAGTGCAATCTGACAGGAAAATGCTCAAACCTGTGTCCACATTTCTACCATGTGAGCGGTCAGCAGTAAAGGATCATTTGGATATTTTTGTAAATGACATCGACCAGGCCTCATAAGGAGAAGGATGGGAATGTGCATCAGCTGTAACAATGTGCCATTACCTTTTTTAACCATGTTTTCATTATCAAATCCAAATGATGCAAAAGTTCTAACTGTGCATGTCTGAGTTGTGTCACACAAATTGCACAAATCTGCATCATCCATGACTGTCAAGAAACAATACAACAGAACAATGCATCCATCACTAGTGCATTAAAGACTGGTGCAAGAAGGCAACATCAACCAATGGTACCAGCTTTTTGGTAAACTCCCATGACCTGTAAATACAAATCATAGTCATACACGGGTGACAACGACGTGTGGCCAGAGAAGGAACTGCCTCCCCATGTCATCGTGACAAGTAAAATACCAATAATGGTATTATAGAAAATCAATGTGTCCACTGACTGGTCTATAGACCCCTTGACGTGTGACGTCACGCACCCAAGCTCGCGCCTCCCTGCTTCTGGCTAGAGGGCACCTCCCCGTTGACTACTATTGGTATTATCTATTAGTTGTTAATAAATAGATCTAAATAGCAGCAAAATAAAAATCATCAGCATGGTTAACACATGAAGAGCTGTAGGCTGCACAAATAGATGAAATAAGGACAGTAACATCAAATTTTATAGGTTTCCAGCTGATAAAATATACTGAAGGCAATGGTTAACGGCCATGAAGAGAGTTCTAGTGGATGATCCACTCACATTGTGGCAGCCATAGTTTCATGACAGAATTAAGTCAAGAATCTGCCCCGCATGTCCAGACAGGAACAAGTTATAGCCATCTAACGGAGAACTGTTCAACTCCAAAGAAGATCCATGTCACGGCGATCTTTCAGCAGTAACCTGCAGAAGAGATCCGGTTACACCTTTGTTGCTTCAACTGTGTAAAGTCCAGGCCTGTTAATCAAATAAATGTAGATATCCCCGTACTAGCGGGCAGTTCTGAGGACTGTCATCCCAAAGCTCGTTAAACCCTGCTAGCTTTTAGATGTTTATTTTTTGATCATCTGCACAAAGATGTGTGAGATGATCTAAAGTGGTAATATCTAAATCCCTAGGTTTTCATTTTGTTAGGTAAAATTGCAGAGGCACAGCTCTGGATCGCAACTGCAGAAGATCTTTTGCCTTCCAGCGTTGTGTGCATGTGTGCTATTACCCAGATAAAAACAATAACATTCAAGAGGTCTATACATTCGTTTTCTGTATGATTTCATCATGTTTATGATCAAAATAGCTGAATTTGCGCATTTCCTGTTCAAATACAGAAGTGCAAGGAGAAGTAGACAAGCGCTGCCTCCACACTCATGGCGCAGCACCGTACACTGGACTCATCTGGTTAAATAAAGGTTAAATAAATAAACACACAAACAGGAAGTTGGCCCATGCCCACTGCTGTCTCTCTTCATATCGCCAACATACATGTTTTATTCCACAAGTGCTGCACATGCAGGCGTTCCACAGTCTAAGATATTTAATGACTGTGTGTGACTTATTTAGTGTTTTTGAGCGGCTATAAATATGTGAAAATGCACAGGAGGAGGCAGACAGTACCCTGCCTCACTGATAGGGGGCAGTGCTGAGTCTCATAGACACAGGTGCACGCTCTTGCACAGGGCGAGGGTGTGGTTCCGACAGATCTGTAACGGTGAACTAGTTTAAATTTTCCCTGACTAAATGGAAGATTACTATGGCTCAAAACTGAACGATTTTTTAAACTGGATGTTCAGTCAGGAGACATATAGGATGATTTTTACAACAGATGTTAGATGCATGGACTTCATAAACACATGAAGGTAAGATTATAAATGATTTTCAAATGTTAAAAAAGAGCTAATGTTGAATATTATTTAGCTTTTCTTTCAAGTTTTGTTGAATAGTATGGAATTGATTCAAGCATAATTAAGAAGTTTAAAAAAACTAAACATTTCATTCAAGGTCGAAATGAGAAGCTTCTATTTTGGGATCATATGTTTGTAAGTCTGACTCCAGAGCAGTCAGTGCCTCCCCAGTCATGAACCTCACCGCACCTCACGGTGATGCAGATGAACTCAAATGTCTCCTAATTAAACAGAAAACAGGCTTTAATGGTAACAAATTCAGCCAAATCTAGGATGAAAATAATCAACTGTTATCTTCACAACTAAATGTCCAAAAATTTGAATATCGTGCAAAAGTCCATTCATTTAATTAATTCAACTTAAAGGTGATACTAAGATGAGATAGACTCATTACATGCAAAATGAGACATTTCAAGTCTCTGTTGTAATTGTGATGATTGTGGCTACAGCTGATGAAAACCCCACATTTAAAATCTCAGACAATTAGAATATTAATAAAAAGTTCAATATTCTAGACTCAAAGTGTCACACTCTAATCAGCTAATGAATCCAGAACACCTGCAAAGGGTTCCTGAGCTCTTAAATAGCCAGTCTAAGTTGATTTACTGACATAAATGGACTTTTGCACTCATTTTTAGAATTTCACCTCTTAGATGTGGGATTAAACTGAACGTTTCATCTCCAAAAGTCTTTACCAGGCAAATGGTAAAATGCAGGTGAAAAACCATAACTCTGAATGTGTTGATGAATTAAATCACATTAAATGGTGGATTAATTCAGCATCACATCATCATGATATAATGAAACAAACCAACAGAGCTGATGGATGCTTATTACTGACAGAAGAAAGAAATAAAATTATCTAACCGTACTAATGATAAAAGGGTTATTTCACCCTGTTCCCTTTCAGATTGACATTTTGATTAGGAACAAGGTTTTTGTACCATTTATTTTTGGGTTTCGAGGTGTTTAACTCTTTTTACCTCACCCTCTGCTCTCATGCATGTCAGAAATCTACAATGGTTGTAAAAAAAAGTCCCAGAAGCACAGCTGGCATGCATTTGCAAAATAACAGACAAAAAAAATCACTTTTTCCTCTTCAGATTCTGCACAAAGTAGGAAAATAATAATAGATAAGTAATTTATATAATGTCCCCGTTGCTACATCTCACCTGGGTCCTAATGCATATTAATGTAATAATACAATTTATTGTGGTTCAGCATAAATAACCCAACTGGTATTCAGCGGGGGAGACATGGCACATTTTCTTTTTAGTAGTATGCTTACCAATAAAAAAAGCCCAAAAGTGTAAAAACAGTATTTTAATATTCATTATTTTACAATAAATACAGAAAATGTTCCTCAAAATGCTATTGTACAATGAAATACACATGTTGTTTTAAAAGTGAGCTTTAAACAGTGATTGTTTTGGTGCCTCAATATTTACAGTCTTTCTGCTGAGGCTGCAGCTTCCTGGTTCCAGTGTGACACATATGTTATGTAACTCACAAAAAAATGAATAAGATACTTAAATTTTCATTTGTGCTTAACACATAAAAAAGCTTCTGTGCAGACCGTTGCTATCAGTCACACCAACAGGACGTTCCTCCTGTTGTTTTATTTAGTAACCTCCTTTTGCTTTGGAGGGTGATTCCAGTCGGCGAGTGGGAAAATCAAGTGACTACATGCTGAACTTGATTATTTTTGTACTCATTTGGAAATAAAAAAAACAAAAACGTGTTGCTGAGCAGCCGAAAGAAGCCTTTGTGTTTGAGTGGAAGACAGGAACAGAGGATGTCATGCTATTAATCTTGTTATGTCTCTTGTTGCATGGCCAGCAATCATCTACGTGATTTGAATGACTGCTAAGCTGTTTGTCTCTGTGATTGCGATGATGAAAACTGATTATGGCTATTGTGCAATCGTCCTCTTTAAAGTTACACAAATAAATGTTGAGCTGTTCACACTATTGTGTGCTCTTCACTTAATACCTGTGACCTTTTGATCAGAGCTCTTTTAACCTAAAATCGCCAAACATGAAGATGTCATTCAGCCTCATGATTGCACCGTGCAACGGTTTGTTTGGTGAAGTTGCTGCACGGACCTCGGTGGGTACCTGGCTCAGAATAACGCGCTGGAACAATAGCAGGGAATCAGTGCGGTAATTAGCATGTTGGTATAGTTTTGTTTTGCGTTTCTTTTTCATTCCTAATGAGCTTTGATCTGTCAGCTGTGATGACACATATCTCACAAGAGGATTGACAAATTCAATATCTTTTTTTTCTATCGTCATCAGACAAGGTTTCTAATTCAGCTTTACCACACAATGTCTGGCTTTGTCAGTCAGGTCTGTGTTGTTTATATTGAAGCAAGAGGCTAGAAGCTAAGATCAGTTTGTTTTGTTGCCTGCAACAGATGAAGAGATGCAAAATACAAAAAATTGATTTTGTCTTTTCAGTGTTTAAAATAAATTAGCAAGTTTGAAAATTTCATGCAAGGGAGCTGTTCTGTTTTTCTCGTGGGACGAAGAAAAGTCGACAAAGTGAATCTCAACGCAGAGAAAAAGAGATTTAAGCGAAGGCAGAAAGAATGACGGTACTGTGTTGCCAGATGTGAAGGTTCAGAGGAGTGATGACAAAGGACCAGAAGATGTTGGGCATCTCAGCAAGAAACAAATATGTTTCCTGTGAATGTTTGTGTAAACTAAATGTTGCCTTTCCTGAAAAGTTTCTAATCCAAATTTGTCCAACTGCTCAAAATTCTCCCCTCGATTGCTTACGGTGTTTCTCCCAGCCCAAGGCTGCACCATCAGTCTTTTGGCCACGGCACAGCAGCTGTTCAGGCAGAGAAGGATGGCCTGCGGGGTATTCTCACGACACTGTACGTGTTGAGTCCTGGAGCATCAAAGCCAGGGGACAAACCCTGCTTATTAAACAGGTAGAAGTTAAAAAGTTGGCCATCTTGGGCTTCCAGTGACACCGAGGCGGTGCCCACTCGTAAAACACAAGGGTACTCGTTTTCAAACACGACTCTGAACACCCGTTCAACCAGGTAGTTGAGCTTTATTGTCCTGTACTTCTCTGGGATCAGCTCTTCAATCTGAGGACCAAACTGCTGCATGATGAGAACTCCATCCGGTCCTACTTTGATCTCATAGAAGGTGATGTTGCTGTAAGTGTAAAAACCAATGTAAGGATCTGGGCTCGGAGGAGCAATAAGGACCTTCTTGGCTTCTCTGAAGGCCTTCTCTATCGCTGGAACGATGAAGCTGTAGGCCTTTGTGACCACGTCCTGTTTCTGAGACCTGCTGCCTGCCGTGAGGATCACCAAGCCAAGCTTGAGTCTGGGAACCAGGGAGAACGTAGCAGAGAAGCCATCCAGGTCACCATCCTTTCGGACCATCTCGTAGCCCATGAGGTCATTCACCTCCCAAGGTGTCCCGGTACGGTTTGCAAAGTAGTCCTTATCGCACCTGAAGAGCGGAGTCAGCATGATCTTCAGGGAATCTGGCTCCAGCAGTTTGCGGTGATAGGCACCCAGCAGCATCATGGCGAGCTTGGCCATGTCTGCAGCCGTGGAAAACATCTGACCGGAAGGTCGGTACCAGCCGAGGTCATAGAGCGGAGCGGGTTTCCCATTCGAGTACACCCCAACGGCCACTTGGCTTTGCAACCCAGGAGTCAGGTCAAAGCCAGTGTCTTCCATCCCAAGGCGGTCCAGGATGTTTTCTGTTACCCACCGCTGGTAGTCTACCCCGACAATTCGCTCTGCCATGACGTGAGCGAGCAGAGAAAAGGCAAGGTTACTGTAGTGACACCTGGAGGAAGCAAATCAAAAAGATGGGGATGGTTGAGAAAATAATTACAAAAAGGAAGTAAAGGAAACTGAATCACATCAATTATCTGACCAAAAGGAGATGGTGTGGAGTACAAACACAAGTTTGACATGTCATTTAATCACAACCTTAATTAAGTTGCATCCAACGGGAGGTTTAATCAGTTAAACATTTTGTTTCTGCCCACAAAGCAAAAAAAATCTTACTTGGTCCCTGGATCTGCAACAAGGACGTCATCTTGTAGGAGATTGATTGCAGATTGTGTTTTGCCTTTCCAGAGAAGATTTGTGGCCCGGAGTCTTCTGGGCAGACCTGAGTCAGCCAACAGTAAGACGGTATTGGGAGAAAAATCTAATTACTATGACAATAGCAAAAGAAAAGTATTTGTATGCATTAGACATGTCTTGCTAGATCTTTTTGTTTTTTAGAAGTGTCTCTTCCACTTTCTCCTTTGGTGCAGTGTTTATTTCCCCCGTCTCTGAACAAGATTACTGTGCTCAGCCTTGATATCTTTGTGTCGAACTGAAGCACGGAAGGATCCTTAAAAACACCTAAAGCATGAAGAATATTAGACATTTTTCCTGCTGCAGGTGTTATTTTTCCTCTCCTCTTTTTTTATTTTACATTTTTTTTCATTTCAATAATTGAATGAACTGAAGCATTTAAAGAGCAAATTATTAAACAAATGAAATATGTGCCCCATTTAGTGTGACTGATGCAAATCTGAAAACTGCTGGAATTGTTATGATTTTGTGTAAATGAACAGCCCTACTGTGTTCTGCACAAACTGTGAGGTTCTAGTTAACGGAGCAGCAAAGACAACTATCAAGCGTTGGGTTTGCTCTGTCTTTTTAGGCTGCAGAAATGTTTGCATTTAGCGTAAGCCAATGAATAAAACAAATATAAAACTGAGATCCAAGCTTTAGATTTAGTTGTAAATATAATTAAAGGTTCGATATGAAAGAAGTAAGTGAGAATGACATCCTGTGGTCAAATTTGATAACTGCAGCCCATTTCTCTAAGCAAAAAGTGACTTTCTCACTGCTATTCCATGAGTTTCATGGCTGTCGCCAGTTAGCACCAGAAGATTCTAGATGACAAGCAAAGACGAGTCATACACAGTAAGTTGGTAAGTAGATAAATACAAATATCATATCTGATGCTAGCAAAATGAATATAACAAGATTATGCTGGCACTCTTGGGTGTTGTATGGTAGGAAGCACTTAATACATTTATTATGGTAATATGCCTCTGGCAAGAGAGGAACTGTGGTTGTTTGCTGTCTTGCTGCTAGCTTGCTGTTATAGTTCTGAACGACTCATTAAAGGAAGTAAAACGCTACGATTGACTCGTTATTCACGTCACACATACTTTTAACTGTAATATCGAGTTGTTGGTAATTAGCCTTTCGCCGAGCCCCGTCCCCCTTAGTTACTGTTGCCAACTCCGACAATAAGTGGATCAAATACTGCAGCTCCGCAGATTTCCGCGATGGAAAGTAGACAGATGCGTGTCAGCGACATTTTTTGGAGCAATTCCTCCTCAATATCATCCAGATCGAGGCAAAAGGGTTACAGTATGCAGTGGAGGGATATATTAGTGTCGGCTCCGCTGAGCGAAGCGTAGCAGGGAACTAGGAGTTTGGAGTTTGGGAGAAGGTCCGGCGTCCGGGGACGCGTGGATCCGAGGAGCGGTGGCGGCGATGCGGTGCCCCTGTGAGCTGTCAGATGATCTAAGCTGCAGGCAGCTCTAAAAGCTCCCGGTGCTCTGAAATCGTTTATCATCTCAGCTGGTTCTGTTAACAAAAAGAAACTTAAGCCCGTGTTTACTTTCATTATCAATATAGTTGCCGGCCGGAGCTCGGCATTAATTCATCACGTGATCATGACACCACCCGCTGTTGCGCCAATAGGCTTAATGTGCGTTTATAAGAAACACGGTTGAGGTAATATTACGCTGATTTGCCGGCACGGTGTGTCTTATCTAAAAGGGTCTTGGATAGTCCGGGAGGCGGACCTCCGCCCAGCCGCGGGCGGGGGTGGGGGTGGGGGGCACTGCTTGGTTGTTGCTGGTTGAGCTTGATGAGGAGGTTCTGAAGGGAAACGAAGGAGACACGACTACTATCTAATGCTTAGTAGTAAATTAGGCTTAGCTTCATCATTTTGGTTGGAGTTGTCGGATAGTAACGGTTGCTATGATGTGTGATTGGACAATAGCTGTTCTGGGGGCGGGGCCAGCGAAAGGCTAATTGATAAAGTAGCTTGAGATAATTTAGAGCCGACTTTTTGCTTCTAATTCACCGTTAGCATTGTTAGCTCAACGTTAGCCTCTAGCCTTCTTCACCCGATATTAGAGTAAAACAAAAAGATGCCGTGGCTTCTTATGCTGGGCTTACACCTAAGGATTTTCAGTGTCAGACTAAAGACTGGCAGTCTTTAGAAATCTTATTGGAGTCTCTGCGCGCTCCCGTCGTCTCGATCGTTAAATGTAACGTGATAATCTGCTGTCGGCGACCCGATTTATGCCAGTCTTTCTCTAGTCTTTCACTTCCAGCATGCTAGATATTGTCTCTAGTCGGAGTGTAGTCGTAGTGACGTACAACAATCAACAACCAATAAAATACGTTCTCACAGCGGAACCAGGAAGCTCCGTCAGTCATAACAACACAAACGTGTCTACAGACGTTGAAATAACCCCCAAATTCCACTATCTCCGCTCCGCTCCGGCACAAACTCCGCAGCAAGTGCGCCGCCCCCCGTTCCGCCATCCGGCAAAAATAGGATAGATTCTATTTTTGCCGGACGCCGGAGAACCTCCGCAGTCAATGTACAGAAATCACAACCGCCCAACAGTTCGTGCCGGAGCGGAGCAGAGATGGTGGAATTTGGGTTCAAGCAGGCGAAAGTGGACCGTGGAGACTGGAGAGAGAGGAGCGCTTGGTCGAGCTGTGGGCAGAGCAGCCGTGTCTTTGGCGTAAACTGCCATTCATACCATGACGGGGGACGGGGGCGACTGCAGTGGCAAAAGCTAGTAGCTATAAGCTGCTGCTTCTCCTCCATTTCAAACTTCTGCAGAGCATTAGCGGGAATAAAATGCTAAAATAATCTAGTTGTAGTCGTGTAAATAGTGTTCCTACAAGATTCAGCAATTAGTCTGAGACTAGTCTAGGACTAAAAACTGTCTTTAGATGTGAGCTGATAATCTTTTGGAGTCTTTTCAAAATATTTTTAAAGTCTGTAGGTGTAAGCCCAGCATTAGAGGTACAAGAAATAACTTCTTGGTCGCTCCTGTTTACTGGCTTCAGTTCTTTAAACATCTCTGGAGCTTTTTGACTTTCGGTGTCGAATTACAAATGCTGATGCTGCAGCGTTGTCTTGCTGTTATCTTGAGTCACAGATTGTGAGCAGTAACTACGTTCCTATGTGTTTTTTTGAAATGAGAAAAAACATTACAACCCCCCAGCCGGCTGAGAAGGAACTCGATTTTAGTATAACCTTCCTTCCAACGAGACATTAGACTGTTTTGTGATTATTCTGCTGTAGAATTCTTACATATTGCTCCTTTAAATTTTTTTCAAGTTGAAGCCTACATTTCTGGCAATAATTCAAACGTATGCATTTTTTTTGTCAAATCCACACACCTGAAAGCTGGCTAGCCATCCTGCGCAGGGTGACTGAGGAGGAACGAATCTGGACTTCGCCGCTGTCCAGAAATATCAGGCCATCTGTCACGTACTTTAACTGAGAATCTCGTGTCTTTCCAAGAGGATTTTTTATCGTGAAGTTGTCTACATATTTTTCCAGGGGGTCATCTAAGGAACCAATCTTTCCATCCTCCCACAGTCTATACAGCATCAGTGTTGGGAAAATCTTGGATAAGCTGGCAATCCTGCAACACAGGCGAGAGCACACGGTTATTTGTTGCATATTTTAATATGAAGAGCACATTTTGTTTACTTAATCATTTTAAGGAGATCTGTTATTGATGCAGTTTCTCTCGCAGGGACATTTTATCCAATTATAACCTGATTTACTTGACAGCCCAAAGCTGCAAGGCGCTCTTTTCTTTGCACCGTTTAAGTGAATCAGCCAGCTTATTAAATGTGAATCAAGTGTAGTTCTGCTAAAAGTCTTTGACACATTGATCCAAAGATGAAAAGTTTAATCACATGGTTTGCAAAAATTCGCCTCATCTATGATTAAAAATAGAGGAAAATGAGTTGGCAGGGTATAAATAATGAACATTAATTTTTTTCCATCCATCCATTATTGTCCGCTTATCCAGAGTCGGGTCACGGGGTCAGCAGCCAAAGCAGAGAGGCCCAGACCTCCCTCTCCCCAGCCACTTGGACCAGCTCCTCTGGGGGAATCCCAAGGCGTTCCCTGGCCAGCAGAGAGACAGTCGAGTTTTGCCTTCCAGCTCAGCTCTCTCTTTACCACGACAGACCGGTACGACGCCCGCATCACTGCACACGCAGCACCAATCCGCCTATCAATCTCCCGCTCCATCTTTCCCTCACTTGTGAACAAGACCCTGAGATACTTGGGGCAGGACTTCGTCTCTAATCTGGAGAAGGCATTCTACCCATTTCTGATTCAAGACCATGGTCTCGGATTTAGAGGAGCTGATTCTCATCCCAGCTGCTTCACACTCGGCTGCAAACTGCTCCATTGAAAGCTGGAGATCACGTTCTGACGAAGCCAACAGGACCACATCATCTGCAAAAAGCAGAGACCTGATCCTCAGGCCACCAAAACGGATCCCCTCACCACCTTGACTGGGCCTCGAAATCCTGTCCATAAAAGTTATGAACAGAATCGGTGACAAAGGGCAGCCTTGGCGGAGTCCAACTCTCACCGGAAATGAGCCCAACTCTCTGCCAGCAATGGGGACCAAGCTCTGACACTGGTCGTACAGGGACCCATATAAAAGGGTTTGGTACCCCATACTCCCGGAGTACCCCCCACAGGACCCCCTGACGCCTTCTCCAAATCCATAAAGCACATGTAGATTGGTGAGGCAAACTCCCACGCATCCCTTAAGGGTATAGAGCTGGTCCAGTGTTCCACGGCCAGAACCAAAACCACATTGCTCCTCCTGAATCCGAGGTTCGACAATCCGATGGACCCTGCTCTCCAGAACCCCTGAATAGAGTGTGATCCCGTTTTTTCTTTTTCTTTTTCTTGTTTAGAAATGTATTACTGAAACTATTTCCATTTGTAAGCTGTGGATATATGATTGTTGCATAATAAATCTGATAAAATTAACTAAATATAACTGACTAGGGTGCAGCAGGATGACCTTTAACCATCACATGGAACTGATGATGTTTTTCAGTGATTTTATTGTTACCATGAAGATAATTGCTTCCAAAATTCCTAGTTTCCAAGCATGTTGAGCATTATAGAGTTTTTTCAGATGAGTGAAGTGTTGAATCTTACATAATATCAGGTTTATGGTTTTAATTCTTCCAAATAACTAATCAAGTTTAGATGAGCAGACCATCTGAAATAATAACTAAAATGTTCTTTAAAATGAGCTTTTTACACACTGTGATGTGCATTTTTAATTTAAAAATTAGAAATAAATAAGTGAATTTAGATTTCTTTAGCTACAGCCTTGTTTAGGATTTATGTTTTGTGAAGTAAGTTGACAGATCACAGTTATAAGAAATAAACTCTCAGTTCTGAATTACAACCTTTTAAGCATCAGTTCTGCAGGAATGAGCGCTTACACTTAGCTTGAAAGTATTAAGTTTATTTTCTTGAATGCCATGTTTTCTTAGGGTTAAACGTGTGTTATAGTGCAGAAAGTGTTGAAGTCAATGGGATGAATTGATCCCTCCATGGACCAAAGAGCAGTGGGGAAGGTCAGTGTTTTCATTAAACTGTCCCATAATTTAACAAAGACATTAATCAAACTTGGGATTGATTTTCAACAAACCTTTGTGGGAAAAGTCGGTTATTAGTTTTAAATCTGTCTCACTCAGAGAACCGGAGCTATAAGTTCTCATGAGGGACGTGGTTTATGGTTTTTTAACAGAACATCCTCATAATTCTGAGTAGAGTTTGACAAAGACATTCTGATTAAACCACGTTTACCATAAAGCAGAAGGATCTGAGCGCGTGCGTATGTAAAAGCTGAACAGATTAGAGAAAATGTTGAAGTAACCCGCCTGATCCTTTATAGCAGTGGGTTTGAAATGATCCACGCTTTCACTAGATCTCTGCATTTTAGGTTATCTGGAATAAATAAAGCAAATAAAATGGAACAAATCTTCAGATAAAAGTCTGAGTCACACATTTGAAGGTCCTAGCAGGAAGGACATGGGAATGTTGGGATTGCATGAGGAAATCTGAAAGAATGAAAGGGTTTCCTCCATCCACCTGTTATCAGAACCACCTGTTCCTCATTAGCGTGGCGCTGGTGCATAACTCCAGCAGTTATCGGATGAGAGGCGGGGGATACCCTGGACGAGTCTCAAGTCCATCCCTGGGGACACGTGGGGACATGAGATCATTCACACACTCACTTAAATCTAATGTCCCTGAAAGCCTGAGATGCATCTTTTTTGGTCTGTGGGAGGAAATTGGAGTGCCTGAAGAAAATCCATGCATGCACAGAGAGAACATGCTAACCCTGCACAGACAGGCCACAGCAGCGTTTGAACCAAGGGGGAATCCCGGCGTCCAGAATCTGAAGTCAACACGGAAGTGACAAAAATTGCAGTCCCCCCCTCATCTGCCGGGTGCTCCAAAACAGATCAAAATCTCATCGACTCCCATGTTAAACTGTCAGCTTCACATGCAGTTATTGGACGAAGATGGTAAGCTGTGGTATTGGCTGCACTAACAGATCATCCAAGAAGTCTCTGCTTCATTTTTAATCAGTAAGTATTTTTCTATACTTTAACTCACTGGTTGAACAGGATAAAATGCTGAGCATTTATCATAATGATGACACTGAATCGGTACCGTGACCCTGGGTCGGTGATGTCCAGCTCCGCTGCCCTACCGCAGCCAGAGCCACCGCGGAAGGGAAGGAAACCAAGTTTCGGTACCATCATCCTCCCTTCCACAGCGGCAGCCCCACGGATCTCCGACTGCTGCAGAGGGGAGCTCATGCAGGCTAGGTGCCCGGCTCAGGTCACTGTGGTCAGAGGCTGAAGCTGTGCTTGTCGCCTTTGGAGCTCTCTGAGGGATACCACAGACACTTCTCTTTGAGTTAATGCGTGCTTCACATTAGAGTTGCTCAACAGCGTTTTTATTAACATGGGACTCAATGAGAATTTGCTCTGTTTTGGAGCCAGCACCTAGTGGATGAGGGGGGAACTGCAGGTTTTGTCACTTCCTTGTTGGCTTCAGGAAATCAGGTCTATGTTCCCGCTAGTTTTGACTCTACAACCTTCTCTTGATTTTTAAATAGAGTGTTGGGACGTTTGTGAGCAGCTCATCGCTGCTGCTTGTCTAATGGTTATTGATCCCTTCGGATGCGAGTGAAGCTCTTGCCCAGAGCAAATAGAACAGAGGAGGTTTAAACATAACATGACCTTTAAAAGCTGATCCACTTCAACACATTTGGAAAAGACTTAAATTCAGTTGCATTTTACATGAAACGTTTATTCTTTTAAATGAGCAAAACAAAGTTTTATTTAGCATCTTTTATTGACATGCTACAAATTATGATTTTCATATTTTTTTGCATCTGAAAAAAATCAATCTGCTACTTGTCCAATGAAATGTGAATTTTTTTCAAACTTTCTGCTCTTTTATAAGATAAATAGAATAAAACTCAGCAGCTAAATGGATCCAGGCTGTGAGACAGTCTTGTTTTTGTTTAATTATCCAAATATTTTCTAATTATTAATAATAAACTATCAATTATATGTGAATATTCGCACAGTACAATTCAGTTCAGTTTATTTATATAGAACCAAATCACGACAAGAGTCGTCTCAAGGCACTTCACAGTCTCACGGAGCTGCCCCAGAAGCCTGTGTGTAATTCTAGCCCTCCTTATCAGCAATCCTCATACTAAGCAAGTGTGGCAAGGTGGACAAACGAGGGCCCGGGCGGGATTGAACCTCGGACCCCCAGGTGAGAGTTACGCGCGTTAACCAGTCAGCCAAAGGGATATCCCTGTGGCCAAGCAGCCAGGGTGCATGGTCAATCGGGATACAGTGACAGGATGCTCACCCTGTCACACAAGCATGTAGCGACAGTGGAGAGGAAAACTCCCTTTTAACAGGAAGTAACCTCCAGAGGATCCTGGCTCAGTATGAGCAGCCATCCGCCACGACTCACTGGGGATTGAGAAGACAGAGCAGGCACATGCACACACCATATTACAATAAAAATATATAAAATTACATTTAAAGACATGTTTTTGTTTTTGCTAGTTCACATTTAAATCTGACATCCCAAAACTTGAAAAACTAATATTATTTCCTTTTTTGTAATTATCAGCCTACCTATAGATCGTGTACTCATTAGGAGGTCCGGAGAAAGGGTCGCTAGCGTTCCTCTTTCCGAAGTTGCCGGTCCACAAAACGGTATCGTTGAGGATAACGATGGCAGACAGCGTGGGGAGGCTGACAGTGTTGATGCTCTGTCGGAGTAAAACGTCCACCTGCAACAGAAACACTGGATCAGCGTCATGATGTTTACAGTTAAGGCTGATTGTTTCCTGCCACTCCTTTGGCATGTCACCCAGAGAGAGAGACACAAGTTAAGACAGGAACCATTTGTGAGAAAATGGAAAGTGTGAAATGAAGGTCAGATCACAAACGTTTAAAACAGGGTCAGGTTTCCCATCTGATGTTCTCACTAATGCTCAGACGCTTTTACCAAAGTGCTTCTCCCTGGGTGTAAAATTACAACCTTTTTTCTCAGATGGACTGTTTATTTTTCATCCTCCATGTCTTTAATCTCCTTCTGTCAATTGAAGTGACATTTGGTGTGAAGGATTATCAGCCTGGCCTCTAAATTTACCGGCTCTTGAGTGGGTGTGATGGAAAAATGCCTACGGATCGCCCGCCTGTGATTAACTCTCCTCACCTTTTCCAGGGCTTCTTTGAGACTGGGAATAGGATGCTCCAATGGGAGAGGCTCAGGGAAGCGGGGACACATAATCTCTGATTTGGCATCGCGACCCATCCCTTCATCTAGGCGTTTGAAAAGAAAGAAGAGAAAAAGGATGTTAAAGGGAAATGAAGTTTGGGGGAGATGCTTTCTTGATGTTTGGCAGAATACGTTTCATCTGGAGCACAAAGACAGGATAATGTGGTGAGATGATGATGATAAACCTTCTTGATGCAGAGCACAAATAGACAGTGTGGTGTGAACAACTCCCTGATGAAAATAGATGCGTCCTGCTCCAGTTCTGAACACAGATCAGTCGGTAAATCCCATTAGCTTCAGGACACTACTTCACTTTTCATTATAAGCAACTAACAGATGAAAATAAAAAGATTTCTCAGTGACATGTTGTGGTAAGTGCTTGATTTTTTATTTTTCTTGCAGCTGAAAATTCGTAAAATCGTTAAAGATCAAGTTAACTCATATTTTTATTACATTTGCAGTGGTCTCTAGAAGGAGTAAATGCCTTGTAAGTGGTTCTCTGGGGGGGGAGCTCAGATGCGCCTGTTTGAGGATGTAGAAGTCAGCTGGAGAAGAAAATGGCAAAGGATGACAGGATTTGGCTTAGACGTGAATAGGTAGACGCCCCATTGGGCACTGGAGAATGTAACAGCATCGCCGCCATATTGGATGGGTCCCTCACTCTCTAAACCCAACTGGAGTCAACTATGTCCATTTTATTCTACATCTTATGGTTGCAACAACCAGCATACTATTCAAAACAGATCACATGGGATTTACTTTTCTAGCCTACCTGTTGGGATTTTATATTTTAATTTATTTAATTTAATTTATATTTTAATTATCATGCCATACCACATGTCTGATTTTGTGAAAAGCATAACAAAATGTGCTTTTTAGTTGGGTAAGCACCTTCCTCAGTAGAAATGAATGCACTGGGGGCGAATGGAGACCCATCCAAGATGGCGGCCGGCCACTTCGGCAGATATGATGGCCCAATCCCAATACCCGCACTTGTACCCTTGCGCCCTTCAATTGCGCGTTCCCGGCCAGGGGTGCGAGTGCGTAGGGTGTCCCAATTCTCAAGTGCGGAAGTTGACCCCGCCCCTTTTGCACCCTTAATCCGCACTTCACCCAAGCCTGCAGCGATGCGGACTTGGGTGAAGTGTATTACCCACAATCCATTGCTACGTGGGAATTTTGAGAAGGAGGTGGAGCAATGGGTCAAGTGCCTTTTCTGAAAACATGTATTTTCAGGTGATAGAAGTTCATTTTAAGACGGTTAATGATATTTAAACATGCTCTGAATGTTTATAAATGTGGACAGCAATTAATTTAAATGTAATCAAATAATTGTTTATTTGTTTGTTTGAAAGCTGTTAATAAAGATTTTTAAAAAAGCACAAACAGCGACCGGCATCCCAGCATGCGTCACGATCGATGACGTAATGCTCAGTGTCCCAATTCGGCAATTATTTGCACACTTGTGTACTACGCACTCGAAGCCTTACTGCGCACTTCCTCTCAGCGCACTTCACAGAAGGGTGTAGGGCGTAGTGCGAGTATTGAAATAGGGCCGATGTCTGTGGGATTTGGGATCTTATTTCCTGACATTTGGACATCTTGCCTCTGATTGGCTAACAGTAATGCAACTTTACCACTTAAGGTGCAATACTTTTTCTGCATCTAGATGGTGTCTTTTGAGGAAAAAAGCTACAGATTTCAGATTCAATTACTTTTTAAAAACAATCTTTGGAAGTGACGGTTGACTCTAAAATTAGGGAACATTTCCTTCTAAAGGTTCTCATGATGCTTCAAATTATGCACAACATGAAAGCTCTTTAATATTGTTTTATATTTAGGAAAGTTCCATAAAATAATAAAAAAATTAAAGATGGCAGAAAATTTACAATATATTTTTAGATATTTTCATGTAAATTTACTGTTTAAAAATGCTATTCATTTTAGTAATTTTTCTTTCTTGCAGATGCAAAACAGGTCTCAGCTGTAAATGTGCATGACTGCTTGCATTTTTATTCGCATTCTGCTGTTTGGCTGAGAAAATATCGTAATGCACTCGTATTTTAATGGTAGAGATATTTTTGTTGTTCGTATTGTTTTTACTGTTAATTATGCCATTTGTAACTAATAAAGTATAATTAAAAATTAAAAACACAACGTTCAAGCTTGCTTTATAATATATATATATATATATATATATATATATATATATATTTCAATTTGGTCACCATGTTCATGTTTAATTTTTTGCAATCATAGCGGAGGCTGCACCACTCAGGGTTTTTTCCACCATCCTGAAAGAGCTGACGACAGCTTCAAAAGTCATTTTTTTATTCAAACTGTAACAATAATGAGCAAAAAAGAGAAGGAGACTGTGAGTCTGACCATTACAGAAGAATGTCACAGCATGGTGACAAGCTAAATGTTTAGCCTTTAGTCATAAATTACTTTTTATACTCTAATCCACGGCAGGAAAGTAATCCATCTTTAAAAGGATGTAAAGTGCAGCCTTGGACTCAAACCACCCTCCTTTAAACGGTTCCCTGGGCTTGAGATAGACATGACTCACTGCCCTCCTGAGAAAGATGACCCTGTCTGCTGATTTAGTCCAGCAGCTGAGAGGCAGACAGGAAAGGAAACCAGTACCATCAGTATATTTATATATGAGCTCTTCCACTTTAGTAGAAAATGCATTTATACAAGTGGTACCAAAGCTAGCGTGTTCAGAGGTTTGTGGATTCAAAAATCTAAGGAAAAACAGTAAAATAAGATGAATCCGTTTCAGTTTTTACACACGTCAAATATACCATTACTTCATTTTGATGGATTTTCAAACAGCATAAAGTCAAGTTATGATGAACAAATCATGATCTGTTTAAAGCTACAACAGCAATCTGTCACGTTGCTGGAGGCTGAGGTGAGGATCCAAGCGCAGGTGAGCATGGAAAAGGCAGGTGAGGAGGTTTTGAAGGGTTTTAATGGGTAAACTCAAGGCTGACACAGACTGTAACACAAACAATGAACCAACAGTGGACAGAAAACAGACAGGGCTTAAATACAAGTGGATCTGGGGAGCTGGGTGATTAGGAGAACGAGAGGCAGGTGGGACCAATTAACAGGAACTGAAGCAGGGGAGACGAGACACTGGTGAGCAGGGAGCTGGAGGACAGGAGGGCAGAGCCTGACACAATCCTGCAAAACCAGCTAGCTTCAAACATGTTTTTCATGCCTCAACAACGTTCTAACATAGTATAGCTATTTGTTTATTATTTGGATCCTCATTAGTTGTCAGAAGCTTGACAACTTCTCTTCATGGGGTCCTCTTAACAGATCATTTAAAAACACAGCGCTGTAAGCTGCACACAATAGAAATCTAGTAAATTCATTTAAACATATAAGAATACTTACATAAAAATAAACAGTCACATCTTTTCCCAATACATTTGTATTTTCTACACATTAATTTTCTGATCTAACCCAGTGGTTCCCGACCTTTTTTCCTTGGGGACCCCCAACCCCAGCCCTTACCCACAGACACACATTACAAGTGATTCATTACAAACTTTATACAGATATACAAAGATTTGCTTATACTTTTGGGAGTATTATTGGGATTTTATGAATGCAATTTTACAAATCTAATCTCGATAACCTCACAGCCTCAGCAAAGACAACATTGTGGGGACCCCAGGTTTGG